>OU342746.1:108642937-108992171 GCA_910589775.1 Avena eriantha | reverse complement strand
TGGTGGATCCATGTGTGGTCTCTATAGAGAACACGCATTTCAATGACACTAGTGGATCCATATGTGGTATATGAAAAGAACATACATGCAAAATGATTCTGGTTGTTGTTACTAAAAAGAACACACATGCAATGACACTGGTGGATCCATGGGTGGATTGTGAAAAGAGCACACATTTAATGACACTGGTGATCCATATGTGGTATGTGAAAAGAACACACATGCAATGACTCTGGTTGTGTGTTAGTGAAACAGAGCACACATGCAATGACACTGGGTGGATCCATGTGTGGTCTCTAAAGAGAGCACACATTGCAATGGACTCTTGTTGTTGTTAGTAAAAAGAACACACATGCAATGACACTGGTGGATCCATGTGTGGTCTCTAAAGAGAGCACACATGCAATGACACTGTTTGTTGTTACTAAAAGAACACACATGGCAATGACACTGGTGGATCCATGTGTGGTCTCTATAGAGAACACGCATTTTAATGACACTGGTGGATCCATATGTGGTATGTGAAAAGAACACACATGCAAAATGACTGGTTGTTGTTACTAAAAAGAACACACATGCAATGACACTGGTGGATCCATGTGTGGTCTCTGTAGAGAACAGACATTTCAGTCACATTGGTGGATCCATATGTGGTATGTGAAAAGAACACACATGCAATGACTCTGGTTGTTGTTAGTGAAAAGAACACACATGCAATGACACTGGTGAATCCATAGGTGGTATGTGAGAAGAACACACATGCAAAATGACTCTGGTTGTTGTTACTTAAAAGAACACACGTGCAATAACACTAGTGGATCCATGGGTGGATTGTGAAAATAACACATGCAATGACACTGGTGGATCCATAGGTGGTATGTGAAAATAACACACATGCAAAATGACTCTAGTTGTTGTTACTAAAAAGAACACACATGCAATGACACTGGTGGATCCATAGGTGGTATGTGAAGAGAACACATGCAAAATGACTCTGGTTGTTGTTACTAAAAAGAACACACATGCAATAACACTAGTGGATCCATGGGTGGATTGTGAAAAGAACACACATGCAATGACACTGGTGGATCCATAGGTGGTATCTAAAAATAACACACATGCAAAATGACTCTAGTGGTTGTTACTAAAAAGAACACACATGCAATGACACTGGTGGATCCATAGGTGGTATGTGAAGAGAACACATGCAAAATGACTCTGGTTGTTGTTACTAAAAGAACACACATGCAATGACACTGGTGGATCCATGGGTGGATTGTGAAAAGAACACACATGCAATGACACTGGTGATCCATATGTGGTATGTGAAAAGAACACACATGCAATGACTCTGGTTGTTGTTAGTGAAAAGAGCACACATGCAATGACACTTGTGGATCCATGTGTGGTCTCTGAAGAGAGCACACATTGCAATGACTCTTGTTATGGTTAGTAAAAAAGAACACACATGCAATGACACTGGTGGATCCATGTGTGGTCTCTAAAGAGAGCACCATGCAATGACACTAGTTGTTGTTACTAAAAAGAACACACATGCAATGACACTGGTGGATCCATAGGTGGTATGTGAAGAGAACACATGCAAAATGACTCTGGTTGTTGTTACTAAAAAGTACACACATGCAATGACACTGGTGGATCCATGGGTGGATTGTGAAAAGAGCACACATGCAATGACACTGGTGATCCGTATGTGGTATGTGAAAAGAACACACATGCAATGACTCTGGTTGTTGTTAGTGAAAAGAGCACACATGCAATGACACTGGTGGATCCATGTGTGGTCTCTGAAGAGAGCACACATTGCAATGACTCTTGTTGTTGTTAGTAAAAAGAACACACATGCAATGACACTGGTGGATCCATGTGTGGTCTCTAAAGAGAGCACACATGCAATGACACTAGTTGTTGTTACTAAAAAGAACACACATGCAATGACACTGGTGGATCCATGTGTGGATTGTGAAGAGAACACACATGCAATGACACTGGTGGATCCATAGGTGGTATGTGAAAAGAACACACATGCAAAATGACTGTTTGTTGTTACTAAAAAGAACACACATGCAATGACACTGGTGGATCCATGTGTGGTCTCTATAGAGAACACGCATTTTAATGACACTGGTGGATCCATATGTGGTATGCGAAAAGAACACACATGCAAAATGACTGGTTGTTGTTACTAAAAAGAACACACATGCAATGACACTGGTGGATCCATGTGTGGTCTCTGTAGAGAACACACATTTCAGTCACATTGGTGGATCCATATGTGGTATGTGAAAAGAACACACATGCAATGACTCTGGTTGTTGTTAGTGAAAAGAACACACATGCAATGACACTGGTGGATCCATAGGTGGTATGTGAGAAGAACACACATGCAAAATAACTCTGGTTGTTGTTACTAAAAAGAACACACATGCAATAACACTAGTGGATCCATGGGTGGATTGTGAAAAGAACGCACATGCAATGACACTGGTGGATCCATAGGTGGTATGTGAAAATAACACACATGCAAAATGACTCTAGTTGTTGTTACTAAAAAGAACACACATGCAATGACACTGGTGGATCGATAGGTGTTATGTGAAGAGAACACATGCAAAATGACTCTGGTTGTTGTTACTAAAAAGAACACACATGCAATAACACTAGTGGATCCATGGGTGGATTGTGAAAAGAACACACATGCAATGACACTGGTGGATCCATAGGTGGTATCTAAAAATAACACACATGCAAAATGACTCTAGTGGTTGTTACTAAAAAGAACACACATGCAATGACACTGGTGGATCCATAGGTGGTATGTGAAGAGAACACATGCAAAATGACTCTGGTTGTTGTTACTAAAAAGAACACACATGCAATGACACTGGTGGATCCATGGGTGGATTGTGAAAAGAACACACATGCAATGACACTGGTGATCCATATGTGGTATGTGAAAAGAACACACATGCAATGACTCTGGTTGTTGTTAGTGAAAAGAGCACACATGCAATGACACTGGTGGATCCATGTGTGGTCTGTGAAGAGAGCACACATTGCAATGACTCTTGTTATGGTTAGTAAAAAGAACACACATGCAATGACACTGGTGGATCCATGTGTGGTCTCTAAAGAGAGCACCATGCAATGACACTAGTTGTTGTTACTAAAAAGAACACACATGCAATGACACTGGTGGATCCATAGGTGGTATGTGAAGAGAACACATGCAAAATGACTCTGGTTGTTGTTACTAAAAAGTACACACATGCAATGACACTGGTGGATCCATGGGTGGATTGTGAAAAGAGCACACATGCAATGACACTGGTGATCCATATGTGGTATGTGAAAAGAACACACATGCAATGACTCTGGTTGTTGTTAGTGAAAAGAGCACACATGCAATGACACTGGTGGATCCATGTGTGGTCTCTGAAGAGAGCACACATTGCAATGACTCTTGTTGTTGTTAGTAAAAAGAACACACATGCAATGACACTGGTGGATCCATGTGTGGTCTCTAAAGAGAGCACACATGCAATGACACTAGTTGTTGTTACTAAAAAGAACACACATGCAATGACACTGGTGGATCCATGTGTGGATTGTGAAGAGAACACACATGCAATGACACTGGTGGATCCATAGGTGGTATGTGAAAAGAACACACATGCAAAATGACTGTTTGTTGTTACTAAAAAGAACACACATGCAATGACACTGGTGGATCCATGTGTGGTCTCTATAGAGAACACGCATTTTAATGACACTGGTGGATCCATATGTGGTATGCGAAAAGAACACACATGCAAAATGACTGGTTGTTGTTACTAAAAAGAACACACATGCAATGACACTGGTGGATCCATGTGTGGTCTCTGTAGAGAACACACATTTCAGTCACATTGGTGGATCCATATGTGGTATGTGAAAAGAACACACATGCAATGACTCTGGTTGTTGTTAGTGAAAAGAACACACATACAATGACACTGGTGGATCCATAGGTGGTATGTGAGAAGAACACACATGCAAAATGACTCTGGTTGTTGTTACTAAAAAGAACACACATGCAATAACACTAGTGGATCCATGGGTGGATTGTGAAAAGAACACACATGCAATGACACTGGTGGATCCATAGGTGGTATGTGAAAATAACACACATGCAAAATGACTCTAGTTGTTGTTACTAAAAAGAACACACATGCAATGACACTGGTGGATCCATAGGTGGTATGTGAAGAGAACACATGCAAAATGACTCTGGTTGTTGTTACTAAAAAGAACACACATGCAATAACACTAGTGGATGCATGGGTGGATTGTGAAAAGAACACACATGCAATGACACTGGTGGATCCATAGGTGGTATCTAAAATAACACACATGCAAAATGACTCTAGTGGTTGTTACTAAAAAGAACACACATGCAATGACACTGGTGGATCCATAGGTGGTATGTGAAAAGAGCACAAATGCAATGACATTTGAATGGTACGGGTGGATCCATAGGCGGATTGTGAAAAGAGTTTTTCCCTCTCTCTCTGTCACAAATTTCACAAAAGCCCAAACGTGTGCAGATCCCAAACATGTGCTCACTCTGGGTGCTATGCCCTGATTGGCTGACATAGATGTCACGCGGATCGTCTCCACCAACCGTTGATCCCATGTGATCCAACGGGCAGGATAACCCCTCCCTTCTCCACTTTTTTTATGCATGGTCAATCCGTGCCACCTCTCTATCCATGACACCGATACTAAACCCCCATAAACAAGTGAAAATCCATCTATCTAACTAAAATAAATGATCATATTTCGAAGAAGCCATCGTCTTCGTCTTCCGGTTCGTTCTCGTCTTCGTCAACGCCATGGTCCCCGCCATCGCCGCCGTTGGTGCCCTCCTCTGACGACTCGAGACCGCCCCCTTCCTCGAATAAGTGCGCTATCTCCTCGTCGGAGTCCTCCTCCTCCTCTTCGTAGTCCCACGGGTCCACGTCACTCTCCTCCGCTTCTGCCTCCAACTGATCGATAAACGCCTCCTCGTTGGCCGAGTTGGACACGTCGAAATAGCTATCTCCTCTGTTCTTCCTGGTCTTCTTCTCGTTCCTCTTCTTGTCCGTACTCGCTGGTGCAACACGTGCCCCCGTCCTGGCTGCTACTTTGCGCTCGTCCGACACTGCAGGTACCCCACGCTCCTCCTGCGCGGCCGGTACGAGCTTCGACGTCGCGGTGTCCTTGAGTGCCGATGTCAATGGATCCTGGCACGGTCGGACACGACGTGCTACCTCAGCAGGCGAATCGCGAGCGTGGACGATGCAACGAAGAGCCGGGGATGCATGACGGTCAGTGGACGGCTTGGACCTGCCATTGCCACGGCGAGGGGGCATCGTGCTCGAGGTAGTTGCTCTGAATGGTCGATGGCGGGTACACAGAGTGGGGTGCCGATCTGATCAAGGACGAGCAGCGGTATTGTGCGTCGTGTCCGCGCGTGCATTTGTCAATTATCAAAAAAAAGAAAAAAAAGAAATAAATGATATCTCACGTACTGAACATAATTTGATCCCAACTAAAGTGGCACAGCGTATTCTAGACTCGTAAATATCTCGTGCGTGCCTGTCACGTGGAGTTCGACGGAGTTGGACGTGCCGACGTGATCGTGTAGCAGTTGCGCCCGTCATTGCCCCATCAACCCGTGACACACGCACACGGGATGTGCGCGCCGATTCCCGTGATGACCACCTGGCTCACACTCCCCTTATTATATACTGGATTTTGGGCGGCACCGAAGACCATTGAAGTGTCCATCACAATAAAGACAAGTCCCATTGATTCCCTACCCCTGCCTCCCTGGCTTCTTTGAGAAGGTAGACCGTACACGGTGGTCTTGTATATTAGTACTAGTACTACTGGACCACGACATGTACTCTTTACTCTTCTCCCACACTAATAATCACTATCTCCTTCCTCCTGCCTCCGCCACACTCACCCTGCAAGCCATGGCTCCACTGAGGAGGGGGAGAGGCCGGTCAACGATCCTCGCGGAGAAAAGAGAGAGAAATCGCCGCGAGGCACTTCTTGCTCTACCAGCCGCTCAAGCCCACCCTCTCATCGAGGCCCAATCTCCCCCGACAATGGCGCCGAATGTTCTAGCAGGCGAGGGCTCCTCCCGGTACGGTCTCCTTATTCTACTTCTTCTCCATCTCCCGCTCCATCATGATCTTAATCAGCTTCTTCTTGTTTTTCTTCTTCTTCTGGCTCTTCCTATTCTACGTATTACAGGTCGGCCGTGGAGCCCGAATCCACCACGACGGAGGCGTTGCAGGACCCGTTCGGCCCCGTTCCATGTCTCAGCGAGGTAGCAAATCTCCACGTTGTTATTTCTCCGAGTTATGATGTGGATTTCTTAGATGCTGTCCGCCCCGCATTGGTTTTTCTTCTTCTTTCGCGAGTTGTATTTGTTTTCATGAATATGACTGGATCTCTTGGTCTTTCCTTAATACCGCTGTTCATAGATTCACTATGGATTTTTTGTGATTAGGATTAGTTTATCGTGGTCATGAATATATCTCCAGGTCCATTTTTTAACACTGCGGCCAATAGATTCAACGGGGATTTTTTTGATCTGTATTAGTATTCACCTGGGACCTAGAGTGTAATTGTAGAATTCCTATTTCAATTAACATGAACGATGCAGCGATCGAAGGCCGAGTACCGTGAGAAGGTGGCCGCGATCAGTTCCAAGATTGCCAACCAACATGAGCTTGCACGCTCCCTCACCCAAGCTAATGAGAGCCTACGCAAGCAATTATCTGTGCAGAAGGAGATCTCGCTAGATTTTGCACGTGACGTCGTTAGGCTGCAGAAAGTGCTCGACCGTAACTTGATCATGCAAGAACAGACCATCAAGATAATCAACGAGCTCACGGAGGAGAAGAAGAATCTCGTGGAAAGGTGCATTCTCCTGCAGGACAAAGTCAGCGAGGCACTCAGAGGACGCGTCGAGGAAACCAAGGCTACCATCCGAGCCTACCATGACAGGAACCGTTGCCTGGATGCAGTCAAGGAGATGAAGGTGGACATGAGCAGAGGGATCACCGTACTCGAGGGTGTTCGGAAAGAGAATGAGGAGCTAAGGGCATGTCTGGAGGCGTACCGGAGCAATGCCCAAGTCTGATTCCCGTTAGCGGGGACACGAATACCAGTTCGTCCTCCTCTCCTTTTGTAATGTTTAGGGTTCAGGGAGCAATTCCCATGTCTGCTTCCCATTATAGGGTGCAATAAGAATCCTAGGGAAACTCCTTATCTATCTGGACATGTGTTGGTGTTCATGTTCATGAATGGACACCATGTTCTCTTTCCATATGTATCTGGACATGGGTTTCTACATTATGAGTTTGCCACTCTCCCACTACTATTTGGTGATATTGGGAAAAACCCACAACACACTAAACTGTTGATACATCTTATTTGTCTTCGAAATTGAATTTATGACAGTGCCACTAGTCGATTCATAAAATGTTGATTAGTCCTAGATTGCTTCTTCCTTGAAATTATGACAGTGCCACTAGTTGATTCAGTTAATTATGGAAACTAACCAGCTTGTCCCGGTGAACTGAACAAACCATACCATGTATTTTTGTTGCAGGGAAAGAGGCGAAAGATTGACCAGGACCTAGCGACCTGGCTAAATGACAAGATAGCAATCCAAAGGGAGAAGCGGAATTCCCAGAAACTGTCCTTTGACCAACTGCGTGCTGAATTCGTGGTCCTTTCTGACAAGTGCTAGAAACTGAAGGAGTTAAACGCCGACTGGGCGAAGATACACAGTGAAGGTCGCGCCTCGGCTAGGAAGCAGACGGAGATCATGAAAGGCATCTTGAAGGAAAATCGTATGGCTACGGACAAAATTCTCCAATCCGTGACGGAGCGCTGGAACCTACAGCTGAAGCACGGCATAGTACTAAAGGAGCTGGCCAATCTTAGGGAGGAAAACATGCAGCTCCGGGCCAGGCTCGCTTGAACACAACATATGTCTATTTAGTACTGAACTGCCTGGTTTATCCTCTGTAGTGGTGATTTTGTAAGCGTGAACTTAACTCTATGCACGATATGTGTGTTCGTCTGAAATTAGTTTGCTCGAGGATTGAGTTGGCTTAGTTCGGAAAGCGCAACTACAAGTCTTACAATTAACTAGTTTCAGGCATTGGTACAACATAAATTATTCATCTAGAATTTCCTCTATCCTCTATAGTCTGTCCTTGTTCACCCTCGCGCGCCTTCTTCAGTTCCTTCAACAGATCCGCAATGCAGCACTCTAGCTTCTTCTTGTCTTCCCTGAGCTGATCCCTCTCCTTTTCTGCATTATGAATCAGCAACTTGTGACTATCCTGAAGCTTCTTTGCAGTTCCAACAACCAAGCTCCCATTGATTCCGTCAGTTAGCTTTGACTGCAAATTCTCGATTTCTTGTTCCAGCTCCTTATTTCGTACCGACAACTTATAAATTTTTTCAGCTGCATCACTTACATCATTAAATCTCCCCGACCTTTCCAACTCATACATCTCCCATAACTGTGCCAAACATTTCTTAAGTCCATCTGGCCACTTAAGATCCACCCACTCTACTGCTTTACACACCGGGCCAACCTAAAAACACACACACTATAGTGTTATGAACATGCACGATACATTTTACTTCATGTCACAGTTGCACATAATGTAAACAAACCTGATTTGTACAGCCCAAAAACCTTCTCCTAGTGTTACTGCCTTGGAATGCAACATATCTCCTCAATTTTAGCCCATGGTCACATGGCACTTCTCCATCGAGATCTAGGCCCTCCCATTCGGAGTCGTAGATCGTCCTTGGTACCTATAGGTAAACGCAAAGCTGAAATCGAACACGATTGCATGCACATCTGGTCGGGCTCAGATCGAGTGATTTACCATTGCGTAACCCTAGCCCGAGAAAATAGAGGAACTCACATCGTGGAAGGAATACTCGATGTCAGAGAGAAGGTTGTCGCTGCTCGACTGGTCATCCTCGTCGTTCAAGGACAGCATGGCGAATGCGACGGCGATGGCGACAGCGACGGCGTCGACGAGAGAGAGAGAGAGAGAGAGCCCTTCTACCACTGCAATGATGACTAAATTGGCATGTTAAAATAGTTTAATGGATACCATGCCCTTTCCCTGGATTACTGTCTCCTGCTTGATATGGATTCTCTTCAAACATTCTCATTTCAAATATTAAACCTGCACTCCCTCGATCCCAATTTCATTGCCTAACAAAAACATACCAGTATATTACATCATCCAAAGAAACAAAATCATGTCAACTACAAGGTACTTATGCATCACTTCTTCAGTCATGGTTTTACAAAACATTACATTATAATCTCCCAACAAACATAACCACAACATGGTTTCACAAAACATCACATTACAATCTCTCAACAAACGTAATCACAGAAACAAGTATATTACATCAACTCAAGAAACAAAATCATGTCGACTATAAGGTACTTACACATCACTTGTCTTGTCATGGTTTCGTAAAACATTACATTACAGTCTCTCAATAAACAAAATATCAGAAACAAGTACAGTACATCATCTCAAGAAACATAATCATGTCAACTACAATGTATTTATGCATCACTAGTCTAGTCATGGTTTCACAAAACATTACATTACAATGTCCTAACAAACATAATAACTGAAACAAGTACGGTACGTCATCTTAAGAAACATAATCATGTCAACTACAATGTACTTATGTCTTATTACAACAAGGATGGTTTCAGTGAGTGACATGTCCGAAAATCTCAACAGCTCGCACAACATTATATCGCAATCTCTCAACAAACATAATCATAGAAGCACGCTCTAAATGCAATAGCAGTCAATATTACAAATACAGGTAGGGGAACCCCGCGGTCCATATGACAAGCCCGGGGTAGCAGCTCTCATCAGATCTCATCAATGTCGAC
Organism: Avena eriantha; assembly: GCA_910589775.1. Lineage (NCBI taxonomy): Eukaryota > Viridiplantae > Streptophyta > Magnoliopsida > Poales > Poaceae > Avena > Avena eriantha. The sequence continues at coordinate 108,982,153 of OU342746.1, read as the reverse complement.
CACCTCATTCTGTCCAGCCACTATAGGGGCATCTACATCCACTATAACCTGTTCAACAACATCAGAAATGGTACCAAGGAAGAACACCTTCCTGGTTCGCTTCTTTCGCTGCATAATCTGCATAAGATCTTCAGTATCCAAAACATCTATAAATTGCTGCTTCTTATGATGCCACCACCGGATTTTTGCCATCTGCTTAGGGCCAATACTGATTTCCTTACCGATCATCTCTCTCATTTCATCAAGAGTTATGTTTTTGGAATCGACAGTGATCTCCACAGTACATGACGAAACTGGCTTATTAACTCCCTCATCAAGTTTTGCCATGTATGAATCCACCTCTATGCGTATACTAAACTTATCTAGATCAGCATCTATTGGTCAGTATTCTCTAGGAGCAGAAGCTCTGGCAGCAAGATCTCCAACATCTGCATACATATCATCAATCATCGCTTCAACTTTCACCTTACGATCAGCTGCACAACACTCCCAAACCATCTGAAGCTCATGGGAGTGCTCAATTTGCTGATAGGTATCATTCATGTTGCGCCACACCAATTTTGTCCTCTATCTAGAACCCTAGGGAATTCTAGCGGCAAGCATATCTACCAGCTGCGAAACAGACACAACCTCTTTGCAATTCACAAGCAGATGCACATCTTGCCCGAACACAACCCTCTCGCAACCAAAATCAAGCTTTGTAGTGTATTGCCGAACATGATCTGTGAACTCTTATAGGTCACTTGTATCAAAACTGTGCCTAATTTGATTAAAAAGGGGAACATTTTAGTTCATTCGATTCTATTATGCCGTAACTAATCTACTTGGAAGATAAGGCACAGATAAGAAAAAATCACCTCTTGCTCTTCTCCCGGGTTTTTTCTTCGAGATCTGAGTGCTGCATCCGCCCACCGGAGCCGAACAATCCGCCGCCAGCCTTGCTTTCTCTTCAACCCGCTGCTCGTAGGTACCTTGGGAGTAGAATCCTTGCTGGCCTCCTCGCTAACCGAGGCTGAAGACCTCGCCGCAGCTACGCGTTGAGCCCCAGACTTGGGCCTCGACGGACCATTTTCAGTCGGCGACATCACTACAACCTTCGCCTTGCAAGACATGCTAGGCCGCCGCCGCCAGATTCAGTGTCGGGGGAGGGAGAAAAAAGGTCCTCCGCCGCCGGCAGATTTAGGGTCGGGGAAGGGAAGAAAAGGGACCGCCGCCGCTGCCGCAACAAGATTCAGTGTCGAGAGTTAGGAAAGTACAGTAATGGATTTGCCCCTACGACACGTACAGGGTGGCTAAGAAGAGTGACCGGCCAAGGAGGGGCACAACAGGAACTAGTGTAACGGAATATCCTGACTTAACGGGCGCGATTTGAAAATATTTGGTTTGGCCATCATTCACTCGAAAGACCCCTCTCAGCAATTGGCGCCCCAACTTTTCGAATCGCGGTGATAGAAATCAACTTGGGTACCGCGTTGCCTGTCCACCCCAACTTTCGGGCCGCAAAATGATATTCTCCCCGCTCGGGGGGGCTAGGCCCAGCCGGCCTCCCCCTTGACCCTTCTCCCTCTCTCCTTTCCTCTAATGGGCCCTCTCCCTCCGGAAATTGGCCCATTAAACCTTTGACCATTTTAATTTATTTTATCTTTATTAAATAATTATGAATAAATGATTAAATCAATATTTAACATTCATTCACATATTATTTAACCTCTGTGACTATGGAACACCTTCCACCTCCACTCCGGACATCCTCCGGACTTAACGAAACCCTTCCGATTTTCTCTCTACAAATCTTCGGTGATTCCACCGATCCTATAAACACTCTCTAAGCATCATCAAGCCCTTAAGCGTGATACCCCACGGTTCAAGAACACTCTAGACATGGTCGGGACACTCCCGCATCAATGACCGACAGAGGGACCTAGATGGCCATGTGACCCCTGTGCGTTCCACGAAGATCTTTCATCGTTTGAACCGGGATAGTCGTGTCTTATTCCTTTTGTCACTCGATACTTGCATTTCTCGAGATCTGATCAATAACATCACCATGTCGTGTTCAATCTCGTTACTGAACAATGCTACTTGACTCGTTCCGACAAGTGATATCCCCGTGATCAAATCACACGCTACGCAGCTATTGGATATAACTTCTCCGAGTGGGCCCTTGAGTATCTTCCCGTCACATGGACGGACAAATCCCGCTCTTGACATATATTGCCTCTACGGTTTCCTCCGAGTACCTGAACACACCTTTATAACCATCGTATTACCAGATGGCATTTGATGCTATCTAAGCACTCTCGGGAGACAGTGATTAATATAGCCTCACGGTCTAAGGAATAGTCTACGAGGATCCATTTCTAATCATCGTAACTTGAACTTCATGACATGATCAGGTCATGATATTTAGGTTGGGTATTGGTTCATCATCTCATTCTCAGAATGAGATGACCTCATTTCCAACTGGCATAAATGCCACATGATCAGGAAACTTGATCATTTGTTGACCAATGAACCAGTGACTAGAGTTTCACTGGGAACCCCTGGTTGTTTGTATATCACACGTGTATTGATGTTTCCACTCAATACAGTTATAGCATGATATAAAACTTAATCATAAACTATATGAAATATGATAATAGTCCTTACTACTATTTGTCTCTAGGGCATATTTCCAACAATTAATACTCCCCATGAGTTTCTTTTTAGCATTATGAACAAGTTGGACATCTAAATAACAATCTCCTAATGGTGGAAAATCAAGCATTTCATAAATCTTTCTAGGCATAATAGAGACACTAGCACCAAGATCACATAAAGCTTTTAGATCAAAATCATTCACTTTCATATTAATGATGGGTTCCCAACCATCTTATAATTTCATAGGAATAAAAGCTTTATGTTTCAATTTTTCTTCTTTAATTTTTATGAGAGCATCGGTAATGTGTTTTGTAAAGGCCATATTCATAGCACTAGCATTAGGACTTTTAGCAAGATTTTGTAGGAACATAATTACTTCAGAGATATTGCAACCATCAAGATCAAAATCATAATTACCATCCAAGGTAGTAGAGCTATTGTTTACCATATTTCGAAGAATTTTAGCATTTTTATTGGAAAATGTTCCATTGGTTTTAGGTATTATTGCAAAAGGAATGGCGGCTTCATGTGGTTTGCTAGCATCAACATTGGTGGTGGTAATAGTACAAATACTATTATTTCTAGCAATTTCATCTTCTCTTTCACACTTAGCATGCAATTCAGCTAACAGTCTAACATTTTCATCAATTCTAACTTGTATGGCATTAGTAGCAGCAAAGGGGTTTTCCATAGTTTCAGGTTTAGCAGCCATTTTATTAATCAAAGAGATTGTGCTTCAAACAAAGATGATATATTTTTTTCATCATTAGAAAGTTTTTCCTCAATAGTTTTATTGAAAGAAGTTTGTTTACTAATAAAATCCTTAAGCACGACTTCAAGTTCATAGGGTGCACTCCTATTGTTGTTGTAGGAATTTCCATAAGCATTACCATTATTGGGAGGATATGGCCTATAATTATTATTACCACAATTATTCCTGTAGGCATTGTTGCTAAAATTATTATTTCTAATGAAGTTCACATCAACTTGCTCTTCTTGAGCAACCAAAGAGGCTAAGGGAACATGATTTGGATCAATATGAGCTTTTCCATTAACAAGCATAGACATAATAACATCAATTTTATCACTCAAGGAGGAGGTTTCTTCGATAGAATTTACCTTCTTTCCTTGTGGAGCTCTCTCAGTGTGCCATTCAGAATAGTTAACCATCATATTATCAAGGAGCTTTGTTGCAGCACCCAAAGTAATGGTCATAAAGGTACCTCCAGCAGCAGAATCTAGCAAATTTCTTGAAGAATAATTTAGTCCTGCATAAAAAAGTTTGGATAATCATCCAAGCAGTCAGTCCATGAGTGGGACAATTCTTTACCAAAGATTTCATTTTTTCCCAAGCTTGAGCAACGTGTTCATTAACAAATTGTTTAAATTTCATTATGTCACTTCTCATAGATATAACCTTAGCAGGAGGATAGTATTTTCCAATGAAAGCATCTTTGCATTTAGTCTAAGAATCAATAGTATTTCTAGTTAGGGATAGCAACCATTCTTTAGCTTTTCCTCTCAAAGAGAAAGGAAACAATTTAAGCTTAATAATATCTCTATCTATATCCCTATGATTTTGTATCTCACAGAGTTCAACAAAGTTATTAAGGTGAGCAGCAGCATCTTCAGTACCAACACCAGAGAATTGTTCTTTCATAACAAGATTGAGTAAAGCAGGTTTAATTTCAAAGAAAGTAGCTTCAGGAATAGGTGGAGCAATAGGTGTGCACATGAAATCATTGTTGTTGGTGCTGGTGAAGTCACACAACTTAGTGTTTTCAAGAGTAGTCATTTTTTGTGTTTTTTTAAAGGAAGCAAACCAGTACAACTATTTTTTTGTGTTTTTGATAAAAGAAATAAGCAAACAAAGCAAAAATAAACTAAGCAAAACAAAAAAAGTAAAGAGATTGGTTGTGAGGGACTCCCCTTGTGAAGCTGTCCTTGACTCCCCGGCAACGGCGCCAGAAAAAGCCTTGATGGCTCAGGATACGTTGAGCTCGTTGGAAACCCCAAGAGGAAGGTGTGATGAGCACAACAACAAGTTTCCCTCAGTTATGAAACCAAGGTTATCGAACCAGTAGGAGCAAGGAAACAACCCCAAGGTGTTTCTACCAACTTGGAATCATGCACAGCACAACCATAGAACTTTGCCCCGACTTACAATGAGGTTGTCAATCTCACCGGTTTTGCTGAAAGCAAAGGATTAAATGTATTGTGTGGAAGATAGCAATTGCTTGCAGAAAGTAAACAGTAAACAGTAAATAGTAGATGGTATATTAATGGTAAAAGAATGGACCGGGGTCCATAGTTCACTAGAGGTGATTCTCCTTGAGATAAATAGCATGTTGGGTGAACAAATTATAGAGGGGAAATTGACAGATTCGAGAAAGCATACAATGCATATACTAATCATCTTGACTCTTATGAGATTTGATTGGGCATTACAACATTATACATAGACCATAATCCAACTGCATTTATGACTAATAATCCACCTTCAGGTTATCATACGAACCCCCTCCAGTATTACGTTGCAAGCAACAAATAATTGCATTAAGCAAAGTGTGTAAAGTAAACAATACGATTGTCCCATGGACAAAGGATTGGTGTTTTCTCCCTAGTAGCAACACCACATCTACAAACTTAGCGATTCCTGTCACTTCCCCAGATTACTAGAGGCATGAACCCACTATTGAGCATAAATACTCCCTCTTGGAGTTGCTAGCATCTACTTGGCCAAGATAGTTACTAACAACGGAAAGCATGCAAGATCACAAATAACATAGACATGATAGAATCAATAATCAATCTAAAATAGCATCTCAATATCCATCGGATCCCCGCAAACACAACATGTAAGATTACAAATAGGTGATCTTGATCATGAATGGAGCTCACAAGATCTAATCATGATAGCACAAAGGAGAAGAACCAACCATCTAGCTACTACATGGACCCATAATCCAAGGATGAACTACTCATGCATCACACCGGAGGAAGTCATGGTGATGACGAAGGCCTCTAGGGTGATCTCTCCCCTCCAACAGGGTGTCGGGAAGAGCTTTGGACCCCCCCAATCTAGGGATCAAGATGGCGGCAGCTACAGACTCTTCCGTGGATTTCTGATTGGGTCTTTGATCAGATACTTAGGGTTTTCATCCTGGGAGGCTTTTATAGGCAAAGGGGCAAGGTCGGTGGAGGCCCGAGGGGCCCACACTAGGTGGCGGAGCGCCTAGGGCTGGCCGCACCACCCTAGGGTGTGGCCGCCTCGTGGCCCCTCTTCGGCTGCCCTCCGAACTCCGTGTTGCTTCGGCTAAAATATTGACTTTGGCTTTTGTCTGGTCCAATTCCAAGAATATTTCCTTACTAGCTTTTTTGATACCAAAAACAGCAGAAAACAGGCAACTAACACTATGGCATCTTGTTAATAGGTTAGTTCCAGAAAATGTATAAAAATACCCCAAAGTATGGACAAAACATAAGAAAGTAGATACTAAACAAGCATGGAACATCAAAAATTATAGATACGTTTACGACGTATCAGGGTCACCCCTTCCCTTGTAACCATCCCATTCTCTTATTCTCTCTCTCTCTCATTTCCTTTGAAGGTTTCTCGATAATATTGGAGAGAAACTTGGGTGTTTTGTGTTCTCCACCTTCACACTACCGTCATGTGATCTTCGGTCCGCCATCTTCCTCTTCCGATGCTCGGCTGGATCAGAGCCTGGGAGACGCCGCCTACACCGAACATGTGTTGTACTTTGGAGGCACCACCATTGGGGTGCTTGGAGCTGCTCATCTTCATCAACATACGCCTTCCTACGTAAGGCATTCCTCGGTCTTCAAGGGTATGAACATTGTCTTCCTTTTCCGTTACTTATGTCTACATAGTATAGATCCTGGTATTAGTGTTTGCGTAGTTAGAATTTTTTGTGTTTCTGCTCCGAAACCCTACAGCCGACAGGGTCCAGAGGTTCGCTGGTGGTAGGGCATGCTGCACGGGCACCGGTGGGTTAATCACCTGCCCCTAAGGAGCTGGCTCTGGCGGCAGAACAAGCATTTGCATGATCGGGGGCGCCCATGCCGGCAGAGGTGGCGGCGGTGGCAGATCGGCCATGTGCTGCGCCTATAGGACCGTCATATCGATGACGTCGTAGTACCCCTCCCACTAGGCGTTCTCGTCCTGGACGGACGCTGCCAAGGCCTCTCGCATCACAATGTCCTCACCATAGCCATCAACGACGATGGCCTGGTACTCGGGGGAAGTTGGCCGATAAACTGGCCAGCGTTGGTGTCATCAGCCTCTTGCTTAACGATGCCTTCCATCGCGTCGCCGTCCTCCTCCTCCTTGGAGTCGTCCTCGAATTGGGTGGGGGACGCTGTGGTAGAACTCCCACGGCTAGAGGGGACACCGGATAGTCGACGAGCGGCGGGCCATGTGCTCCCACACGAGGTGTGGGCGAGTGGCGCCCCCGCGGCGATGCGACCCGGACCCGGAGCCACTCGCCTCGTGGTCGTTGGTCGTCTTCTTCAGCCAGCGGAGCATCCTCATGGTGGCGCTAGGGGTGCTAGCGGCGACGGCAGCATGTTTTGGCTCGAAGTGGCAATGTTGATGGCGAGAGAGAGATGTTGAGCCGGTTTAAAGGAAGCCCTGACCAATGTGCGCGTGCAGGTTTTCTAGTGCCTTCGCCATTAATGTCGCCGCTCAGTTCTGGACAGCGCCGCGTCAATTAGCACCGGCATTGATGGCCATGGCTGTTGCCGCTTCTACCAGTAAGATTGTTGCCGCTTCCGCCGGGTAGTCTGATGCCACCGAGCCTGGGTCGCTGACGAACGGGCATGCGGTCGTAGTGGGAGGACACGTGCTCGGTCAGATTCTGTCTGGTCTGACGCATCCGCGACGCAAATTTGGTGCCCCAAGGGTCGCATCGGACGTATCGGTCCGAGTGCGCTGCACCGCTGAAGAGTGCGCACACGGCGACCGCGTCCGATTGGACCGGTTCAGACCCGGCACGACAGTTTGCATCGCGCCGCTGGGATGCCCTTAGAGAATGAGCTCCGTTGGCTGTTTAGAAAAATCTAGAAGAATACCCCGCGCGTTGCAATGCCAATCTCTCTAGCATATTTATTATGTAAATGAATAAATATAAAAAACGTAAAATATGAAGTTCTTTACAAAAATATGCCAGAATGGTCATAATAGTTGAGAGGCTAAATTGAATTCACATAAATTATTGTATATTTGACGATAAAAATTGGTGACATGAACTATTATATGGTCAAGAAGTATATTACATGGATGCATGTACAATAAATAAATGCTAATGAGATGAATTGTAGATTAATTGGCTAAAATAGTGGGTGGTGTGGATAGCTTGCATGTTATGATAGACTATCATAATTACTAGTTAGTGGGTTTTTCTTTAGAGCAAGTATAATAAGTTCTAGTCAGCAGGCTATAAAAAATAAACTAGTATTATTTTGCTTAGTTGGATGAGAGAAGAAGAGAAAGAAGAGAAGTGGGCTCTCATGCAATAGCCAGCTCTTGCACGTGCGGCTAGACACTTTGTGAGTATGTGATGTGGACCATTTACATATAAAGTAGTAGATCTTTAAAGATAACTATTACTAGTTGGCTATAAACTGACTATAGATGATCTTACAGTTAGTAGCTGGTTATACTATTGAAATTGCTGTTAAAACAAGGACAATAAGGTCCAGCCAGCGGGCTATAATTCTTAAAATATATATTTGTGCCTAGTTGGAAGAGAAAGAAAATGCGAGAGAAAATGAGTGGGCTCTTAGTTAAGAGCCAGCTGCAACACATGCTCCTACGCACTATGTGAGAGTGTAAAGTGAGCATGTATTAATAAAGTATATTTTTATCTCTATCTATGATAGATATTAGTTATTAGATTGACTATAGATGACATGAACATGTCTTTTAGCCGTCAGCTGGCTCTACTATTGTCCTTACTATTATAAGATAGTATAGATAACACGGTTTATGAAACGGGAGTAGGTGTCACCGAAGATTTGCGTGTGGTAGTCCAGCCGCCGGTGCCGGTAGGCAGACACTATTCCGGTGCTGCCGCCCCAAAATTGGCTATTTCTACTATTGTTGTTGGCGACCAAGCCCGATGGCTTTCACACCTGTCTGGAGACGGTACTGGTTGCGGTCTTTGTGGACCGTTTGAGACGGGCCGCTGCTTACCGTCCGTTCGATGAAGAGCAGATGGCTGACAGCGGCGGCAGTTCGGGAACCGAGGTGCCGGCGGCGACGCGCCGTCGGGAGCCGCTTCTTTTGCCCGTCTCCTCCACCACCCTAGGCCAGGATTGGTCCCACGCGCACTTGGCGCCCAATCATCTCTCGCTTTTCCCCGTGATCCGTGCCCACGCGTCCGACTTACTACACTTCTCATATGGTAGCCATCATTGTTGTTCTTTTTGCTCCATCCTTCAAACCATTGCTGTATTCCAGTACTTCGTGCGAATATCTGGAGCAAACAAAACTCTCTTTTTTTACACGGGGAACTACTTCTTCCAACTGAGTTATTGCACTAGTGTTTTTCTTTAATTTCTCAGATAATTTTATAAGAGAATAGTGGGTTGAACACAGAGTAATGTGGAGCACACACTCGTAGCTTGATTAATTAGAACACTATACGCATACCGTTGGCAGCACACGACAACGGCACGAGGAATGCGAGCGTACGTGAGAGCTCGTGCAGAAACGTAGCGATGTGCCACGGCTTTTGCGATGCTAATAATTGAATCAAAAGGAAAGCTCGAACAGAAAGCTATAGCTGCTGGGTGCCCACTGGTCATCTGTCAAGATCAAGCTCCCATCTCGTCAAAGAAAAAGATCAAGTTCCCCATCTTAGCCGGTGCTAGTAGCATCGGCCAAAGCATGTCGTGAGTGATTGTGTTTTAATATATCACTTTGATCCTTCAAAATTTTGGACGATATTTGGTGAGATCTTTTGCTAGAGCCAAATAAAAGTGCAGCCTTTGTCTTCCTCGTTTCCCCTTTCTAGTTTAATTAGTCTTAAGCATTTCTCACATCAAATGGTTAATTTGTCCACTCAGCTTAGGTATGGAAAAAGGTTCCTGCCAAAGAAAAATGCGGAAAAATAGTATAAGTTTTCTTATATGCAAAGCCATTTTAAGTCAATGTGCACTCGTTCTTTTTCGGGCTTTCATGGCTGATGACTTTGAATAATAATACGCCACACTCGCCTGCGTAAGATGTTTTCCTTTTAATATATTCTTTTAATTGCAGCAAAATTTTCTTTTGTGGGGTGGGTGGTGGGTAGGTGGAGGCAGTGGAGCACAATTAAGGCTAGGGCAAAGATATGTGCACTTCGCCATATTCACACCTCTGCTCCGGTTGACTATATCTACTTATGTCCACGGAGTGAAAACAAACCATGCCGACTGCTAGATGAACGATATTGTATGGTGTGATGTGGTCAAAATATTTTAGAAGTGCCTCTAAATGCAAGGGTTGTCGTTCCTGATGAAACTTAGCTTTATGCTATATAGTTTGGCCAAATACATCAAATATAATATAATATTCATAATATTTGATATATAGTAAAAATATTTTATAATAAAACTAATTTGATGCTATAGATGTGGATATTTTTTATAAACTTGGTTAAACCTAAACATGTTTGCCTTAGGACAAAGGCAACTTCAACGAATCTAGAATGACGACACATGCAAACATATGTTTAGAAAAACATGTCCTCCAACAAGAGAAATAAAATATTTGCTAAGGAATTAGAAAATAACTATTTCAAAGTCAGTTCTAAGGACTATCAGGTCTAGCAATTGAGATTTGCAAGTACAAACTGCGACTGAGAACATGAAAATCTGAAAGACAGTGTTTCTAAGACAATTGAGGAATATTCACTTCCAAATAAAAGTACATACAATATGCCTTGCAAGAATCAAGATAGTGATAATAAAGTTAAATTTTCCACTATTTCTTTACATTTTGACAAGAGTGGATAAAACAGGGATAAGAATAGCAGAGCCACTAAGGCATTAAAGTGGGTATAATTTTTTGAGAAGTCAAACGATGTAAACTTTGACCAAGTTATTACTATCAACATCTACTATACTAAATCAAAGTCATTAGATATACTATGACATAGATTTCATGTTATATCTAGTATATATACTCCCTCCGTCCTAGGATTTATATATCAATATAATAAAACGGGTCTACATATCTGCAAATCTAGACAAATTTCCGATTTCCTTTTTGGGACTATGTTAGTTTTAAATAGAATTTTCCATAAGCTTGATCAAACTTTACACCGTTTGATTCCAAAATACGTCTTATATGGAGCGTAGGTAGCATATGCAAAACAAATACTACTACTCCATCCGGTCCGGTTTATTAGGCACGCACGTAGTTTAAAAAAAATTGATCATCAATTTCAATCAATAAAATATGCAATATATGTCTCAAAAAATATACCATATGCAATCTCGAAGACATCAATGAAATCCCAAATGGAGGATATATTTGTTAACCTAATTTTGACACAACAGTACATAGTATAGGCGCTTTAAATTAAAGGCCCTTACGGTTCCATGGTTAGATACCAACACTTGGACCAACAATGTTTAACATTATTTTTTTCTTGACCACGGTATATTTTTCATCCTTAAAAAACTCCGTGAGTGCAGGGCGAGAGTCCGAGGAGCGTTGGCTTGGTTTCCCTGTGAGTTAATTGGATAAAACTATCACAATTAGGGCTGTTGGGACGAGTCAGTACCACTTTCGGTAATTTTTACGAGTTAGTACCAGTTTCGAGTCATAGTGTTGGAAACTGCACTAAATTTCGTTTAACCGCATTTTAACACGCTTTCTGACGGCTGGGGCTCAGCTATCAGTGCTGAGTTGACGCCACATGTCTGAGAGAAGCTGAGTTGGAAGTGGGGCCCATCTGTCAGCCATATCTTATTTTATTTTTATTTTTCTCTCCTATTTTACTATTTATCGTCAGTGGGTCCCTCCCGTCAGCCTCTCTATTTTTCCTCACCCATCTTCTTCTTCCTCCGTCGGCCTTCCTCTTCCAATCCGTTCGCGGCAGTAGTAGGCGACGCAGAGGACAAGCTCCAGCACGAGCGCGTGTGCGGGGGTCGGCGCAGGCGCAGAGCAGGAGCGCGAGCCACGTCGTCCGCAGCGAGCTCGTACCCACCGCCACTGGCCATGCAGCTCGTCCTCCGCGGCGAGCTCGTACCCGCCGCCGCCGGCCGCGGCGCCCCGCTCGTACACGGGGTTGGAGATGCGCAGGAAGCCGTCGCTGTACGCGGAGGAAGATGAGACGCGGGCGGTGTGCTCAGAACGTGGCGGCGAAGGCGGCGGCGACGGCGAAGAGCGACGCCCGGGCGACCACCGCCACACGGTGCCCTCCAGCCTGGGGATGGCGAGGAGGAGGTCCTTGCGGCTGGGCGCGCACATGACGTCGTGCGCGTAGTAGAATGGGGGGTGCTGGAGAGCGCCTCGTGCGTCGCCGTTGTGGTGGTGGTGGCCACCGACGCGTCGTCGGCCGTGCTGGCGGCGTGCGGCGGGGACAACTCCGGGCGCCATTTGTGTGGCATCGCGGCATCGTCTTGGAGATGGCAGCGGCGGAGGTGGAAGGAGAAGAGGTCGGCGAGTAGGAGGATGACGATGGTGAGGAAGACGGAGGCTGAGCGCCACCATGACGCTCACCTCTACGGTCAGCCTCGACATGCCATCGATGAACTTCGCGATCTCCGCGCCCTCAGCTTGCTGGCCGCGCCGCGCTCCCCCCTCAACTCAGCCTCACTGGTCAAGTGTGTGTGGAGCTGTGCGGAGAGGCGTGTGCGTCCTTGCAACAAGTGTAGTGGTCATTGGTCAGTTCAGTCACTGGTCTCGTTTAGAGCAGCTAGCTAGCTAACTAGGTTGCCTCTCACTGCCTCGCGCTGGAGCTCGTCCTCCGTGTCGCCTACTACTGCCGCGGTCGGATTGAAAGAGGAAGGCCGAAGGAGGAAGAAGAAGATGGATGGGGAAAAATAGAGAGACTGACGGGTGGAACTTACTGGCGGTAAATAGTAAACTAGGAGAGAAAAATAAAAAATAACATAAGATATGGCTGACAGGTGAGCTCCACTTCCAACTCAGCTCCTCCTAGACACGTGGCACCAACTTAGCACTGACCACTGGACCTCAGTCATCAGAAAGCGTGTTAAAATACTGTTAGACGAAATTTAGTGCAGTTTGCAACGTTATGACTCGGAACTGGTACTGACTCGTAAAAATTACCGAAAATGGTACTGACTCGTCCCGACAGCCTCAATAGTGGTAGTTTTATCCAATTAACTCTTTCCCTGCTCATGTCCTGATATTGTTATGTACTCTACCCTTTTCTAGCAAGAAAAAAAATACGGATACAAGGCATGGACCTCTTTGAAGGTCTCATTCGATCTCTGAAAAAAAAAAGTGTCGTCATTCGACAGCGTGTCTCGGCGACATCTCCGCAGTGGCAGAACCGTAATAGATCGTCAACACAGGGGGCAACCTCGGACGCGGGGTATATACAGAGGAAGTTCGGGACGCGGTAAAGGAAGCCACTCGCTTTCTTCCCCCATACGTCTCCTCCCCGCCCGTCCCCTAAAAATCCCCAAATTCGACCAAACCCTAGGCAAATCCTCCCCACCACTTCCTTCGCTGCTAAGTATATCCCCCGCGCTACGAATCTCCCAGCAGATTGGGTCCTGTAATCGTTGTATGAGAGCTTGGGAGAGTGGAGGAGGATGACGGTGATGGAGCTCAAGGCGCTGCCGCTCGGATTCCGGTTCCACCCCACCGACGAGGAGCTCGTCAGGCACTACCTCAAGGGAAAGATCACCGGGCAGATCAAGGCCGAGGTCGAGGTCATCCCGGAGATCGACGTCTGCAAGTGCGAGCCGTGGGACCTCCCAGGTATTTTGGCCGCCGACGCGAGCGCGATCAATCGCCTCTTGGTCGTGTCTGTTTCTCCTGGCGTTTTTGTTTCTTGTTCTGTAGATTTGTTGGTCGTGTCGTATGTGGTTGATGCGGTTGGATTCGGGGGCTGCTGGCTAATTAATCGGTGTTTGTTTTGCGGGTTTTGTATCGCTGCGACTCGTGCCTTGTTTGAGTTCTGTGCTGGATTTTTGTCCCCATTCTGTACCTCTTTTCTTTGGACCAGTTGCTGTTCTTCTGGTCAGTCTCCTCTCGCGATTCTCCTTCTGTCTCCGCTGCTGCTGCAGCAGTAGCTTTGTGGCTTTGGGTTCCCGTGCGGAATTTATTTTTGGTCAAATTCCTGTGCGGGATCCCTATTTTGGGGCTGCTAATTGTGTGAAAAGTTTTACGGGATACTAATATTTTGATGCGATCCCCTCGATGCCTGCTAAATATATTTCCGTAATATACCCTCTTTCCGAGATGCGATTTGGTACGATGCAGCTAAAATTGTTAGGCGTGGTGCTATTTTAGTAATAGTCTAAAAATGTCAAATCTCTTTGAAGGAGATTCCATTTATTCTGACTGCGGTATCTTGGTGTTTGCAGATAAAGCATTGATCCGCTCTGAGGATCCTGAGTGGTTCTTCTTTGCACCCAAGGACCGCAAGTACCCGAATGGAAGCAGGTCGAACAGAGCGACCGAGGCTGGCTACTGGAAGGCAACCGGGAAGGACAGGGTCATCAAGTCCAAGGGCGAGAAGAAGAAGCAGCACATGATTGGCATGAAGAAGACCCTTGTGTTCCACCGGGGGCGTGCCCCAAAAGGTGAGCGCACTGGGTGGATTATGCACGAGTACCGCACCACCGAGCCGGAGTTCGAGTCTGGCGAGCAGGTATGGGCCTATCTGTTTCTTCCTCAGTTTTCGTGGCAGTGTTGTTAGATTCTGATCGGAGTTCTCAGTTCTTAGTTGTTGGATATAACAAGCTCACCGAGGCTGGACTCTGGTTAGAGTTCGGTCCTGCCAGTTTGATTTTAGCTTGTAAAAATTGTGATTAGATAATCAACTGACAGCATGATCCATTTTTGTGGTATTCTGCAAATGTAGGTCTAGTAGAAATGAACATTTGCTGATCACTCTATTGGAAGTAGTTGCTCCTGCCTCACTGTCTGATGCTTCTGCTGTGGTATGTGTACTTTCAGGGCGGTTATGTTCTCTATCGCCTATTCCAAAAGCAAGTGGAGAAAATTGAGCGCTCTACGCCGGAGGAAATGGATAGAAGTGGCTATTCTCCCACTCCATCTCGTTCCACTCCTGACCATATGGAGGCAAACGAGGAAGCAATCACACCCTTAAATAAGGATTCTCCTGAATCTGGTCTGCATGGATGTCCAGTTGACTTCCCGGGTACAATTGAAACTCCAGCCCCGCCGATTACAAGGTGGCTTGCAGACAAGAATGATAATTCTGCGCGAAATGAAGCAAATGTTTTTCATGTGCCTTTTCATGCTCATGTTGATGAAAGACCCAAGGTGAGCAGAACTGTGTAACAAGCCTGTTAAACCTCTATTATCATGCTACATTTTGTTTTATGGATCAAATTTGTCAACTCTAGGTGCTGACCTCATATAATAATTTATGTTGTCTAATGACAAGCAGGCTGGTCCTTCGGTCGAACCTTTGACGCAGCTAATTGATTCACAGAAAACTAATGTTGGTTCTGGTGAATTCGCAAACCTTGCTGCTCCCATGTTAGCTCATGACGAAGATGCTCTCTTGAACAATTTCATCCTTCAAGGGCCTTCAGTTGATTTTTGTGGCAATATGAAGCCCCGTGATCCAGTGGAAGAATTCTTGAATGAAACAATTGCTGATCCAGATGAGCATTCATCAACAACATCTAAAGTTCAGTATGATTCAGACACTGGGGCTATGCCTGCTGAGTTTGATAACTGGGTTATTCAGGTACTATTTATTGGAGTCCGCTGTGTATGTAATCATTACTGTCTGCATTCTTATATTTGTTTGCTCTGCAGGGTGATTTGCTAGATGATTCAAACTGGTTCGAAAATTTAAATTTTGTGCCAGATGATACAAATCCGCAGCTGAGTGGATTATATGAGAGTGCATCATTGCTTCCTTATGACAGCACTAATCCTGATGTTCTTTCCATGGACTCCGGTGACGAGTCCTTGCAAGATTTGTTCAATACCATGGAGGACACAAGTGGGAGGAGGGATGTATGGAGGAATGAACCTGGATTTAATGCCACACCTCAGCAGTTACAGTCTAATATGCATCCAAACTATTTATGGCACATTGAACCTAGTTTTAATTCCATGCATCAGCAGCTACAGTCTACCATGCCTCCGAACAATTTAATTTCTCAACATGGCATTGCACCAAAGAGGCTAAAGCTATGTGAATCATTGTCTGTTGCTGTCAATGCTGAGAGTGGAGAGAGCATGACCAGAGATGAACAGAATGAATCAGATACTGTAACTTCGAATTATATGGGTGAATCTGCCGAGTCAACTGCAGATGCAGATGTAACAGGGATTACTATCATCAGCCGGCGCCCTGTTCCAAGATCAAATGTGCCTTCAGATGGAGAGAATACTGAATCCACAGGGGTTACTATAATGAGCCGGCGCTCTGCTCCAAGCTCAAATGTGCCTTCAGACGGATATGTAGCTGAATCCACAGGGGTTACTATTATGAACCGATGCCCTGCTCCAATTGCAAATGTGCCTTCAGATGGAGATGATGATGTGTCATCAGGGGTTTATATTAGCCGAGAGACTGCTCCAAGTTCAAGCACAGATAGTTCATTAGCTCAACAGGGGGCTGCAGTGCGAAGGTTGCGGCTACAATTGAACCTTAACGCAGGATCATGTTCTAGTGTAGATGGTTTGTCAAATTGCATTATGGATGGAAACAGAAGCGACAAAGGGATGAAAGATGAGGTGAGAACTTTGTTTGTTCTACTCCATCCAATCCAAACTAATGGACTCAGATTTATCTAGATTCGCAATCTAGATAAATCTGAGTCCATTAATTTGGATCAGAGGGAGTATAATTAATTCTACAACTGCATTTTGGTGGTAATAAGTTTAGATATTCCATGTTCTACTGCTAGTTTCTGGCCCCTGTTCAATCTTCTTAACAAAAATAACCGCCTTTCTGACATTGTACTGCATTTTGTAGAAAGTTACTTGTTGAAGGAATACTAACAATATTTCGTGTTCACCTGCCAGATCGAAGAGTACGTGGAACCAAACTTTTCTGACAATGTTGGTTCTGTTGGCAAAAGCCAGGATGATGCACAAACGGACATCCCTGATCATGGTAACTAGTCTATCGAGCATTTATACATCTTTTAGTTTTGTTATTGTTTTGGTAATGCTTTGCAAAGCCTATCTGACATGTTATTGACATGCAAATGATGCAATGCTTGCTCCAGACATCAATTCAGTTATGAGGCAGCGTAAGACACTGGAGAAAAGCGGCAAGGAGAAGCAGGAGTGTGGCCTTCAGTCACACGTGAGAGCACCAAATAAGAGGGGAGGCTTCTCAGCACACATTATGTGGCCAGTTCTTTCGGTGGCTCTGCTCGTCCTTGTCAGTGTTGGGATGTACGGATGGTTATACTAGCTCTCTCCGGGTGGAGTTTAACATGCCACGTTTTACCCACAAGCAGCATTGTTGTGCCATATTCCCTTGTACATAATGTATCTTGCTGCCTGTGTTTAGACGGCTGTAAGATGCCCTCGAGTGTTTGTTCCCCTTCCGGCGATCCGAGGCAGTAGAAAATCCAGAAAAAAAGCCATTCGAAAAGTGAGGTAGCAAATGAGAAGGGAGGAAGCAAGGAGTAAGTATTGCTGTAGATTTATGTGACCTAGGTTCATGCTAGTTTTTGTTCTGCAGTTACTGCAGATGTTAGCCTGTTAAGCAGTTGTAATCATTGCCTGGGGCCGTCGTCACCCCGCGTGTTGTTGTTCTGATGATGTACTTGGCAAGATCTGGACCTAATTAAGTCTTACACAGATCCTTTTGCCATTTTGTAAAACTTCGATGTGCTTCATTCTAAGTTGCATGCATACTGCTCTGTGAAGTGTTATAATGTTCGTGTGTACCACCTATTGATGAGGTATGATGGCCGAGCGGCTCCATCTTTCTTTTTTTTGACACTTTTGAGTCAAGCTGCATCTCAGGTACCTAGGTAGAGGGATCATAGATGAGATCGAAATGGTTACTGAAACTGTAACATGGGGGGGGGGGGGGGGGGGGGGGGGGGGGTGGTTGAATAGGTTTCTAACAAATTCTTTATAATCTTTTGCAAGTTTTAGGCTTTGCGGAATATAAGTGTGCCTAAATGCAAACTAGGTGAGGCAACCTAGATGATGATACAAGATGTGTCAAGCACGAAGGCTATCACAAAGTAAACAACACAAGTAAGAGAGGGATTAAGAAATAACCCAGCACGCGGAGACGAAGATGTATTCTCGTGTTCACCGCCTTTGGGAAAGGGGCTACGTCACGTTGGAGAGGTGTGAGGTTCCACGAAGGATTCCCCAATGCCACGAAGGCCCACCTTCTTCTCCGAGCCTATCCCATGAAGGAATAGCTCACTTACTCGTGGTAGACTTTTAAGGTAGTCTCCAAACCCTCACAAACTTTCCACGGAGCAAATCACAAGCCGAATGCCTCCGGGCGACCCTAGCCGCCTAGGGTTTCCCACAAACCCAAGAGTAACAAGCTAACTCGATGAACTCAAGGGGGAATGAAATTTGGCTTGGTGGAAACGTAGATCGGGACCTCCTCTTGCTTTCTACCAAAGGGATTTGAGTTTGATTGGGTAGAATGGGAGATCCTCAAGAAATTGTGTTTCACCAATAGGGAGAGAGAGAGTGAGCTCCAAGAGTGAGATATGAACTGAATGCCTAACCTACTCAAGCTAGAAGAAGAGGTATTTATACTCAAGGGAGAAATCTAGCCGTTTGTAGCATTTTTCGCGAAACTCGATTTTAAGTTCGGTTGGACCGGACCACACACCGGACCGCCCGGTGTACAGCCCGGTCAACCGGAATCCAAACCGGGATGCTCATTGTGAATGAGCCCGGATAGACTCGGTATATGAAACCGAGAATCCCGGTTTGGGTTCGGTTGACCGGAACTGGTACCGGACCGCCCGGTGTACAACCCGGTCAACTGGAATCCAAACCGGGATGCTCACTGTGAGTGAGCCCGGATAGACTCGGTATATGAAACCGAGAATCCCGGTTTGGGTTCGGTTGACCGGGACTGGTACCGGACCGTCCGGTCTGGGAACCGGTTCAACCGGCCTGAGAACCGAGTTTGGCAGAGATGTTATCAAACTTAGATTTCTTTCTTCTCTCTCTTTGATAAAGGAACAAGTGGGTGTATAGGATGTGTATAAGGCTTGGAAAAACATCCCCAGCAAGCTCATCGAGATAACCCCTCTTAATATTGCGGTGTTCCTACGTACTCAAGAAACATATAAAAGGTAAAGCTCCGGCACTTCTCTTCATTATCGAAATGGGGGGGTATTTAATGATCTTCCAACATCCCGGCGGACTAATACCTGTTCAAGGCACTGATAGGTAGCATTAGTCCGCACTAACTCCGGTGTCATTGTCAACCAAAAAACAATATAGGGTAAATTACCCTTTCAATCTCCCCATTTTTGGTTGGCGATGACAAACCGAGCTAGAGTTCACAAGGATGTAATAAAGAGAAATAAACCAAGGAATTCCATAGAGACATATGTGAGCTCCCCCATAAAGTGTGCACTTGGTTGAATTTGCGTTTGAATGCAAGGTGCACCTAAATAAAGTATAGAGAGCTTCTCATATGTCTTTATGGAAGCAAACATATCATGACAAGATATAGAGCATGGATATCTATGCAAGGGTAGACAGAAGAATGAAGTACACAAAGTCGTAGCACAATAGACATAACCATGGTTCACACACATAGCACACGTTTGTCCAACATACGGAAGTAAAGCAAATGGTTCCAATCACGAAAGTAAATGGTAAGCACAATGCCATAAGAATCAAAGATAAGGCAAAGGGCATTGTGCAAACGGCGAACCCCAGAAAAACCCTGGCAGGAACCTGTAGAGACCTAACAGAACTCTACTCTTCTCCCCCATTGGCATCGAAACACCAAAAAGGAAGAGGAGTAGGGCGATGCTAACGGAACCCAACTAGAAGAACATAGGAGGTCGCGGAGGGTGAACAGAGGCCTCTTCGTCTTCATGAATCTCATCTTCATCATCATCCTCAACATCATCATCATCAGAACCACGACGAGCAGCAGAGGAGGTACTAGTACCACCAGGAGGAAACTGACTGGGGAAGTAGCCGAAGAGCATGGCATCATCAAGGGGCGGCATCTCATAGTTGACATAAGGAACATGAGTCATCTCGGGACCATCTGGAGAAGGAGTGACGGCTGGGTCACGAGAAACTCATTGTGCCTGCGACGAGTCTCTTGGCTCATCTCAAGAGCCTTGTGGCTCACATCATAGGACGAGCGGCACATCTGAAACAGCCGTTTGAAGAAGGTGGCAACACCACCCTTGGGCCTGGGACGAGATGAGGAGGACTCTCCAACAGGACGACGAGAACCCGACCGAGTAGAAAAGTGAGGTTGAGGATCATGGACAGCCTTGGTGCGCTGTTCGGGGGGCCTCATCGATGGAACCTCAGGAGACTGACCACGAAGAGAAAGAGTAAGCTGCTCTTATTCCACACGCTCACCAGCCAGCACACCAGGAGGCACAACCCTGTTGAGCAGCTTTTGTACATAAACACAGAAGGTGGGAGTCATCCTGTCCAAAGCAGCCCGACGAAGCTCAAAGTACACAAAATCACAGCCATCAATCTTCCTCAACCTGTCAGGATGACAATAATACAAGAGGTTGGCAAAATACCCACGACAGTTTGTAGTGTCTCCAACACGGGGAACAAGTGACTGGCGAAAGATGCTAGCCAAGGTGTGGTAGTAAAAGTACATGCCAGAGATGCATGGAGGAGCATACTCAGAAGAAGAAGGAGAGAGGATGGGTCGGGGGAAGTGAAGGGGTAACTTTGTGGAGGAGGGGGTGACCAGGGAAGAAGAAGGAGAAAGATTTTTTTTTCAGATCCCGGTTTTAGGTCGGTTCAACCGAGATGCAAACCGGACCGCTCGGTGCACAACCCGGTCAACCGAGCCGTAAACCGAATCTACAGGAAAACTGACACGCGGGAGATTCGGTGCACAACCCGGTCAACCGGATCCACAATCGGAGTACTCGGTTGAGAACCGGACTGGCAACCGAACCCGTTCAGTAGCCTTCTGTCTGCAGATCCGGATAGACTCTGTTGGGAACCGGGCTGAAAACCGGACGGTCCGGTTATGGAGCCGGTTGGACCGGGCCAGAAACCGATCATCAGAGAGAAAAAAACTTCGAAAAGTTTGAGAAAACAGAATTTTTTTCGAGAATGGCATGTGCAAGGAAGAAGATAGTAGACTCAAAAAAGGGTAGAGGAGGCAGGTGATCTAGGCATGCCTATTGGAGAAGAACCAAATCAACACAGTTAATAGCAACAATAGGCATGATTCGAAGATATTAAGAGCCACAAGAGACCAAAGTTGGCGAGGGATTTCTCCCCTATGTTTAAGCACACATGTCATGGCGCCTCAAAGATAGATGCTTGGACCCATATCATGACACAAGATCAATTAATATCGCACGCATAGGTATGCATCGAACCAAGACATGGTAAGATGACTATCCCTATGTGTGCTATGCGACTAGGCTACATAGCAAGTTAAGAGCTAAAATATAATGCAAGAAGAGAATCGATCCAAGTTTTTGGGATCTAGAATACCAAGTTCTCGCCTCAACATGACAAAACAGGCTTCATCCAAAGGCTTCGTGAAAATATCCGCCAATTGAAACATCGTTCCCACATGAGTAAGATTGATGTCACCATTTGCGACATGGTCACGTAGGAAGTGGTGGCGGATGTCAATATGTTTGGTGCGGCAATGTTGGACGGGGTTATTGGCGATCTTTATTACGCTTTCATTGTCACATAGAAGAGGCACCGTACCAAGAGACACACCATAGTCTTTCAAGGTTTGCCTCATCCATAACAATTGAGCGTAACAAGATGCCGTGGAAATGTATTCGGCTTCGGCGGTGGATAAAGCGGTGGAGTTTTGTTTCTTGGATGACCAACTCACTAACGACCTGCCAATAAATTGGCAAGCCCCGGAGGTCGACTTCTGGTCAACCTTATCACCGGCCCAATTGGAATCCGAATAGCCAACAAGCTCAAAGGTTGACCCCTTTGGATACCAAAGCCCGAGAGTAGGAGTGAGAACAAGGTACCTAAGAATCCGTTTGACTGCCATTAAGTAGCACTCCTTAGGAGCGGATTGAAAACGAGCACACATTCCAACACTTAACATGATATCCGGCCTAGAAGCACAAAGGTAGAGCAAGGAGCCAATCATGGAGCGATATACCTTTTGGTCCACATCCTTCTCACCTTCTCCAAGGCCAAGTTGCCCATTGAGTGGCATGGGTGTCTTCATGGGGTTGGCATTGGTCATCTCAAATTTCGCAAGCATGTCCTTCACATACTTCTCTTGGGAGATGAAGGTGCCTTGAGCAAGTTGCATCACAATGAAGCCTAAGAAGTACTTCAACTCCCCCATCATGGACATCCTAAATTTCTGGGTCATCAACTCGGCAAAAGCTTTGTTATGAGAATCGTTAGCTCCACCAAAAATAATATCATCAACATAAATTTGAACAATAAACAAGCCACCCCCTTTAACCCATTTGGTGAAAAGGGTGGAATCGACTTTACCCACGCTAAACCCGTCCATGAGTAGGAAATCCCTAAGGTGATCATACCAAGCACGAGGAGCTTGCTTTAGTCCATAGAGCGCCTTATGGAGTAGATACACATGGTTGGGAAAGCGTGTGTTTTCGAAACCCGGGGGTTGAGCCACATATGCAACCTCTTTCAAGGGACCATTAAGAAAAGCACTCTTCACATCCATTTGAAAAAGCTTGAAGTTATGAAAAGATGCATATGCAAGCAAGAGACGAATAGCTTCAAGGCGAGCAACAGGCGCAAAGGTGTCCTCATAGTCAATACCCTCTATTTGGGCATACCCTTGCGCCACTAACCTTGCTTTGTTCCTAGTGACGGTTCCGTTCTCATCTTGCTTGTTCTTGAAAATCCACTTGGTCCCAATAACATTGATGCGATGATCTTTAGGTCTCTCCACAAGAGACCACACTTCATTGCGGGTGAAGCACTCGAGTTCTTCTTGCATGGCGATGACCCAATCCAGATCTTCTAGAGCTTCATGGACCTTGAGAGGCTCGAAGTTGGACACAAAAGCATGATGGCCACAAAAGGTAGTGAGTTGCTTCTTCTTGTTGCGGGTCTCGATTCCTCTAGATATGCTTCCAAGTATATTATTGACTTGGAGTCCACTTGCAATAGAGGAGGACTTGATCTTTCGGATAGTTCCTTCATGATCAACAAATTCATCCTTCGTTGGTCCTTGATCATTAACTGCATCTTGAGATTGACCTTGACCTTGGGAAAAATGAACGTCTTCTTGGTCTTGCTCAAAGGGTTGAGGGCTTGGTTCTTGTTCTTCGGTTTGTGGGAGTTGTTCGTCGTGAGGTACACTTGATGGTTCAACTTGAGTAGAGCTTGGCTCTTCTTGAGTTGGACTTGATTCTCCCCCATCAACATCTTGATCATGAGTGTGATGCTCGGTGGGCAAGATATGCCCAATTCCCATCAACTTGATGACTTGAGAGGAACCTCCATCGCCTACAACATGTGGAACAACTTGCCCCCTTGGGGACCATTATCTTCCAAAAACTCCACGTCACAAGATACTACAACACAACCATTGGCTTTGTTATAGTATCTATAGGCGTGAGAGTTTTCCGCATAACCAACAAAGATGCCCTCGATAGTTCTAGATTCGAATTTACCGAGTTTTTCTTTCTTGTTCTTGACGAGGCACTTGCACCCAAAGACTCGAAAGTAGTTGACATTGGGCTTGTTCTTTGTGAGAATCTCGTACGGAGTCATGTCAAAGGGAGCTCGGAGGAAAAGCCAGTTTGAGTAGTGAACCGCAGTGGTGATGGCTTCTCCCCAAAAGTTGTGGGGTGACTTGTACACACTCAACATAGTTCTTGCCATTTCAATGATGGTCCGGTTCTTCCTTTCAAAACTCCATTTTGTTGAGTATAAGGAGCCGAGAATTCATGCTTGATTCCCTCATCTTGAACAAACTCTTGCATGGTATAGTTCTTAAATTCGGTGCCATTGTCGGTCCTAATGGTCTTGATCTCCACTCCATGGGTGCGTTGAGCTTGCTTGGCGAAGATCATGAAGTGCTTGTAGGTCTCATCCTTTGACTTGAGAAGGAATACCCAAGTGTATCTTGAGTAATCATCGACGATGACAAGACCATATCTTCTTCCACCAAGAGAATCATATGTTGATGGTCCGAAGAGATCTAAATGGAGAAGCTCCAAAGGTCTTGACGTGGCCACCTTTGATATTGATGGATGACTCCTCCCATGTTGTTTTCCTGAAATGCAAGCACTAGACACCCGATCTTTCTCAAAAGACACACCAGTTAATCCAACAATATGTTCACCCTTTAGGAGTTATTTGAGATTTCTCATGTTGACATGGCCAAGGCGGCGATGCCAAAGCCATCCCTCATCAACTTTGGCCATTAGACATGTAGGAAGAGATTGACTCTCTTGCAAGAGGTCGACCACGTAGAGGTTGTCTTCCACATATCCAACAAGGACCAACTTGAGATTATCACTCCTAAAGACTTTCACACAAGTTCGAGAGAAATAGGAATCGTAACCGGCATCCGCAAGATGTTTTATGGAAAGTAAGTTGTAACCAAGGTTTTCAACAAGCATGACGGTCTCTAGGGACAAGGCCTTGGAAACCACCAACTTGCCAAAACCTAGTACCTTTCCTTTCGAGTTGTCTCCAAAAGTGATGCTTGACGTTGAATTCACATCATGAATAAATTGGTCAAGCGCACTTCTACCTCCGGTCATATGATTTGTGCATCCACTATCAAACACCCATTTTGATCCACCGGAGGCATATCCCTACAAAATCAATTCTTTGATTTAGGAACCCATTGAGTAATGGGCCCCTTAGCATTAGCAACAAGATCTTTTGGTACCCAAATTGAGTACCATCTATAAGCATAACCATTGCGAGGGCCAACGTATTTGGCATAAACCTCTCCTTGAGTGCCCTTACATAGCACATAGGAGGGGTTAGATTTTCCCGCAAACTTGTGGTTAGGGTTGCCCCTAGTGGCTCCCCCATTCACAACACTCTTCTTTACTTGGTCAACCACCTTGTGCCCTTCACGCACAAAGTTGATCCTTTTAGGTGGGTTGGCACCATTTTTGTCGTTCTTGGGGTCATACCCCATACCTTGCCTTGGAGTTCTTATCGTTTGTCGAGCAAGAATCTCATCAAGAATCTTGCCCTTGGTGATAGGTTTGAGACGCTCCATCTCAAGTTGTTCCCTCAACTTCTTATTCTCCTCAAGGAGACTAGCTTGATCCAAGGAAGGGTTAGAAGCACAAGTAATATCCTCAACAATAATAGGATCCTTCAATGTACCAAGAGCTTTCTCATAGGACACTCGAAGTTGATCATGATTCTCCCCAAGTTTTATGAGCTCACGCTTGACAAGCAAATTAGCTTTCTCAAGGTTATCAAGGTCATTGGTGAGAGAAGCATGAGCAACCTCAAGTTCCTTCTTCGAAGTATCAAGTTCTTGGGACTTCAATTCGTTCTTTAAGAAGCGAAGTAATGTCCCTTTCCTTGTTTAGCTCGTGCTCAAGAAGATTGAATCTTAGTTTCTCATCATCAATATGAGACTCCAAACTATCAATGGTCTCATCACGTGAATTGACAAGGCTCATTAACTGTTTGAATCTAGCACGAGCATTGCTAGGAAGGGACTTCATGATTTTACACATTTCTTGAACATAGTTTTCATCGAATTCATCATCGTCACTATCATTGGTACTAACATGATCATCTAATATGCTAGAGAGAGATGGAGGGGAAGAGATTACCTTGGTACTCCTTGCCATGAGGCAAGTACCGGTGACCTTGGGAGTGATGGAGTCATCGGCATAGTCTTTGGTATAGTCATATGTGAAGAGTGACCCGGGTTCGGCAAACGCCAAACCGGCCACCCCCACAACCTTCTCCTCATCTTCACTCTCCGCATCGGATAGGTACTCTTGGCCAAGAAAGCCTTTGCCATCACGCTTCTTGTTCCTCTTGTATCTCTCGTTGATGGGGTTTGGCTTTAATCTTGGCTTCACGCCCTCTTCATACTTGGGCTTGTCAAGTCTCTTCTCATATGGGCATTTGTCGGCAAAGTGGTCCGACTCATCACAATTGTAGCAATTTCTCTTCTTCTCGCTTGGTCCGGTTGAGCTTCTTCTTCTTCGAAACTTCAAGTTCTTGGTGAAGAGAGCAACTTGAGATAGCATGTCATCGATGCCCTCGCTATCACTATCTTCATCATTCGCACCACTTTCTTGCGCATACTTGGCCTTCAATGCTAGGGATTGAGAAGGCCCAATGGCACGGCTGATCTCCTTGATCTTTTGTCCTTCATCCGCCATATTGTCCGTGGCAACAAGATAGGACACGAGATCATCAGGCAAGAAATGGCGAGCTGAATCAAGAAGTTGCAAGTTCAAGGCAAGCTTCTTGTCGGAGGCGGCAATCATGGAGAGAACCTTGGACTTGATAAGCTCATCATTCAAGTTGAACCCATCTTCATACTTGTCACAACCAAGACCATCAATCTTGACACGGAGGGCAACAAGTCTCTTATATGCTTCGGCGATGGACTTACCATCATTGTTCATGAACATGCTCATCTCCGACTTGGCAGCTTCATACTTGGATTTTTGGATAAGGGAAGTTCCCTCTTGGAGAATGACAATCCTCTCCCACAACTCCTTAGCAGTGGGAATGTTGCTAACTTGATCATAGAGTGTGCGGTGAATGGCACTCCTTATCTTGTCACAAGCCGTTGCATTTAGTTGACGATCATAGTACTCTCCCGGAGTGAGATTATTGGGATCTTGTGGATAGAAGCCCTTTCCCACAATATCCCAAAGCTCCACGCTGCAACTGCGAAGATGAGACTCCATAGAAACTTTGCAATGAGAGAAGTGAGTTCCATCATAGTGAGGTGCGGGACCCGAACCATTAATATGAGGCATGACGTTCTTTTGTTTGGGATATATATACGGAAATGGATTAGGGGGCATGGAGGCTTTCGTCGGGTCACTCTCGCTAGAGGCCTCGTTCATAGCCTCCTTATCGGTGTCCATCGGCCTCCCTTGAGGTACTACCGAAGGTCCAGCAAGCATGACCCCCTCGCCCATCCCCGTAAAACGTCCTTCAAGAAAACTTATTCGAGCAAGGAGATCGGAATCCGCCTTAGCCTTTTCAAGGGATTGTTTGGCAAAGAGTTCACGGATCTCCTTGACCGAATAAGTCTTTCCCTCCTCATCATCAGAGAAAACCATCTTTTCTCTTAGGCGGTAAAGCCCTTAGAAGAGCACCTTGCTCTGATACCAATTGAAAGTGTAAGATGGTTTACCTAGAGGGGGGGGGGGGTGAATAGGTTTCTAACAAATTCTTTATAATCTTTTGCAAGTTTTAGGCTTTGCGGAATATAAGTGTGCCTAAATGCAAACTAGGTGAGGCAACCTATATGATGATACAAGATGCGTCAAGCACGAAGGCTATCACAAAGTAAACAACACAAGTAAGAGAGGGGTTAAGGAATAACCCAAGCACGCGGAGACGAAGATGTATTCCCGTGTTCACCACCTTTGGGAAGCGGGCTACGTCACGTTGGAGAGGTGTGAGGTTCCACGAAGGATTCCCCAATGCCACGAAGGCTCACCTTATTCTCCGAGCCTATCCCACGAAGGAATAGCTCACTTACTTGTGGTAGACTTTTAAGGTAGTCTCCAAACCCTCACAAACTTTCCACGGAGCAAATCACAAGCCGAATGCCTCCGGGCGACCCTAGCCGCCTAGGGTTTCCTACAAACCCAAGAGTAACAAGCTAACTCGATGAACTCAAGGGGGAATGAAATTTGGCTTGGTGGAAACGTAGATCGGGACCTCCTCTTGCTTTCTACCAAAGGGATTTGAGTTTGATTGGGTAGAATGGGAGATCCTCAAGAAATTGTGTTTCACCAATAGGGAGAGAGAGAGTGAGCTCCAAGAGTGAGATATGAACTGAATGCCTAACCTACTCAAGCTAGAAGAAGAGGTATTTATACTCAAGGGAGAAATCTAGCCGTTTGTAGCATTTTCTGCGAAACTCGATTTTAAGTTCGGTTGGACCGGACCACACACCGGACCGCCCGGTGTACAGCCCGGTCAATCAGAATCCAAACCGGGATGCTCACTGTGAATGAGCCCGGATAGACTCGGTATATGAAACCGAGAATCCTGGTTTGGGTTCGGTTGACCGGAACTGGTACCGGACCGCCCGATGTACAACCCGGTCAACCGGAATCCAAACCGGGATGCTCACTGTGAGTGAGCCCAGATAGATTCAGTATATGAAACCGAGAATCCCGGTTTGGGTTCGGTTGACCGGGACTGGTACCGGACCGTCCGGTCTGGGAACCGGTTCAACCGGCCTGAGAACCGAGTTTGGCAGAGATGTTATCAAACTTAGATTTCTTTCTTCTCTCTCTTTGGTAAAGGAACAAGTGGGTGTATAGGATGTGTATAAGGCTTAGAAAAACATCCCAAACAAGCTCATCGAGATAACCCCTCTTAATAGTGCGGTGTTCCTACGTACTCAAGAAACATATAAAAGGTAAAGCTCCGGCACTTCTCTTTATTATCGAAATGGGGGGTCTTCAATGATCTTCCAACATCCCGGCGGACTAATACCTGTTCAAGACACTGATAGGTAGCATTAGTCCGCACTAACTCCGATGTCATTGTCAACCAAAAAACAATATAGGGTAAATTACCCTTTCAGGTACTGTTACGGTTAGCACCATCGAAGATCAGGGAGCTACAGGCAATGGTTCATGTTCAGGATGGGAATAGGCTGACCTGACCCTATGGCCCCAGGCCAATCTGAGAGGCCATGGGTCGGCCTCAAGCCCCCAAATACCCGTTGGGCCGGTGAGGCCACTGCCTATTCTTGATATTGCTCGGCTCCAATCTATACTATTAAGAGTCTTGCGGTTTTGACGGTCTGGTACGTTATTTTCAGTTTCCAATTCTATCCTAAAGTTTGAGTCTAGAGAATCAACCCGTGGTTGGATGGTTAGGACGGCAGTGGTACCCCAGTTCACCATAGTTCAAAAGCTAGGTTTGACGCTTTGGTGCTCATAAGGCGTATTCTTTCAGTGGGAGGCGACGTCCCTCTCAATAGCGATACGCCTGTGGTGACTTCGTCAATCTCAATATCCGTCGGCTCAGTCTCTCGGAGGTGCTCATAGGGGTAGGGTGTGCGTGTGCTCATAGGGGTGAGTGTATGTACGCATTGTGAGCGTCTGTGTTTTACTGTGTTTCTCAAAAAAAAAAGTTTTAGTCTAAAAGACTTGCGGTTTTGATGGTGTGGTACGTTATTTTCAGTTTCTAATTCTACCCTAAAGTTTTAGTCTGAGTTATAAAAAATTTCACCGGTTGCCAGCCCCGAATAAAAATATTATCTGCACTGCGACCGCGAAATGAGACTTACTCGTTCACTATTCCCACGGCCACGGGAAAGAAAAATTTCCCAATTCTGGCCATCCCTGACCTTTAACCTTATGGACGCGCTCTCCAGAGGGGGCCAGCGGCTGGAGCGGCCATGGCCCGATGAGGTAGATCAAGCGCGTGGTTGTTCGACCGTGAAATCGATCGCGGAGGAGAGCCTGAGGAGGAGGGGCACGCTCACGCAGCCGGGATAAGAAGGCGGCGTGAGGTGGTCGGACGTCGGACGGAAGTATCGATGCCCCTAGCCTAGACCTAGCGTCAGCGAGATGGCCGATGCCAATGCGCAGTCCGGGCAGCGGCTGCCCGGTTTGGTGGGAGGAGCGACCCGCGACAGAGCTTCGGGCGGACGGTGTAGGACGGAGGAAATATAGAGGCCACTGGCGCATGGTGAGGCGGGGTCGAACTCCGTGGTGTGACTGACACACGGCCTCCATGGTCGCAGGGCTTGAGCTCGGCGGGTGGGACCTCCTGCTTGTGGGGCTGCAAAGGAGAAGCGAGCGGTGCAGATGAGGCTTGGAGAGAGAGAGAGAGAGGACGGGCCCTGGCGAAGGGAAGACGTCGGTAGTCTTCATGAGCCCACAGTGGGAGGAAAAAAGTAGTATCGCGAAAGGCAATTGCTTTTGTTAAATATTTCTTAGAATCTTGAGTTCTTATTTAAATTCACCTAGAATTTCTAGTACAACAGAGTAAAACCGTGCCCATAGCAGCTCTTTATCAGGTTGTACTATAAAATGTTGGAAACCCAGATGATTAATATTTTTATGTCATACAAAACAAAAATTAAAGCTACTGTCCGGCAAAAACTTCTAATCAGCCAAGATTGCTGCACAATCAGAATTCAAGGTTTTTTTGTTGTTGACATTATCATACTTCAAGATTACTGTGTTATTGGGACAACACTATATTTTTCAACTTCATGTAATCTTTCATCGGACAAACCATACCACCCAGACTGGGATCTGTCTACCTATACATATGACCGTATGAGCTTGAATCTTATTTTTTTCCTCTCAAGAAAGCCCAAGCCCGTTACAAAGAATCATGAAATATGGCCAATTTCTCTATGCACATCTCAGAAAACGTAGACATATAGTAAGGAATTCTGCCAACAAAACAGAAACAGCGGCAGGGGGACTCCGGCAACAAACTCCTCCAAGCGCAGGTCGGTATGTAGAACCACGTTTTCGCGTACACCAGAGCCATGGCCTTCAGGTAAGTTGTCGAGATCGGCTAGCGAGGTCGAGGAAGGGAATTAGAGGGAGGCGCTAGGGGCCACAGGATTTCCAATCCACCAGTTGGGGTAGGGCCGAGACGGTAGAGGCCGAAAATCGAGGGGTGCATCCGTTCATGTTGGATAGACTACATATTACATAAGCATTAAGGGAAAATAAAAGGGTACCACTAGCAAAATTTCCACCACTACACCATATTTTGCATATTTCCAAATAATGCGTAAGATGGATAATAATCTTGTCAGCTAAATGTGTGAGACCTTAAAATATAAAACTCCCTCCGTTCCAAAATAACTGACGTGACTTTGTCTAGATACACATGTATCTAGATGCACTAGATACGTGTGCATATTAGTAGAACGTGCTACTTGGAGGCCCTAACTACAATAGTTACCATTCGTAATTAAGAAGTAAGCCGGCCATCAGAAGCAATTAGGCACGAGTTCCCTGCACCGCGATCAAGCATAATTTTATAGGACTGAGGTGCTAGATCATGATGTAAACTTGCATAAAGGTAGCTGAATGCACGGTAAGTTTTGCTAAACTGGTGAAAGAGGGAATTCACGTGGCTTTGTTGATGCCATGATATGCCTAAACAATAAAATGAGTGCAAAAGCTAAGCATAACTGAGAATCCTAGAGACCCTGATAGTGGTAGCTTCTGCTGGTAAACAACAATAAGTACCAAACTTGCATTAATCTAAAAGCAAATAACAAAGCGGAATGAATGAACATAAAAGGTCAGGAACCGACTCACACTTGCTCGTAGGAGAAGCAGACCATATCAGCTGCTTGTTTGAGAACGATGTCCTCATGGCTATTACACATGTAACGTTTTGAGTCATAGAAACATCACACAGTGAGCAGAACGCCGTGGTAGAAGCATTCTATCAAACATGTACGTACCGTGCACCCTGGATAACTGGAAAATCGAACGCATGAGCGTGAGGAGCTGGGGAGCAGCCCAAGCCAGGGGAAACTGATCTGCTAGGGCTCCGCGGAGGGGCCTGCTGCGCGGCCTCGCCGCCAGCTCCTCTACACCAGCCTGCCGACGGATCAAGAGCACCAGCCTCGCCGACGGCTCCTGTACACCAGCCTGCCGGTTGACCGAAGCATTATGTTCTTTATTATTAGATATAGATGGATATAGATTTCAGAAAGGACCGAATCTGAGGGGATTTAAGTTGATACCACTGCCATGTTTCCAGTGTTAGAGATACAGAGAGAGATTTGAGGTGATTGAGAGAGGCTAGATGGACTATAAGAGCATCTCTAGCAGATAACGCATATCTCTCGGCACGCAAAATTTCGGTCCGATACGCGGTATCGCGGCAAAAAACTAGCTTTTTCAGATACCGCAAAACGGCCCGTACCACAACTTTTTTTGCGGTTTCCCGCATCGAGGCCCACCCATCCTGCATATATTCGGTGGCTGGGTGCGGGATACCGCATCCATTTTTCCCTTCCTCCCCCGCCCAGAAACACTCGCCGCCGTCCACCCCCGTCTCTGATTCCGGCCACTACGCCGACGAAAAGCACATCGCCGCCGCCAACCTCCGTGTCCACCTCCTCTTGCCATGGCCGGCCAATCGAGCCACGATTTGGGCGGATGCGGCTGCAGCTGCCGTCGGAGGAGGAGGAGCTTCGACCTGCGAGCTCGCCCGCCGCTGCCGTCGGAGGAGGGGGAGCGCGAGCGTGTCGCCGTGCAGGGACACGACATCGGCGCCCATGAGCACACCCGCTCCCCCTGTTTCCCCCCGACGATGCCGCGGACGAGGCAGAAGAGCTGCTGCTGGCGGATATGTGCGCCCTCCCGCGGGTGGTCCGCGAGCCTGCTGTCAACGACGAGCAAGAGGAGGTCTTGGTCACCGAGGCCAAGTACCACTTGCTGTGCACTGCGGTCATGCAGATCGTGCAGCGCTGCCGCGACGCGCGCAGGGCGGAGAAGCCTGAGTTTCTCCGTGTGTGTCCCCTCTCCTTCCGTGAGCACATGGGGCGGCTCGAGGCCCTGGAAGCCCACTTACCCGACGAGTACTTTATGGCCGACAACTTCGGCAACACGGAAACCGACGATGAGTAAGCACCACCGCCGTTGATAATACGGTGAGTAGGTACCGCCGGCTCGTGCAGTTTTTCTTGTGATCCCAATTTAGTTTCACATGTTCAGAAACAAGCAGGAAGAAGTTCAGGACATAAGCTCATGCAATTGTCTCTACAAGAATAAGTTCCTGCAGTTATACTAACATCTCGCACCTGCAGGTTTTAATAGGAGATTGAAGCGTGTGTATTATCCGACAATAGGGTCTCTAATTGTTTGGGGAAGTAGTATTCATCAGCGAAGCATAACATGTTTTCCCACGAGATTAGCCCAATTGAGTGTGTTAGTTGAGATCCCATAAAAAGTGTTTAGATTGTAGATGCCCAAAAAGTGTTTACAATGTATTATGTTTAACCAAGAAAACACCACTTAAGCTATGTCCTGTTTTCTTCATCGTAAATATTTAAATTCAAGTCTTGTAATATGATAGTACTTCAAAATATGACTATTTACCATATAAATATGTTGCTAACTTAATTACAATAAAAATTATTCTTGTGATAGGCCCTATTCCGGTAAGAAATATAGTGAAATTGTGTTTTACATTCTTTTCCTAATCATGCTATGAAGAAAGATGCCCATTTCTCAAAATATGCTATAAATGTAGTGGAGAATTGAGGAAGATGACAGATTTTCTATATACGACATGCTTTACATTTATAAGTATTATTATGATATATCTTGACAAATTGTTAATATTTGCTTGATTAGTACACAACATGAGTTGAGTTTTAGAAGCAGACACCTTGACCGTCGGGCACCAAACGGAGTCACTAGTGACTCCGGGTAGTATTTTGGAAAAATTATACATCAAATTAGTTTCATAGTGTTATCATTGTTTTTTGGCAGACCGTAGCGAAGCACGGGCGTTGTGCTAGTTATGGTAATATGTGTTGTTTTCTCAGTTGTATGTATGGTACACGTTGGAAGTTTTTTCTCATTTATATCGTAAAGGTTGAGTACAAGACACATAAACACCAACCTAACAAAACTAAAAACACAGCAAAACGCAAACCTTTATGCAAAGGATCACCAGTCAAGATAGAAAATTATAATCCATACCTAAGAAACCTCCGAGCTTGACGTCAACATTCATCACCTGCCTCTGGCACCACCACACAACCACCAAAGGAAAAAAAATGACGGATCACCTCCTCACCCGAGTTAGATGCAGCTCCATCGCTGATATGCAGGTTTGCGGATCTGCAACGTGGCTCACCCAAGGTGAAGCCATTGTCGTTGAACGAATCAGATCGGGGTAGCACCCTGGACACGCCATCGAACTCCAGATCTAGCACCCCGCACGACTAAGATGTCGGAGGAAACCACACCTAGCCATCCATGAATCACAGACCCAACACACGATCCAACATCTGGAAATCCATCATCTTCTAGATGCCGCAAACCACAATCTGCATCCGCTCCTTGACTACCTCCCAGGTTCCACGTTGGCGTTGGAGCAAACACCGCCGCAACGTTGGAGTTTGAGGACACACATCCACCATGAGGATGCTGCCACCGTCACACCATCTTTGCTTGAATAGACTGATCTCCAAATCCATCGGGGAAGAGATCTTAAAAAATATATTCAACACCGCCATCACCACCCCCGAAACCAAGACAATGAGCAGTCTAAAAACGAAACTACTTTGGCCTAAAACTATCCACATGCGTGGATCCAGTGACCCTCCTCACCACCGATGGATGGTGTTGGAAGGCTGGTGCCCTAGGTCAAGATTGCTTTTCCCCCCTCGCGGAACGTGGAAAAAAGGCTCAACTAACCATGTATATTTTGAGTGTGTTGCTTTCTCACATAACCATGTATATTGTGTACACAGATTCAAGTAGTAAAGCAAGTCCGGCATTGTACATACACTAGTTAGCCCGCACGTCGGTTGTATGTATGCTACATAGGGGAAGTTCGAGTGTGTTGCTTTCTCACCCAACCGATGTATATTTTAGCACAACGTAACAGAAAACAATACTCCTAACTCCGCCACGTCAACATCGAGGAGAGGTGCCTACTTTTTGATCTCCTAGGGTTTCACGATGCTCCAGCGACGTGCGATCCTAGGACCAAAACTCCGATCTAAGAGTGTGATATCCCACTTCACTTCTCAGTCACCACCTAGAGTCTTGCCCTTCCTCTTGCCACTCTTGTCTGGGTAGATTATCGCTAAGGTTTGGGGTGAGAATGGGGTTCTTTAGTAGAACTACCGCCCTTGGCCCGGTGTGATCTGATCCTGTGAGTGGCGATGGCGGCAAGAGTGGATGAAGGGGTGACAAATGTTGTGGCGGTGGATGACCTCTCTCGGCAAGGCACCAGGATCAAGGAGAAACTGATGTAGTCTGCAAAGGGTAAGGCGATGGGGACCAAGAGTACTGGTGGTGAGGCTTGCTCATCACGATCTGGTGTTCTGGTGGAATAGATGATGGCGAACCTCTGGTTGACTTCAGTGGAATCAACTACAGTCATTGATGACGAGGATGATCGGGGTCTCATTGATCCGTATTTTGCTATCATGGGTAAGGCATTATCTCCGACAGTTCTTCACATCCAAACGATCGGATCGTCCATGAGGCCAGCATGGGGCAACCCGGTAGGGGACAATTTGTTCATCGTTGAATATGGTTCAAAAAGGGACCGGGACCGTGTGATGGAGGGATCTCCATGGATAGTTGGTAAGCATGTTGTCCTGATGAAGAAATATGATATGGATGTTGAGCCATGCTAGGTCATCTTTGAATGGGTTGCCATTTGGGTTAGAATCCTTTCTCTCCTAGCCATACTGATGTACTTGGATCGGGGCATGAAGATAGCAAAGACAATTGGGCATGTAAGCAAGATTGAAACATATGATAAAGGTAGATTTTTGGGGCAGTTTATGCAATTGAGGGTGGAGGTCACTGTGAATGAGTCGCTGCTTCGTGTGATCATGGTGGTCTCTCGGCGTCTGCAAACAACCTCAAACTATGAGGTTCAGTATGAGAAAATACCATTCTACTGTTTTTCATGTGGGATGATGGGACACTCCTAGTTGGTGTGCACTAACCAAGAAGATCGTGACGACATTGGTGATCTACCACATTCTGCAAAACGGATGATGGTTCCCAATGATAGTGGTAGAAGATCTGGTGGATCGGAGTCTGGCACTAATGCTTTGACGACAGGTTTCGATCACTCCATCCCAAATTCTAGGGGCTCTACGGGAGGTTCCTCGGTGAATGGTGGACGAGGTCCTGGCTACTCTAGCTGTGCGGAGGCTGGTGGAGTTTAAAAAGGTTAAGTGAAATCTCATCTGAAATATGGTAATGGCGGTGGCCGTGGATGGGAGGATGACCACCTGTGGTAGGGGGAGAGGTCGTGCTGATGCTAGGCGTGAGCTTTTCCCAGCCAAGAGTCCTAAGAAAACATCACTAGGGAAAAATAGGAAGACAACTAAAAATCAGCAACAACAACTACCTTTGGCAATCGAGGGATCGAGAGTGGCCGCTTAAAATACCCTAACCTCGTGCAAAAGGATAAAGTTAACCTAGTTGTAGAGGATGATGCTCTGAGTTCTGATTCCAACAAGAAACAATGTACCACACCATGAAGATCTATGGATCAGGCGAAAGATGCTAAGCAACCCCGCCAGGCGCAATGAGTCTTCTGGTGTGGAACTGTCACTTAATTGGGTCGGACGCGATAGTTGGTGAGCTTCGGTATATCCTACGGAACCATAGACCTGCCCTACTCGTCCTGTCTCAAACGAAGATGTGGGATTCAAAGGCGAAGAGTTTGATGTGGTCACTTGGCTGTACTGTCTCTTTTGCTGTGAGTTGCGAGGGCCGCAGTGGTGGCCCTGTGCTGTTTTGGAATCACCCATATACAGTTTCCATCAAGGGTTTTGATACCTTCGATCCAGATTTACGAATGTAGTATAGTAGCTTTTTCTCTAGTAGACCTAGGTTTAATCGAACGGAAACAATGCTAAATGAAAAATAAATGAGGCACGTCTACAAGACTTGTCTGTTCGTTTTACCTTACATTAACGTACCTTTCTAGTTTACTTTGAATCGTTGGTTGTTGAAATAGATGGAAATAGGCTAGGGTTGAAGATCCACCTGCAGCTACAAATCAAACAGACAAAAGAATAAGAAAATTATTTTGTCTAATTTTGTTTTGTTTGTTTTTATTTTGTTTTGTTTTGCAGGGACAGAATAATAAGTAAATTGAAGAAAATAAGATACAAGAGTAGATAAGAAAATAGTTTAGGTTTTTCTTTTTATCATTTATTGTAATTTCTTTTATATTTGGATATTCTAAAAACATTGTATTATTGTATCTTATAAATAAAGTTATCACTTTCTTTTCTATTAGACATTTGTAAGGACTTGTATTATCATTAATATTTGTAATAAAGTTACCTATATTTTTGTAACTTATATTTAATTCTTTGTGACTTGTAGATTATTGTACTAATATTTGAGTAATAAAGAATTCCATTTTTTATTTGAAGTTGCATTTCCATTTGGAATTACTATATCAGGAGTAAATAATAGCGCTAGATTATTTTAGCTCAAACTGCTATCCATGTCGTCCTGATTCTTTTTGTCCGTGGGATGGACGCCGAGAAGGACACACGGTGATATCGCAACGGAGCCCTGCTATCCCGTGAGGCGAGACCCACTGCGAGCTAGGGAGATAGATTCCCTGGCACATACGGCTGTACCGCGAGCCGCTGGAAGGTGGGCCGCATGTGCGAATTGGGCCCTCCGTTAGCGTACGCGGGCAGGACCGCGTCCTGTAAGAGGCGTTACCGGCACTACACACTTCCACACCCTCTGGTTGGTGTGGCCTCGTAGAGAGCCGACGTGGCATTGTAAGCCCATGCCGACCATGGACTCTCGCGTACATGGGCCGACCGAGAGCCGACGTGGTGTCGTGATTCCATGACGTCCACGGTTTCTCGCGTTCGTTGGAGATCCGACGTGACTCCGTGCGCCCATGCCGGATGCGGCTGACGTGACGCCGTGAGTCCATGCCGAGCGCGGATTCTCGTGGTCGTGAGGCCCAATCTGAGCTAACGAGATATCCTACACTTTACCTGCACACGGGTTCTCGCGGCTGAGATCCGAGCTAGCAGCGGAGGTGTGATCGAAAAGCATGGTCAGACATGTTTTCAAGAGTCGGATGGACGAGTTGGAATCATATACTGTAGGTGTCCGCAGATTCTCGTGGCGGATAGCACTGCTGGTAGCATATTCTCTAGCTGGACGCAGTTTCGTGCGGCGAGATAGTTTTGTGGGTACCACTTGCGTGGAAGCTCGACACTAGAACTAGCGTTGAGCCTATAAAAGACTAGTTCTTCTTCGTGGTTTCTCGCATCATATTATCTGGTTCGGCTTACCTTCTGTACATGTTGTGCTAGAAGAGACACTAACGGCCACCTGAACGACATCTTTGCTGTATCCTACGTGTTCAGGGTGGTGGCTTGGTGCTCTGTAGTACGACGGGCAGCAGAAGCATAGGTTAATTCCTTTGTACGTACCCTATAGCAATAGCCAACACATTACACCATGGCTACGCGTGATCCTGCGATGCCGGTGGTATTAGGCTAGACACGCTCAGCTTACAACTTTCATCGTAACGTGTTCTTGAAAAAGAAACTCTTCTCAAAATCTCACGCCAGCGACATGTCCTCTCGCCGATTTTCTACCGTGGCGTCGTTCCTACGACACTTGTTAGCGATGACGAAGGACGATGCCTTGGCTGGCATGGCCGATTCTTTGTTACCCTCCAATGCGTGTTTTTGACTCTGTGAAGAGGGTGATGAAGAATCGTCCATGGCGTCCTAGGATTTTCTACGCGAGGTTTTGCCGTCTCAGCAAGGTCGACGGCTGAGCCTACCGTGGTTGTCGTGCCAACAATGACCACATCGAAGATAACGTCGAAGGCTACGTGAGGTTTTTCACCTCATATCCCTCTCTAGGAGGCGCCTATTCAGAACGTATGACACATACGTAGGTTTGTAGCTCTCTCTAGGAGGCGTTTCTGTTCGTTTTCTTTGAGCCAAAATTGTAACTTTCCTGTTTGCTACTGAGAGAAAATGTGATTTTGGCAGCTAGCCTGTATTTGCATGCTCATCTAGATCCAATAATAAAGTCAACTTGTCTTCCTATTTTTGTCATTATTCTTAGCTTTTGTCTATGTTTTCTGACATGCGACCTTCGCGTTGTCTTTATGCCTTTGTATTTCGATCACCATATCTGTACACACGATATTTATGCTTTTTTGGTGTATGCCTTTTTTATTTAGCGTTGCTTCGATGCTTTTAGATACCTTTTTATTTTAAATTATACGGTATTTCGCTAATAGCTCGAACATTGTCTATACCGTCTCTTTGTGTTCATTCGGATATAATAATGAATATATCAGGTTGTCGGTTTGTCCTATTTCTTACGTTTCTCCCAGCTTTTCGTGCGTACGACCTTCGCGTCATCTTTGTGTGTCTGTTTTTATCACCTCTTCTTCGGTTCACGCTTTTAGTATTATCATGTTTCGTCATTTTGTTAGTCTTACATGGAGAGTTGTACTCACTAGAATCGTATATTTATTATTAGACTTATTATTGTCTTGGACGAAAACTTTACTTGCGTTTTATAAGGTCTCACATGTTCGATTTAGTGGTAGACAAACATGGAGCCTCTAGGTCAGTCCTCACATGTTCGCCGTACGTCATCAGAGTTTCTCAAACGCGACCTTTGTTCGCCATGCGTTCTCGCCGCAAGAAAGCACGTGCACCCATGTGAAAGCGTACTTCATACGCGGGTCTTAGCGCTATAATCGGTCCACACGTCTATAACATGCAGTATTTCAGGTCCATGACCGAGCTGAGAACGTAGACTATAGCCAGCCGAACACGGGTTCTCACGAGTGCTAGTTTATTTCTAAGTGTTATCCTTCAGCGATGTCAAGCGGTGAGGCCCGCTAACACGAGGTTTTGGTGAGAGACGAGTCTGGTATTAAAAAGTTCTCTCCGTGCACCGAGGGTTCCAGATCTAATCGTCGCATTTACCTTACCATCTTCATCGCTCTTCCCCCTCTTTCTTCTATGAGTGTGTTCTATTTTGTTTTCAGATGTATTTCCTACATTCCTCTTTGTTTCTAATGGACTATAACAAAAGCGTGAGTAATGGTTGCCTCACTGGACGATTAGCTGTCTAGGGATCGCCCTCTCCCTCGATGGCTCATTGTGTGGTGCGCTTCCATGATGATTCGTCGCAAGAGATGGAGAGTTGCTGCGCAATCAACGGTAATCCACATATTATTTTGCCTCCTTAGTTCGTAGGACAGACACGTGATCTTTCTCATAAATACACCTACGGTATTCACCAGACTGCTATTGCCGGGGCGAGGCCTACCATGGCGTTGGATACACATGTGGGGTTCCGTGGCAGAAAATGAAAATTTTCCTACTACGAAAATGCACCAACCCAAGATCTATATATGGAGAAGTACAATAATAAGTGGGATACGGTATTTATACATTTGAAGACTGTTCGTGGGTTTACGTTCCCGCACAAACGTTGCTGATGAAGCTGAGTGAAGCAGACATCAAGATCAAGCGTCCAACACCACTAACGACAATGCCTCGTCGAGTTTTACACACGCCTGGTGTAAATGACATCTTCCAGGCCCCGGTACAGTAAGACAGTGGAAGAGAAAGATCCGAACCAATTCCAGTAGCACGATGGTGTGCGCTGGGTGTTGAAATCTCTGCCTCGTGAAGCACGTTCCAAAGTTCGGAACAAGTATGAGAGGGAGAGAGGGAGGGAGAGAGAGAATGGCAAAGGACAATTGTGGGATGATAATTGAGGAGGAATGACACCCCTATATATAGGAAAAATCTAGACACTCCCACCCTCTAAGTCCCGAGGTGGGACTAAACCTTGGAGGAGGTGGGAGGGGGCTGGCCCCCGGCCTGGGGTGGTCCCCACCCGTGCTCCAAGCCTACCAAGTGTGGTCGGCGGGGTGGGAGCCCCCCACCTTGGCGCCTGGGCCCTCCTAGCCCTAGCCGCTTCCCCTCTTGGGCCTCCTCCCTTTTGGGAGGGCCCATGTAAGGGGACTTTCCTTTTTATATTTATTTAAATAATTATAGTTAATATTAATTCACCAATTAAATATTAAACATACTTTATTCAATTTATCCTTATTCAAAACTCCTTTTGAATAATCTCCGACCACTTCGATGTCTCTCTAGAACGCTTCCGGTTCTCTCTCTTCATATTTCTCTATCGGTTGCGGATCAACCCACATCGTCTTTACCCTTAAGCATGATACCCTTACAGATTCGAGAATATTCAGACATGGTCGAGACACCTCTCGAATCAAGGACCAACAACGGTATCTGGAAAAACATGATGGTCCCTTCATATTCCATGAATTTGGTTGTTCGTTTGAACCTTTAGACGTTGAGTCTTATTCCTTTTGTGTAGCGATACCTGGTTTGTCCAAGACCCAATCTCATGTATCCATATATATAGTTCGATCTTGTTATCGTCAAACATGTTTACTTGTTCCCGTGATATTACATCCTTATGACCTAGTCACGTGCTTGCAAGCTCATTGATGTAATCTCATCGAGTGGGCCTAGAGTATCTATCCGCCAGTCTGACAGGCAAATCCTGATATTGATCCATACAACTCAACTATTCATCTGGAATACCTGACGCATGCCTTTATAGCCACCCACTTACCGTCAGTGGTTGCTATGATCAAAGCAACCATGTGAGATAGTGATTAAACATGATCTCATGGTCGAAGGATTAAGTTACCACACTCTGCTAGAAATCGCAACGTTGAACTTTGTGACTAGATCACATTACAATTCTATGGCCGGGTGTGTCTATCACTTCACTAAATGACCTAATTGTCAGTTGACGTTTTAGTCGAGTCCATGATCGGGAAATCTCGATCATCATCTTCCCAACGAACTAGTACTAGAGGATACTAGAGACCTGATTGTTTATATACCACACTTGTTTTAATGTTTCCACTTAATACAATTATATCATGATACAAAAATATTATGAACATTAGAGATATATCAATAAAAAAACTTTATTTATTGGTCTCTAGGGCATATCTCCTTCAGCTTCCACTAGAGTATAATTACACTAGTTTATATTAGGAAATAATCTAACACCAATAGCATCCCGGTGTTGACCATGCTTTTCATGTGGAAGAGGCTTTGTGAATGGATCACCTACATTCACATTTGGATGTACTTTGCAAACTACAATGTTACACTTTGCTACATAATCTCTTATTAAATGGTGACGACAAAGTATGTGCCTGGCCTTGGAGTGTAACCTATGGTCCTTCGCATTCACAATCACCCCCATGTTTTCGTAGCAGATGCACACATGGCCTTGCACACTTGGGAACACTCCAAGTTCAGTAATGAACTTCCTCATCCAAACAGCTTAATTTGCTACTTCACAGGCAGCCATGTACTCCGACTTCATTGTAGATTGAGCCACCAAGCTTTTTTCCCGCTCCTCTAGTTCACCATGCCACCATTCACCAAGAACACGTACCTTGTTTGAGACATTGAGTCATCTAGATCAGTGTAGAAGCTTACATCCACATAACCTATTACAACAAGTTCTTCTTCATGTCTTCCATAAACTAAAAGCATATCCTCATTTTTATTCAGATACTTGAGGATATTTTTAACTGCATTCCAATGAATCGACCATGGTTGCTTTGGAAACGGCTCGTCAAGCTAAGAGCCAAGGCTACATATGGTCTAGTGCTTAGCATGGCATACATGATGGGGCCAATGGACGAGGCATAATGAATGTCTCTTGTTGCTTCCTTATCACGATTCGTTACTGGGAATTGAGTCACACTCAACTTATTACTTTTTATGATCGGCAATGAACCCTTCTTTGCATGATCCATTCTGAAACGCTTCAGAATCTTCTCTAGGTAAGTGCTTTGACCAAGAGCCAGCAGACGCTTCGATTTATCTCTATAGATCTTAATGCCTAGTTTGTAGGTAGCTTCACCCATGTTGATCATAGAGAATTTACTATTTAAATAATCTTCCAGGATTTTTAGAAGATTGACGCCATTCCCTATTAACAATATGTCATCCACATATAGTACTAGGAATGCCACTGACTTCTCATTCAATTTCTTATAGATGCAGGCCTCTTCTTCATTTTGGGCAAATCCAAAACCTTTGATGACTTCATCAAATGGAAGGTTCCAGCTCCGAGATGGTTGCTTTAGTCAAAAAATGGACCTCTGAAGTTTGCATACTTTACCAGCATCTTCTGGATTAACAAAACCCTCTGGTTGCATCATATACAACTCTTTCTCAATGTTGCCATTCAGGAAGGCTATTTTCACATCCATCTATCATATTGCATAATCGAAATGTGTAGCGTCTGCTAGTAGAATCCGAATAGACTTTAACTTCGCTACGGGAGAGAATGTATCTTCATAGTCAATTCCTTGAAGATGTCAGAAACCTTTTGCGACAAGTTGAGATTTGTAGACAGTGACGTTTTCGTTAGTGTCTGTATTTTTCTTGAAGATCCATTTATTCTCGATAGCCTTCGGGAATGTGTACCAAGGTCCATACCTGGTTGTCATGCATGGACTTCATTTAGGATTCCATGGATTCTCTCCATTTCTCGGGTTCAGGGCCTTCCATTGCTTCCGTGTAGGTTGCAGGTTCATCATGTTCAACTAACATGACGATGTTCACAAGATAACTGTACTAATCAAGGGTAGCACGTTTTTTGTCGACCTACGGGGTTCGGTAGATATTTTCTCATGAGGTTCATGATCATCATCATATTCTTCCACTTCAATGAATGAGGGTGGATCTGGAATAGCTTCCGTTGCGACACTCAGTATGCGAAGATCAAGGTCGATAATCTCATTGAGTTCTATCTTCCTACCACTTACACCTTTTGAAACTCTTTCTAGAGGAAGGTACCGTTCTTTGTGACAAAATTTCCCCCCTCATCTTGGTTGTAGAAGGTGTATTAAATAGTGTCCTTTGGATATCCTACAAAGATGCATTTCTCTGCTTTCAGTTCGAGTTTGTTAGGCTGCAGTTTCTTAACGTAAGATTCACATCCGCAAACCTTCAGAAAAGACAACTTTGGCTTCACTCCATGCCATATCGCATATGATGTTTTATTCACGGCTTTGGATGGTATTATATTTAAAATTAATGCAATAGTCTCAAGTTCATATCCCTAGAATGATACAGATAAGTCGGTGTATCAACATCATAGACCACACGCTATCTAACAAGGTGCGATTACGTCGCTCAGACACACCATTGCGTTGTGGTGTTCTAGCCGGTGTAAGTTGTGGTACAATGCCACAAGCCTTCAGATGTGCGCCAAACTTGAAACTCAAGTATTCACCCCCTCGATCAGTACCAAGGTGCTAGATTTTCTTGTCTAGTTGATTCTCAACTTCACTCTAAAATTCTTTGAACTTTTCAAAAGTTTCAGACGTGTTTCATCAAGTAGATATACCCATATCTACTTGAATCATCAGTGAAGGTGACAAAGTAACGATAACCATTACGCGTATAGACACTCATTGGTCCGCATACATCTGAATGTATGAATCCCAATAGGTTTGTAGCCTGTTCCATCATACCGTTGAACGAC
This sequence comes from Avena eriantha, assembly GCA_910589775.1. Taxonomy (NCBI): domain Eukaryota; kingdom Viridiplantae; phylum Streptophyta; class Magnoliopsida; order Poales; family Poaceae; genus Avena; species Avena eriantha. Next base: position 108,937,645 of record OU342746.1, on the reverse strand, counting down.
ATCTTGGTCATTTTTCCCATGAGGCATGGTTCGAATGTATCGAGAGATTCAGAATCTTACGACTCTAGAAGTCCAGCATAATGGAGCTTCTTCATGTGTTTTACACCTATATGACCTAGGCGACAATGCCACATATACATGGCATCTATGTTATGGATGTGTGTGTCATCACAATCAAGATTTAATAAGAATAAACCTTTAGTTTGTTGCGCATGAGCATAAAACACATTATTTATATAATAGAACAACCATTTGTATCTGATTTAAATGAATAATGGTCTTACAGCAAGCAAGACCCACTGACAATATTCATTTTCTAGGCTGGTACATAATAACACTTATTCAATATTAAAACTAGTCCTGAAGGGAGACACATAGGGAGAGTGCCGACAACCATCACATCCACTTTATGGCCGTTGCCGACACACATCATCGCCTCGTCCTTCACCAAGCGCCGGATTTTCTGCAACTCCTCCGAAGAATTCGTATATGGGTAATAGAGCCGATATCAAATACCCAAACATTGCTCTTGGCACTTGTGAGGAAAACATTGATAACATGTATATCATATATACCTTTCTCTTTAGAAACGATCTTGCCAGCCTTCTTATCATCCATGTACTTGGAGCAGTTCCGTTTCTAGTGACCTTCACACTTGGAGTTGTTGCACATGGCGCCGGGCTTGGCCTTGGGCACCCTGGAGGAAGAGGCAACATGTTTGCCGTATTTCTTGGGTTTCCCCCTCTTGCCCTTGGCCTTCTTGGCGGATTTCTTGAAATCAACAGTCCTGTTGACCATCAAGACAGTGTGATCCTTCTTGATCTCCACCGCAAAGCGCTTGAGCATGGCGAACAACTCATACAGGGTTTTGTCCATACCCTGCATGTTGTAGTTTAGCACAAAACTCTTGTAGCTAGGGGGCAGAGACTGCAACACCCTATCAACCGCCAGCTCGTCATTAATTTTGCAATTAAGATCGTTCAGGCATTGAACATAGCCATAAATTTTGATGACGTGCTCACTCAAGCTGTTGAGATCTTCCATTTTGGTAGAGAAGAAGAGGTTTGAAACCTCATACCTCTTAGGTGTGGCCCGAGGCGCAAAGATGGCCTTGAGATCAGTGATGATCTCAAAGGCTCTCTTGTTCTCAAAGTGCTTCTGCAGGTCAACCTCCATGGCGTAGAGCATGCCACTCTAGACACATGTGTTATCATCGGCCTTCTGCTGATAACTATTTTTATCAGACTGAGAGGCATTGGCAACGGGTTGGTCACTAACTTGGCTTCAAGTATGTAAGAGAGCTTCTAGGGAACAAGGGGAATCCTCAAATTGTAGGACCAGGCGGTGAAGTTCGTCCCGTCAGTTTTGAGCTTTTATTCTCAAGGAAGGGGCCAAGGTTGAAGGTAGGGAGAGACATCTACAATGGTATTTACAAAGTAATTAATCTTATGTTCATAATATTGGTTCTGCTAAATGCCAAAACTCCCACTCAAACAAACATACCTCAACATTTGTTTAGTGACTACATGATCCCTTTACACCGTATCATCCTAGATCATCACGACCTTCGATACAACTGCCATGGTAGATATCACCATATCGATCACATCTCCATGTGACTCATGCTTAACCTTTCATTCATCTGTGTTCTGAGGCCATGTCTGTACATGCTAGGCTTGCCAACTTTAACCACATTGTATTGTAGTGCATACATGGCTTGCACCCACCGTATGCGAAATGCGATGTGTTTGCACCCGATCATCATGACCTGCTCCACAACGATGGAATTTCTTGGTGGTGCACACTTGTGGGAGAACACAAATATTGGAATTATAGTAGAGGGACTATCTTATTATGCTACCGTTTTAGTCTAATACTAGCACAACAAGATTCACACAAAAGTTAACATCTAATGAAACTAGTTTATATGTGATATGTAGTGGTTGTCGCATCTTGATCTCCATCGAGAACACTAGAATTTGCACCAGGTTCACGATGACACCTTGCCTTCGGCTGTTCATCCCATAAACACTTACCTAAACTACACATATGAAGGGGTTCGGGGCAGAAAACACAATTGTTTCCTACGCGAACACGCCTAATGCCAGGATCTATATAGGAGTAATACCGTAATGGTGGAGGTTTCAGATACATACCTTTGTAGTCCGAAAGCGCATTCCGAGGGGAACGTGGATGATGTAGTCGTGCTTATATCTGACCTCAAGGTCACGAAGCTCCTCGCAGGTCATCCCTTGGTCCATCGTGCAACAGTCCGGTTCACGACATCCAAGGGCCACTAATGGAAGCACCCTAGTGGTTTCACACACATGCGGTGTATGACGACGACCTTCGTTCTCTGATCCCTATCGAGACTGCGGAAGTAGATCCTCTGGTTGGAATCCCTGTAGTGCAACGACGTGCTAGAGGTGCGTCGTCTCTTGCGTGTGCCATCATTCCAGGGATGGCGCCATCACGAGAGGACAACTACACATAGAGAGAGAGAGAGATCCCTGAGGAAATTCCCGAGAGAATTATTGGATTATTATTCCCACCCCTATGCCCCTCCTTATATAGGAGAAGGGAGGGTACTCCCTTCCCTCAAGTCTCGGGGTGGGATTAAAGGAGGAGGTGGGAGGTGGCGCCATGGGATGGGGCCGCCATGGGCTGGACGGCCAGGCCAGGTGGTCCCTACCCCGCGCACAACACCATGCTAGATGGGTGGGCCCCTAGGCAGCGGTGGTTAGACCCTTGGCCCTTTGCCCTAGGGCAGTTTCCCCTCTTTGGCCCTTTTCCCTAGGGAATTTGGCCCATTAGTGGAAATACCCTTTCAAATTAGATTTTAATATTATATTTAAGATTAATTACATTAATTAATACGTAAATGCACATTACAAAATCCTTTTTGGCCCAAAACACCTTTTGGTTCCCTTTTCCCCTGATGACTTTGGAATTTCCCGAAATGATTCTGGTTCTCTCACATCTCTTCTGCTCTTCTCTTCTCTTTCATCTAGTGATTCCTATACTTCCAGAATGATCTCCTAGCATCATCGTACCCTTAAATGTGTTAGCCCAATGGCTCTGGAATGGCACATACATGATCTCTCTTAATGATCAATAGCGGGACCAGGATGCCCATAATGACTCTTGTGCATTCCACGATGTAATTTTGTTTGAACTGTAAAACATCGAGTCTAATTCCCATTGTTTATTTGATATGACTTGTCTGAGATCTGATCATCGGTATCATATACCTCGTTCAATCTTGTTATCGACAAGTTCTGTTTCACTTATTCCCGTGATATTCCATCCCCGTGACCTAGTCACATGTTGCAACATTATGGATGTAATCTCACCAAGTCAGCCGTGTGTATCTTCCTGTCACACATGTGAACAAATCCCAATCTTGATACATAGGCCTTAACTGTTCCTCTAGAATACCTAACATACACCATTATTGTCACCCGGTTACGGACATGACGTTTGATGCAGTCAAAGCAGCCTTGGGAGACAGTGATTAATATAGTCTCACAGTCCAAGGAGAAGGATACTACTCTTCTAACTATTGCAACAATGAACCATGTGACTTGATTGTCTCGCAATACTTATCATTGGGTAAAGTCCATCACATCATTCATAATGAAGTGACCTCGTTGTCATTTGGCGTTATAGTTAGTCCATGATCGGGAAATCTCGATCATTAGCTGCCCAACAAACTAGTATAAATAGAGGCTACTAGGGACTTGTTTTGTTTCATACCACACTTGTATCAATTTTTCCGCTTGATACAGTTATAGCGCAATATGAAACTATTACGAACTAATTGAGATATGATAAAATAATCCATTTATTATTTGCCTTTAGGGCATTCTCCTTTAGTATCCCACTTGCAATAGGGTACACATAATCTAGCTTGTATTTGCTACTAGTAATAACACCATATGATGATATGAACAAGCATGCTTGCTCATGGGAAATGTTCTATCCTTGATATGTTTTACCAGATCCGTTTGTATTTTGCAAATCGTTAATGTCTTCCTAATTTTGACATTTACACCATTATCACATAATGTGTCGAAGTATGTTTTGGCGACATAGTGCGACTTTTGTTTCTAGTGTTTATAATGACGTTCGATCAATCAATTGGATTTTTAGGATTGTCATGTAAACTCTAGAAACACACTTAGCAGAAGTTAAACTTCTTTAGTCAAATCAACTATACTAGCCACTTCAAAAGTAGCCACATATGTATATACTTCTATATCTATGTAGATCCTAATCGATAGTGCATAGAATGCAACTTCAATGCCTAACTTTGCTTCTTGAAAATTAAGGACAAACTTAACTCTGGTTTAGTGATTAACTTAGGAACCACTTCAAGACATGTTCTTACAACTAAGAATTTGTTCTTCTAACCAGAAACTCGGGTCACATTACATCGAGTATACAATATGGTTTATATGGAAGAACCTATGACTGAGGCATAGGAGATGTGACACATCTCTTTTCTTTCATTTAACCATAGTTGTAATAATGAGATTAACTCAATGCTTAATCTAGATATTTAAGTAAGAACTTCTTTCTTACCTTGGTCTATTCTGAACTTCTTCAGAATCTTATCTAGGATATTCTGAACATCCTCGAAATCTAATCCAGAAAGCATTCGACAATAATGTATTAAACTTATCAATCTATCTCGATAGATTTCATTGTTTAATAATTTGTTCAACTTCATCCAAAAATATTTACTAACTTAAATATCATCAATACCAATTACATCATTCATCATATGTCATCCACATATATCATAATGGTGTCACGCTCCCACTCAAATATGGCATCCATATATGAGATCCAGGGATTTCACTAAGCTCCCACTCAAAATATGTCACTTGCATATTAAGATTCAACCAACCTAATTAGCTACCATTCAAATGCAGGTCCTCTCAATAATCTTGGACATTCAAAAATTCTTTGAAAATCATTAAATTGAGAATTCTAGCGACGACACTCCAGAATCCATATAGTTTGAGAAAACCTGCTTTGTTGTACCAATTAGAACCCTGCTTTCAATCTTGTGATTGAAAAACATGTAGTTTTTTTACAAACTTACTACCAATTACTAAATTGGAGTAATTACTGGTGCTAATCCAATAGACTCAAGCATCGCTACATACCTTAGTTAATCCTTTGAATTTGTCCAAACATACTTTGTGACAAGTCGAGCTTTAAGGTCTTTCATTGAGTTTCATTTCTTTCTAATGACTTTGCATTCATTTGGAAAGATAAAGTAAACAAATTTACTTAATAAGATCAAGTAACATAGTTTTTCAATCTTAAATGCAACCTAATATAGGATTTTATGACTTTAGTCATTTGTCGCACTTAGGTCCACCATGCTTCTTCGTAGTTCGTAGGTATGTCTTGTTCAATTAACAAGACAAGTGAATCAATAATAATTCCACAAACTTGAAGAATATATTCTTGAATCCTACTTTCTTTTGTAAAAATATTTGTTGAAACTTTATGATCATTATCATTAGTTTCTCATCATGCATAGTTTAGCCCCCGGAACAAATTCTGGTGCGCTACTCTTCATTTTGGATGCAGGGTCAAATACCCTTTATGCTTTTACTTTCTTCCACCCGCATCTTCATCAAGAAACTGCTTCTTGAGAAAACATAATACCTAGGACAATAGCAGGTTTACCCTTTTTGGAAGATGTATTCATAGTTTTGTAAGAATATGCTACAAATATTGTTTATTCGCCATGACTTCAAATTATAGAAATCTCCAGAAACTCGAACGTGCCATAACTCTTATGATGTTCACTACAATAAATGTTTCCTTCCGCGACAATTTGGCCCATCGGTCATCGTAGAAGGCGCGTCTTCCGCGACAATTTTTTTGGCTTGACCGTGGCCAATGGCAAACTTTTTTTTTCCGGTTTCGCAGCCCTCTACTATGACGAAACCACTAAAAACATGGAGGAAGCTCGACCGGCGCATGGCAAAAGCAAGATTTTCGGTTCCTTGCGCGACATTGACTCACAGAAGTCTTTTGAGGCATGTGGGTCCCGGACATCAGTCTCTAGTGGACCATACTTTTCGGTCGCGCCTCCCTGATTTGAACTCTATAACGTTGCTCGATGCGTCTTCCGTTTAGGCAGGATACTGGGTACCACATGTCAGCCTCTCATTAGAAGAATCGTGTGCATGATGGAATTTTTTCCTTCGCTCGCGCTAGCCTGTTCCGAACTTGATAGCGTTACTCGATGCATCTACCGTTTAATCAGGCTGCTTGGACCCACATGTCGTCCTCTCATTAGAAGAAACGTGGGTACTAGGAGCGTTTATGGTGGTGTGTCGGGATTGGAGGTTGCTAACCGGGTCTGACACCCGGATGATTTCCAGTGATCCAAGATATTTCTGGTGGCCACTAAACTGATAGACATTGGGAAGTTCTGGCAGGCATCGTTCCGTTGGGTCTACCACCAGGATGTGCGGCCATTTCTGGCGATATGTCCGGCTGGTCGGGACTAGCGCTAGGATGAGATACTTCTCCTCCTTATCGGGTGCACTTGACTCCGTCTTCACTTGGCATCCTTCTTGGGTTCATGGATGAGGATACACAAGGTCTTGGAATGAAGTAGCAGGGCATTCAAAGAAGAATCAAAGTCACACATTGAGAGGAGCGAGGTCACCTTATCTTGTAGGATATTTTCTCGGGAATGAGTCATCGGTCCACTTGGGGGACTTGGTGGTGTGGATGTAGTGTCTTCCGTAGGACTAGATGCATCATCTCAACCCCTTGGAAAAGAGTTGTCCTCGACTCTTGATCTTCATCATCGTTGATCTTCTGGAGAACCTGTAAGGGACCATCTCCTCTTGGCTTGATCTTGGAGTCACGTTCATTGGGGAAGCAATCTTTGCATAGGTGTATCCACACGAGATCAACTTCGTTGAAGATCATCTCCTTCTTGTTCTTGTTTAACCTTGAAGCTTGACGAAGGCCTTGTTGATCAATGGTATCTCTTGTCTCGTCATGTAGTTTCTTCATTGATTGGGTGCGCTTCTCGATGTCCATGTTGGTGCACTCATGAAGAGGAAGCAGTAGAATGTAGAGTGCGGTCATGGGATCGAACCCCTAGGTGATCATGAATGGAATCTTCATTGTTGTGGAGTGCTTGGCCCGATTGTAGGAAAACTCAACGTGAGGAATGCATTATTCCCAATCTTTGGGATTCTTCTTTATCAATGCTCGAAGGAGAGTTCTAAGGCTTCGGTTTACCACCTCGGTTTGGCCATCTGTTTGAGGGTGCGAGACGGAGGAGAATATAAGCTTGATCCCAGCTTGTCCATTAGTGTCTTCCACATATACACTACAAGAAAAGTTGGCTTTTACAACATATGATTTTCGTGGTTGAAGGCCCGTTTGTCGTGGTTAAAAAGTCTTCTACGACGGATGGCCTTCGTGGTAAAATCCCCATCACAAAAGAATCTACCATGGTTTTTTTCCCGACCTTGGCGGATCGCACCATTTAGCCACGAAAACTTGTTCCGTCGTAGAACTGTTTGGCAGCCGGCCAAGGCCTGCTAAATATTAACTAGGCTGACCCATTAGGAGAGCCCAATAAGACCCGTTATTTTTTTGTCCTGCACTGTTTGAAATAGGCCCAAAGTTGCAGCCAGCAGCGACCCGCGAACTTTTAGGCCTGATTTTGTTTCAGCCTACAGAAGGCCCATGTTGGTTCAACACACTGCGGCCCATTAGTAGCCTGCGCCAGGTCGCTCCTATAAATTTAAGGAATGCGATCAGCCCATCACTGTTTATTGCAGCCCATCATGGGCCACCTACTGACAGCCCTTCTCTGAGATGGTCCGTTACTGTTCCGGCCTGTTACTGTTCTGGCCTTTCACTATTCCGACATTTAGTTGTTAAGGCCCGCAACGACCCTTTACTGTTCTAGTCTGGTAAATGTGTCGGCCTATTACTGCCCTCGCCTGGAAATTTCTCGGGCCGTTACTGTTCAGGCTTGTCACTATTCTGGCCTTTTACTGTTGCGACCCTTTACTGTTGAGGCCGACTACTATTTTGGCCTGTTACTATTCTGAGATTTTATAGTTTCTTACTTGTTACTGTGATGGGCTGTTCCTGCTCTAGCTTGCTACTGTTATAGCCTGCAACAGCCTGTTACTGTTACAACATGTAATTGTTATGGCCTGTTACTGTTATAGCCTGTTACCACTTGTGGGTCAGCCCGTTATGTTTACGGCCTTTTATAGTTTCGGCCTTTCCGAAGCCCATGCTGAAGGAGTTATGCCCTAGAGGCAAATAATAAAGTGTATTATTTGATATATCTCCTATATGTTCATAATACGTTTCATGCAGTGCTATAACTGTGTTAATGCGAAACGTTGATACACGTGTGGTATGTAAACAAACCGTGTCTCTAGTTACCTCTAGCGAACTAGTTCATTGGTCATGAGCATGGTCTGGGTTTCAAGATCATGGGCATTTATGCCAATTGACAATGAGGCCATGTTATTGGTTGAATAACATGATAGACAAGCATCTGACCGTTATATCTTAAATGAGATCTAGTTACAAAGTTCACCATTGATAACAAAACATAGAGAACCTCACAACTAGATCCTTTGACTGTGAGGTAATGCAAATCACCATTCCGGAAGAAGCTTAGATGGTTATCAAGAATCATCTCGTAACAGGGTGATCAAAAAGGTGCCACTCAGGTTTTCCGAAGGGATGCGTAGAGGAGTACATATCAAGACCATGATTTGTCTAGTCCATGTAACGGACAGATACATGTGGCCATCTCGGTGACGTTGCATTAATGAAGCTTGCAAGCATGTGACTTGGTCACGGAATGCAACGACACAAGAGCAAGTAAACCAGTTCAGAAGTGGAAGGTGCTCTGGTGCAATCCTTACCGACAGAAAAAGATTGCAGTCAGGTTGATAATAATCGAGTGCCATTACTTTGTCGGTCCGAACCAAGGAATCCGTTAGAAATGTTTTGAAATGGATATTGTTCTCTCTTTGATCAGGGATTGTTATATGAAAAGAAGTGGGGTTTGAAAAAGGGAATGGAATGCTCAAACCGGAACTGCTAGAGGAACGAATTTTCAATAGCATAACTTGGGCTCCTAGAATATGGCGCCCTTGGGACAATCTATTTGATTGCAGGGTTTTGTTTTGTTCCGAAGCAAAGATATCCGCGGGGGCCGGTTGCGAGACCGAACTAAGGTATGGGGATACCAAAGATCAAGTCTCGAATGAATTAGGTATCATATGACAAAGGGAACGGGGAACGACTATCTCAGGGTTCGAGCGATTGTATTCGTGAAACGCACGTGGGTCACATGGCCATCCGGGTCCCTCTGTTGATCATTGATGTGAGAGTAGTCTCGATCATGTCCGGAGTGTTGCCGAACTGAAGGATGTCACGCTTAAGGGTAGGGAGCTTAGGGTAGATGAGGTATCGTAGGAGAAATAGAGAAAGAGAAACTAGAATAGTTCCGAGTAACATCTGATGGAGATCGGAAGGGGTCCGGAAGATGTTCCGGAGTGAAGGAATAATACAATATGTGTATTTGAATATTAATTGGAGAATTAATATTAAATATATATTTTATTTTATTATTAAAGGCATCATAATACTAATGGGCCTCACCCGAAGGGAGGCCTAATAGGGCATGGTGCCTAGGGAGAGGGGGCCAGCTGGCCTAGGCTTAGTGGGCCGCCCCAATGGGGCCCACCTAGGTCCGGCGGCTGCCCCTAGGTGGCCGGCGGGTGTGGCGGTTAGTCCCACACCGCCTGTCCCTAGGGTGGTGCCCCCCTCCCACTATATATAGGGTTGTCCCCTCCCCCTTTGGAATCACCCCATTCCCTCTCATTCTCTCTCTCATCCATTGAGGACTTCTCCGTAATATTGGGGAGGACCTCGTGGGTGAGTTCTCCACCTTCACACCACCGTCATGTGATCTGCAATCCGACATCTACTTCTTCTGCTGCTCGGCTGGATCGAAGTCCGGTTGACGTCTCCTACACCAGATGTGTGACGAACTTCGGAGGCACCACACTTAGGGTGCCGCTCGTCTTCATCAATATACGCCTTCCTGCATAAGGCATGCCTCGGTCTTCAAATGTATGAATACCGTATCCCTTCTCTATTACTTATGTCTACATAGTATAGATCCTCGCATTAGTGTTCGAGTAGATATAATTTTTTTGTTTTCTGCTACGGAACCCTAAAGTGGTACCAGAGCGGGTCTATGGGTAGACATGTCGTACAGATAGAACATATAGCGATATGTGGGCATTGATTCTCTAGTTGCTACCCTCCTCAATGTTATTGTTCATATCACGACACTGTTTGATGAAGCGCCACCCAACCAACCTCACGTGGTGATTCACGAGACTGGTCCACGAATCAAAGTGGCTTAGGGGGGTGTCTGTCTCTCTACAGTAGTTGATATGGCATTGACCTTGGAGGGTCCTGAAAAGGGAAGAAGAACGGCAATCATTGAATCCGTGTTGTGGCTCGACGTTCGTAGGTGGGAAGGGGTTCTACTGCGAAAGCCCTAAAGCCGCGTAAAACATGCAATAGATATTATAGAAACGTCTATCTTTATTATTGCATAGGGGCAAGTATTATAACATGGCAATGACAAGTTTATGAAACTATCATTGAAGCTATTGATGATGATCATAATGCTATAACCATGTCATAACACTTTACTTTTGAAGTATTACTTATTATGTTGGTATACTTATATTAGATGGTAGCATAATGAGATAATCCCTCATAGTATTCCAGTTATCACATTCCCCTTGTGTGTGCACCACCAAGAAAGTTCTTCGATATGAGGCGCCCTGCGGTGAATAAGGGTCAGACGTATCTACGTTCGCATACAGTGGGTGTAAGCCATGTTGCACTGCGAATACACACGAGATAGAACTGGCGAGCCTAGCATGTGCAGACATGGCCTCAGAATACATGAGACTGAAAGGCCGAGAATGAATCACATAATTGATGTGATCGACATTAGGGAATGTCCACCTTTGATACTGCACTGATGGCCGTGATGATCGGGGGGGGGGGGGGTGTAGGGGATTGGGATCATGTGATCACTAACGAGTAGAGGGATGTTCGTTTGAGTGGGAGTTCTTTTGTTTTAAGTTAAAAAACCTAATTAAAACTTGAACTCATTATTATGAACATGGTCTAAACACTTTGCAAATCCATTGTAGATGTCTCGCCCACCCACCTTCAACCTTAGCACTTTCCTCGAGAAGGACAAGCTAAAAATTGATGGAACCAACTTCACCGCATGGTTCTGCAATCTTAGGATCCTCCTAGTCCCCTACAAGTTGACTTATGTCATCGAGGTTGAGCTTCCGGCTAAGCCTGCAGATTCTGCCTCCTAGGACGAAAAGAATGTCTAGCAGTCTAAGGCGGACGATTTCTCCCTCATCGAGAGTGGAATGCTCTATGCCATGGAGCTGGAGCTTTAAAAGCATTTTGAGAAGATGAATGCTTTTGACATAATTGAGGATCTCATGGCCGTCTTTGCTCCATAGGCTCGTGCAGAGAGGTATGATGCTTCCGAGCTCTTCTTCTCTGCTAAAATGGAAGAGCACAACAGTATTAGTGAGCATGTGGTCAAAATGTCTGGCTACTTTAAGCGTATGAACGCCCTGGATTGCAAAATCCTAGAGGAGCTCGCGATTGATAGGGTGCTGCACTCGCTGCCCCTAGCTATAAGAGCTTTGTGATGAACTACAACATGCAAGGGATGACTAAGACCCTTACTGAGGTGTTCGCCATAGTCAAAACTGCTGAGGTTGAAATTAAGAAGGAGCACACAGTGTTGATGGTAAACAAGACCACCAACTTCAAGAAGCCAGGGCAAAAGGGGAAAGTCAAGGGTAAGAAGTCTAAGAGGGATGGCAAGATTGTTGCCAGCACCTCAAAGACTGCCAAGCCTGGCCCTAAGCCCGGCACGATGTGCTACTACTGCAAAGGGGATGGGCACTGGAAACACAACTACGCCAAGTACCTTGAAGACAAGCGAGCCAGCAAGATAGCCACCAAGGACAAAGGTATATATGATATACATGTTATTGATGTATTCCTTACAAGCGTCAGGAGTAACACCTGGGTATTTGATACCGGATCTGTTGCTCACATTTGTAACTCTCAGCAGGATCTGTAGAGTAGAAGGCGCCTGAGGAAGGATAAGGTGACGATGCACGTCGGCAATGGTTCGAGAGTCGAAGTGATGGCCGTCGACACCCTGCATCTGCGTCTACCATCAGGATTATTGTTGGTTTTGAATAAATGCTACTATGTACCCGCATTGCGTATGAATATTGTGAGTGGGTCTTGCTTGTTGCAAGACCGTTATTCGTTTAAATCAGGAACAAATGGTTGTTCAATTTATATGAATGATGTTTTCTATGTTCATGCCCCTGTGTGTGATGGATTATTCTTACTTGATCTTGATTGCAATACACACATCCATAGCGTTGATGCTAAACGTTGTAAACATAGTGATGATAATTCCATGTTTATGTGGCATTGTCGTCTTTGTCACATTGGCGTAAAGCGCATGAAGAAGCTTCATTCAGAAGAGCTTCTTGGATCATTGGATGTCGAATCCCTTGATTCATGTGAGCCATGCCTCATGGGTAAGCTGACTAGGATACCATTCTCCGGAGTAGTGGAGAGAGCTATAGACCTACTGGGAATCATACATACAGATGTATGTGGACCAATGAGCGTGTCAACACGCTATGGTTATCGTTACTTTGTTACCTTTACTGACGACTTAAGAAGATATGGATATATATACTTAATGAAGCACAAGTCTGAAACCTTTGAAAAGTTCAAGGAATTTCAGAAAGAAGTAGAGAATCAACTTAATAAGATGCACTTGAAGGACTGTGGGATTATCCCACAGCTTACGCCAGCCGGAACACCACAACGTAATGGTGTGTCGGAACATCGTAACCAAACCCTATTAGATAGTGTGCGGTCCATGATGTCTATAACTGATTTGTCTGTGTATTTTTGGGGATACGTGTTAGAAACGCCGCTTTTATTTTAAACCAAGCACCATCCAAATTCGTGGAGACAACGCCACATGAGATATGGCATGGCAAGAAGCCAATGTTGTCATTTCTGAAAGTTTGGGCATGTGAGGCTTACGTCAAGAAACTACAGCCTGACAAACTCGAACCCAAATCGGAAAAATGTATCTTTGTAGGATATCCAAGGGAAACCATTGGATATACTTTCTACAACCAAGCCAAAGGCAAAACGTTTGTCGCAAAAACCGGTACCTTTCTCGAGAAAGAATTTCTTCCAAAAGGAGTGAGTGGAAGGAAAATTGAGTTCGATGAAATTGTTGACCCCCTTCTCTCCAAATTCCGAGTAGCACAACGGAAGCTGTTCCGAAACTGCTCTCCAACATGGAGGAAGGGCCCATTGATGATGATCAAAACAACAATGTCGAGACTCCTGAGGTTCGCAGGTCTACAAGAGTTCGTGCCACTCCTGATTGGTACAGTAGCCTTGTAATGTCTGTCATCCTAGATGAACAAGAAGAACCTTCAAACTACAAAGAGGCTATGGATAGTGCTGACTCCGAGAAATGGCTGGAAGCCATAAAATCCGAAATAGGATCCATGCATGAGAACCAAGTTTGGACCTTGGTAGATCTTCCAGAAGGCCGCAAGGCCGTGGAAAATAAATGGATCTTTAAGAAAAAGACAGATGCGAATGGTAATGTGACCGTTCCCAAAGCACGACTTCTCACAACGGGTTTTCGACAAATTCAAGGAGTTGACTACGACGAGACTTATTCTCCCGTAGTGATGCTTAAGGCTGTCCAGATTTTAATAGCAATTACTGCACATTTTGACTATGAAATTTGGCAGATGGACGTCAAGACCGCATTACTCAATGGTCCCATTGATGAAGAGTTGTATATTATGCAACTAGAAGGTTTTGTTGATCCTAAGGATCCTGGAAAGGTTTGCAAGCTTCAACGGTCCATTTATGGATTGAAGCAAGCATCTCGGAGCTGGAACCAGCATTTTGATCAAGTGATCAAAAGTTTTGGATTTGTGCAAAATCAACAAGAGTTCTGTGTTTAGAAGAAAGCGAGTGGGAGCTCATTCATTTTCTTAGTAGTATATGTGGATGACATATTACTCATGGGAAATGATGTGGATCTTATGAAAAGCGTGAAAACATATTTGAGTAACCAATTTTCCATGAAGGATCTAGGTAAAGGTGCATACATATTGGGAATCAAGATCTATAGAGATAGATCAAGGCACCTAATTGCATTAAGTTAGAGTACTTAGATCGAAAAGATTTTGAAGAGGTTCAAAATGGAAAACACCAAAAGGGGTTTTACACCCATGATGAAGAATTGCAAAATGAGTACGACTCAATATCCTGTAACGGATGATGATAGAGAAAAGATGTCTTACATCCCCTATGCCTCAGCCATAGGATCTATAATGTATGCAATGTTAAGTACACGACCTGATGTGGCATTGGCTCTTAGTTTGATGAGCCGATACCAAAGTAATCTAGGACCAGATCACTAGAGAGCTGTAAAGAATATCCTAAAGTATCTGAGAAGAACAAAGGATATGTTCCTAATCTATGGAGGAAGTGATGAAGCTCTAAACGTAATGGGTTACGTGGATGCGAGCTGGAACTCAGATCATAATGACTCGAAGTCTCAGACAGGATTTGTGTTCCTAGTGAATGGTGGGGCAGTAAGCTAGAATAGTAAGAAGCAGCTGGTGGTGGCGCAATCTTCGATGGAGTCTGAATACATTGCTGCGGCCGATGCAGCAAACGAAGCTGTTTGGCTAAGGAATTTCGTCATCGAACTAGGAGTTTTTCCAAATGTGCAAGACCCCGTGACGATCTATTGTGACATCACGGGTGCTATTGCAAACGCAAGGGAACCAATAACTCATTCCACAGCCAAACACATCAAGCTTAGATTTCACGTCATCCGACGTAACGTTAACGAAGGTGAAGTCAAGATTTGCAAAGTAGATACGGAACTGAATATGGCAGATCCTTTGACTAAAGCTCTCCATCAGGAAAAGCATGAACAACACCGAGATTCCATTGGTGTTAGGTTCCTGCCAATTGTAAACTAGTTTTTGTTTATACTCTAGTGCAAGTGGGAGACTGAAGGAGTTATGCCCTAGAGGCAAATAATAAAGTGTATTATTTGATATATCTCCTATATGTTCATAATACGTTTCATGCTGTGCTATAACTGTGTTAATGCGAAACGTTAATACACGTGTGGTATGTAAACAAACCGTGTCTCTAGTTACCTCTAGCGAACTAGTTCATTGGTCATGAGGATGGTCTGGGTTTCAAGATCATGGGCATTTATGCCAATTGACAATGATGTCATGTTATTGGTTGAATAACATGATAGACAAACATCCGACCGTTATATCTTAAATGAGATCTAGTTACAAAGTTCACCATTGATAACAAAACATAGAGAACCTCACAACTAGATCCTTTGACTGTGAGGTAATGCAAATCACCATTCCGGAAGAAGCTTAGATGGTTATCAAGAATCATCTCGTAATAGGGTGATCAAAAAGGTGCCACTCAGGTTTTCCGAAGGGATGCGTAGAGGAGTACATATCAAGACCATGATTTGTCTAGTCCATGTAACGGACAGATACATGTGGCCATCTCGGTGACGTTGCATTAATGAATCTTGCAAGCATGTGACTTGGTCATGGAATGCAATGACACAAGAACGAGTAAACAATTTCATTGGTAACAAGACCAAACTAAGGTATGGGGATACCGAAGATCAAGTCTCGAATGAATTAGGTATCATATGACAAAGGGAATGGGGAACAACTATCTCACGGTTTGAGCGATTGTATTCGTGAAACACACGGGGGTCACATGGCCATCCAGGTCCCTCTATTGATCATTGATGTGAGATTAGTCTCGATCATGTCTGGAGTGTTTCCGAACCGAAGGATGTCACGCTTAAGGGTAGGGACGCTTAGGGTAGATGAGGTATCGTAGGAGAAATAGAGAAAGAGAAACCGGAATAGTTCCGGGTAACATCCGATGGAGGTCGGTAGGGGTTCGGAAGATGTTCCAGAGTGAAGGAAGAATACAATATGTGTATTTGAATATTAATTGGTGAATTAATATTAAATATATATTTTATTTTATTATTAAAGGCATCATAATGCTAATGGGCCTCACCCGAAGGGAGGCCCAATAGGGCATGGCGCCTAGGGAGAAGGGGCCAGCCGACCTAGGCTTAGTGGGCCGCCCCAATGGGGCCCACCTAGGGCCGGCGGCTGCCCTTAGGTGGCCGGCGGGTGTGGGGGTTAGTCCCACACTGCTTGGCCCTAGGGTGGTGCGCCTCCCTCCCACTATATATAGGGGTCTCCCCTCCCCCTTTGGAATCACCCCATTCTCTCTCATTCTCTCTCTCATCCATTAAGGACTTCTCCGTAATATTGGGGAGGACCTCGTGGGTGATTTCTCCACCTTCACACCACCTTCGTGTGATCTGCAATCTGACATCTACTTCTTCCGCTGCTCGGCTGGATCGAAGTCCGGTTGACGTCTCCTAGACCAGACGTGTGACGAACTTCGGAGGCACCACACTTGGGGTGCTGCTCGTCTTCATCAATATACGCCTTCCTGTGTAAGGCGTGCCTCGGTCTTCAAAGGTATGAATACCGTATCCCTTCTCCATTACTTATGTCTACATAGTATAGATCCTGGCATTAGTGTTCGAGTAGATAGAATTTTTTTTTGTTTTCTGTTGCGGAACCCTACACATGCCAATATCATAAAATGTGTATAATAATCCAGCATTTTTACGATTCATCGTCGGCCGAATACACGATAGGCCAATAACAAAGCACAATACTGTTCCCTAATTGACCTGCTTAGCGTAGTTACCGTAACGACTATCGCCATGTGTGGACAACGTCAACTAAATTCCTACATGGCCTAGGCGAGTTATTTAGATATTACATTAGCTGCAAACTTCTTAAAATTATTACATATTATCAACTCAAGGGAAAGAAAAATCGGCATTTCAGTTGACAATCAAGTTGATAGCGGAGTCCTCAATTTGCTTTCTAAATTGATAACCCGCATCTTCCTTTGAATGTGACAACTACATTGGAGGAGATATGATCTTGTAGCCCCCTCTTTGGTGGAGATAGCAATAATTACAGTCTGAAACTAAGTAATAACAAGTTAATACATCAAACAAGACAAACTACTCATTTGACTGATATAACAGGAGCTATGATCTAGAGTTTACAACTTTTCAATGGTTCAATTATTGACCAACATGTCAAACAAACAGGACAAGCAAGCACGCATTAAACAAGTTTGCCTACCGTGAAATGAGCAATCAAAAAATGTGTGTGTGGCTTAGAATTTCAGCAAAAATAAACTAGCCAGGTCATTTCAACAAATATATATGGAAGCAGTTCTATACCCTAAAATGGAAGAGACATTGGGTGACTCGGAATTTGCACTGAGCCACAAAATGGCATGCAGTTACTATCATAGCGAAGAATGAATGAGATAGAAATTATAACCGCATCATACGAGAACTTGTAGAGCAGGAATGCAAACCACAAATGAACTATATATTGTAGAGGATAGTTATGTCGTGTCTTAGGACGAACCAGAACTAGAACCAGATGCGAGATATAATGGCGTCGCTCGTGAACCTATAGAACATGACAAACAAGCATTATACAAGTGTGCCTAGAATGAAATGAGCAATCAAACAAAGTGTTTCTTATAATTTCAGAAAATATAAACAAGCGAGGTCATTTCAGCAAATATATATGGAAGAAGTGGCATCTCCTGGAATGCATAGTCGTTGGGTGACTCAGAATTTGCGGTGAGCTACACAATGGCATGTAGGTACTATCATAGCTAAGAATCAACCAAATAGAAATTATAATGGCATCATAAGAGAACGTCTAGAGCATGAATACAAACCACGAGTGAACTACATAGCAGAGGACAGTTATGCCATTGATTAGGACGAACCAACACCAGATAAGGAAATAATGGCATCGGTTGTGAACCTGTAGAAGAGGCTATGCAAACCATCATGTTCATTGTTCCATTCTGGGCTCTATGCAAGAAAAATAAAATAGTTAGTGTTGCAGCTTTTGAAGAACTAGATGGAACAACAAAATTATAATCGAATTAGTATGAAGAGTTTAAATGGCTACTACATGATAGCAGAACGATGCCAAGGAGGAAATAATAGCAGGAACTGATCTCAGGATGAATCAGATAGATTCAGCAACTGTAGAGCAGGGAATCCACACTCATATTTTCCGCTGACTTTAGATTTTGCAAGAATTACATGATAGCAGACAATTACTATTGTATGGAGTAGCTAAGAACATGTGCATGAAAAAATAATAGACATGTCCATGGAGCAGCGAATGAAAACCAACATGTCTAATGACCTTGTATGTACTAGAACAAAGAACAAGCATGCCCACTGACTCGTATGTATGAGCACGATGACAAAAATGCAGTTCACTCCGATAGGCTTGAACCTTCTATACTGCTGACAAAACAAAAATGGGTTGCGGATTTGGTTAACCTTGGTTGGAGAGGCATCTAAGCATCGTCGGTACCGTGCGGGTGACGTCCAGGTCACCGAGGGTGCTGCGGTTGCGGTGGCTGTTGGCGTCGGGGAGACATATCTTGGGCAGTCGATGCCGGCTTGAGCGTGGTGGACGAGAGCGTCGCTGAGGCAGATCTAGTGCAGTGAACGGCGATGGCCGAGCAGCTGGTCTAGAGCGGTGGACATGGAACTCCTTGAACTAGATCACATCTGGTGTACACCAGTGAAGCGGATCCAGTATGGTTGGGTAGATTTCGGTGGTCGGGAAGCTAAGCTTGGGTGGTCGATGACGCCATCGGCATGGTGAACGACACTGTAGCTCCGATGTAGTGGCAAAGAGACCCGATGAACCAAATCTGGTGGGTGAGCATCGGTGAAGCGGCTCCACGGCGGTGCACGAGACGGCAGCTCAAGCGGCTCCGGCCGCCGTGGAATTGCCGCCTGCCGGTGCGCGTGGTGGTCCTGGAGGTGAGGGCGTGGGAGAGAGGGGGCTGGGATTTTTGGAAGGACTAGCCGGAAAATCTGGGCGAATCCGGACTAAGGAGGTGAACAGAAACATAAATTATGATCGTGCCCTAAGCGTCAGAACAATGGGTAGAATGGGACTTTTGAAGTAAAAAGTTTTTGTAACTGAGGGGCGGGAAATGCTTCAAGATCGGTGTGTAATTTTGCCGCTTGATTGAGATTTTGAATTTGGCAACCGTCCATCTAATAATAATATAAAAATGGTACTGCCCCGGTGGGGTATTTTGCCTCAAAGTTTTTGAACTGAGGGGCGGGAAATGCTTCAAAGTCAGTGTATGGTTTAGCCGCTCGATTGAGATTTCGAATTTAACGAGCGCCCATCTGATAGTAATACAAAAATGGTACTCCCCTGGTGGGAGATTTGGCCTTAAAGTTTTTGAAATGGAGGGGCGGGAAATGCTTCAAAGTCAGTGTGCAGTTTTGCCGCTCGATTGAGATTTTGAATTTGACTAGCACCCATCTTCTGATAATAATACGAAAATGGTACTCCCCCGGTGAGAGATTTTTCCTCAAAGTTTTTGAAATGGAGGGGCGGGAAATGCTTCAAAGTGGGTGTACAGTTTTGCCGCTCGATTGAGATTTTGAATTTGGCTAGTATCGATCTAATAATAATAATATAAAAATGGTACTCCCTCGAGGGGAGATTTTGGCTCAAAGTTTTTGAAAAGGGTTGGTCGGAAATGCTTCAAAGTCAGTGTGTGTGATTTTGCCGCTCGATTGAGATTTTGAATTTTTCTAGCGTCCATGTACTACTAGTAGTAGTAGTGAAAAAAGGTGGTAGAACGTACGACTATATGATCAGGAATTCATGGCCGAGAGTAACATCAACTGATTATCCATATAACCACACTTGAGGTACTCCCTGTGTTCGGTATTACTAGACCGGAGTAGTACTAGTTCAGAGAATTAACTTCACCTACTCGCTTTATAGCTAGTTATTGCATGTAGTAGTAATCCTAAAATCTAGCCAATGCACGTGGCCACCGCATCTAATTGAAAACATGCAAGCAAATGGATGCACTCCCGTTTTAACAACATGATCGGCCAGGAGCATTACATGACGTGGTGGTTCATATTTTACGGTCAACTAGAGGAGTAATTGAGCAAAACTAGGAGCATTAATTGGTCCTCCAGCGTAGCAATTGAGGCTGTAAAATAATTAATAGGTATATACACCTTTAGTCCCACATCTCTCATCGTGAGAGTGTTTTAGTCCCACATATTGAAAAATGAGCAATATTAGTCCCACAAGTTTTATCTCAAGAGCATTTTAGTCCAATTTAATCGAATTTTAGTGAATTTGACTTAATTTGTCCACAAATGATGTTGATTTTTTTAAATGACTTAATTTGTCCACAAATTTGACTTAATTTGTCCACAAATGAGGTTATGATACTACTACTACTAGTATCATCCTATACCTACACACTCATGTGCTCCCAGGAGTCGTACGCTGGTGTGCACGACCGTTGTACCGTAATTAGTGCGTGTGCGCATGCGTGTGCCCGTGCCAGTTTGATGAAACACACTTGCGGTTGCGGTGTGCATGCCACCGTCTCATTTCCACTCGATTCGCTTGGCTTTCCCAGGCCTTCGTTTAAATGTGTGTCTCTAGAACCGCTTCCTGTGCCAGTCAATGTGACCAAGACCACACGAACGCCATCATCCATGGCCAGTAAGGAGTAGGAGGACTCGCCATGGGCTGGTCTCCCCGAGGGACTCGTCTAGAAGATAGGTGGCATCTTCCTTTCGATAGACGACTTCGACTACTATGCCACCTTTCAGGCAGTCTACAACGCCCAGCGCGGCTTCATAGAGGAGCGCTTTATGCCAGCCAACTGGTTTGTTCTAGAGCACCAGTTGTCGGAGGAGTATCGGGTAGATGACACTGCCATCACGTTGCTGAACGTGAGAACTGGACGCCACCTTGAGAAGAAGACTAGTCGGGTTATTCGCAGGTGCTATCTTTATATTCATCTGTATATATGCGATCCTTTTTTGCATTCACATCCTATATTATCTGTTTTTCAAGTTCTGTTTCTTTGTCCACTTGTTGCCCAGGGTTTTGCTCCATCATGGTTTACCTTGATTGAATTTCAGTCTGTTTACCTTGACTAAATCTCAATTTCTTCTCCCTCTCTCTCTGGACGGTACTTTTATGTCGGTAGCACAACCGGCGGCCTCCTTGTGCTTGGACAGAGGGTGCAGCCGTACAAGACCCGATTGTACAACCCCTTCTCGGGCGCTATCAAGCGCCTCAGGGCGGAGATACCGACCGAGTAGGTGGCTTCTGTCGTTGTGACGATGTTCCCGTCGTTGATGGTGTTTACATCAAACCATCAGAACACCACCATTTAGTGGGCGGATGAGAGGATGGAGGAAGGGAGTCGCCCGGTCTTTGGTGAAGGGTGGTACTCGCCGTATGACTTCATGGAACTCCGGAGCATGACTTCTGACGTCGGTGATGTTTTCGTCGCAGACAGATACGGGTATGTCCTCTCGACTATGTGTGATGCTACTTATGGAGATGTCCAGCTGCAGCGCTCCGCACGAACCTTGGAGATGCATCCCACTGTTGCAGGCCCTATTCCAGGCTGCTAGTTCCCAAAGAATCGTTTTTACCTCGTCGAGTCCGACGGGGAGTTGCTGTTCGTTGTGAGTGGACCGGTCTATGGCGGTAGGCCGGTTATTTACCGGGTTGATACCCAGAACCGTGTCCTTCAGCTGGTCAGAGGCATTGGAAGTCATGCTCTCTTCGTTGCTGACAATCAGTGCATCTGCATCGATAGCGCCAGGGTACCCACGGTGCAGGCCGGCAGCATATACTATGCAGATCTATCCGAGATTAGATCTTACAACTTTGAGGCTCTTGTGTGGGAAGAGGAGCCAAGGGTTGTATATGGGTATGGAGTAGGAGGATTATGGATCAATGACCGTCCTTTCAAACTCGATCGATTGCTAGCAGAGTATTGCAGAATCGTCGAGCATTACGAGCTACAGATGGTGCCGCCTTATGGCGAGGATGGTACCACCCACTACGGTTACTACGACGGCTGTCCGTTAGATTGATGGATTGTGTGAGTCTGCTCCTGATGTATTCTCTTCAGCTCAACTCTTTATGTGTTCACTTTGTTGAGTGAACATTTATGAATTTTGCATGTTCTATGGTGCCCGTGTAATACAATGAATGTTCTCCTTGTTCCAGTAGATCGCGTGTTGTACCTCTTACAATTTCACTGCTTTTTCATGTGTGTGTAGTAATTCTGATAGATGCTAAGTTAGTAACAATCCTCAAACAACTTACAACTGAGAATTATAGTAGATTATTACAATCCTCAGTAAACTTGATAGTAATAAAATGAAGCATAAAAGTTGCATCAGAGTCCAGACAACTAAAAAACACCATAATTGGTGTTACAAAAAAGGTCTCTATGGAGCTTGCATAACGAGACATGTAACAACTGGCTTCCCATGAGAGCTGCAGATGAGATTATTAAGTATGTTCTGCGTCAAAGCTTGCCTATTTTTCAATTCATATAAGTCTTTCTGTGCTATGGTGATTACTGAATCTGTTTTGTTGGCTTCTTGCTCAACAATATCACAGGCATCTTGGAGGGTATCCTTAAATAATCTTTTGGCTGGAAAAAGAGGACCAGTCGAAGCGGTTTGCCATGAGCAATATGTATTTTCACTGCTCCTATGTGAAACAATATCTAAACTTGGAGAAGCGGGTCTTTGTGCGGCATTCAGAGGGTCATTTGCATCCTGAAACAAACACAAAACAAGTTATAACAGCATTGCCATGCAATCACACCACCATGAATTTTAAATGTGTCAATGCAGTAATATATAAGGAAGGAAGCAATTAATAGTGGTGGCTCATACATCTATTTCTTCTTGAATAAGTGGACCAGCTGGTGCCATGGAGCGATGGGAGCATGTGCTGCTCTGTGAAATGACTGCTCTACTTGAAGATGGCTGAGACCAAGACAAAACAAGTTACTTAAACAACAGACTTGGGAAACAAACTACAAGTTCATTTCGAATAACAATGCGAGCAATCAACCAAAGTAACCGATGCAGACTTCTCAAACTAGAATGTGCAGAACATGAATAAGACGAATATGAAAACTAATCCATTATGTTTCTCATATATAAACTAGTCATGCACTACACAACAAAATATGCCACTGATTTAATCATAGACAAAAAAGAGTAACTCAGCCAACAAAAACACATTAATTGTGAGCCTCGAATATGCTAGCCACATAATTTCAGACAAACAATGAATCAAGCAATCATACATTGAATTATTCATGAATAGCCAGATAATTTCAACGGTTAGGCGGCCTGAGAACAACAAACTGAACCATCAAGTGCCTCGTATTAAAATAGGCAGTTCATGTAACTATGATACAAAGTAGATATGAGTGAGATGAAGTGCACATAGTTCCTTATGATACATGTGTGGATCTTATCACTAGTGTAGCCTTGTTCTTATTATTAGACAACTCAAATGCAATACATTCGGCCTCTCCATATCTAGGAAATTGAACTAAGCCCATGGAACAAAAGCAGACCATAGTGAGGCTAAAATGTTTGACGCTAATTTTTGGCAGAAAAATATGAAGACAAGAAAGACAAATGGTAAATTTAAGAGAACACAAAATGTGGCAAGGACCAAACCTTGGGTGGGGGGCCTTACGGTAGGTGTTACACGAGATCTACGGCGGGTCGTGTGGATGGGCAGAGTATGTACTCCATTGTTGCTCCTCTATATAAAGGTAAGGCCAACTGTAAATACAAACAGGTTCCAACATGATATACGTTTGCATGAAGTGAAACAAAAGTGACGGGGTCTTATGAGATTATAGGAGCCATTCACTCTATGATTTTGTGTGCAAACTGAGGCTGCTCCTTGCATAATAATAGCAAACAGTTTGAGCCGCAGGTTCGACAATACATAATGGTCAAATAGTATGACGTGTGTAAATATGTAGTATAGGATAGCAGGACAATAGCACAATGGAAATACTATAGTTCGTAAATCGGCGAATGACAGATATATTATATAATCATATCTCATGTGGACAGGTTGAACAGAGAATGTAAACAAATATGTTAAGTGACTAATAATTCACAAAGAAATAGTACAGTACATCAAAAACAGTTCACTGCATGGAGTTTAAGCATAACCACAACGGGTTAATTTAGTACATAACATGTTTATATCAAGTAAAGAACCCGTTAGTTAGGAAATTTAGCATGAATACAGTACATTGCCAACAAACAAATCACGTAGGGAGATCTAGTTTTACCTCAGTCGGGGCGGCGTCTAGGCCTCCTCCGCATCCTCGCGGGTCATGTCGAGGTCGCCGAAGGTGCTACGGTTGTAGTGGGTGTCAACGACGGGGAAGCAGATCTTGGGCAGGCGAGGATACAAGCAGAACTCTGGACCACGGCATCCGTGGAGCAGATCCTAGGCGGTCGATGATGTGCTCAGCTCACCGGAAAGAGGGTTCATTGAGCAGATCAGGTGTGGTGGGTACGCCGGCTAAAGTGCAGCGGGGATGTTCCGGCCGGTGACGTATTCCTAGAGGAGAGAGGGAGGTAGGGTTTAGGTACTGCTAGCACTATACTAGGAAAATTATGAGTGAAGCCCCTCACCCACCGAATTTAATAGGGGTCAACTGGGAATTTCGAAGTATCTGAAATTTTGGGGCACGAACTATGTCCGGATACACGGGATATTTTACCGCTTTATTTTGGTTTTGAATTTGGTTATGGTCCATGTAATAATAGAAATTTGGTAGGCCATACCCCCTCTGTGTTCAAGAATCTAAGGCCGTACTCCCTCAATCCAACACCTCAACTCATCATCCATGGCCGTACTCCCAATGCTCAAGATCTCGAAAAAGAATGTATATCATACTTAGGAGTTTCAAAAAATTATGAGATAAATTACATCATGTTGGGAGGATGATGTTATACAATCATGCAAATTTGCAATTTCCAACTCATATTCATTTCAGGGTCATGTTAGGAGCCATCTTATCAACAACTTTTTACATACATAGGTGATGCACTAAGGTCATCCACAACGTATAAAAAGGCACACCTTAAGGCCTATGTGGCATCCGCTAATTAAGGTTCACCTTATACAGTATGGAGAAAATAAAGTTATCTTTAAGCCTAAGGTGCACCTCAAAATCTTATGGGTTGCCCACAGAAAATAGAAAAGTCATTTCCCCTCTCTCCTTATTTCTCATGTGATCGTTTTCAAAAGGGGTTCAAAATTTTCAAGATTATAAATCTTAGCAAGAAGTTGAAACTATCATCGAAACTCTCGCTGGTTTCTGATATATTAATTTTGACCCCTTGATGGGTACCTCCAAAAGCATTTTCGGAAAATTATCGAAGCAAAACCTACAGTTTACTTGTAGTTTCAAATTTGACCTAATTCCAAGATATCGACATAAAGTCATTCAAATGTGTGGGGTCAGCTAGGAAGCTTGAAAATCCATAAAACATGGGAATCGCAAGTACAACATGTTGTCGATCCACTATCTATGTTTGTCAACTTGGCTTGTGGCATCCACATCCAATATTCTTTGGACTTCTCTTTACGAAAAAGAACAACTAACGTCGCTCATCTTCACTCGGAAAATGTAG
The DNA here is from genome assembly GCA_910589775.1 of Avena eriantha. NCBI lineage: Eukaryota > Viridiplantae > Streptophyta > Magnoliopsida > Poales > Poaceae > Avena > Avena eriantha. The sequence goes on along the minus strand of OU342746.1, from coordinate 108,911,721 downwards.
AATTGAATGTTCTTTCCTGGTAGTTGGACACTCACACACGGCACTGCTTACTACCAGAAAATGCACCCATCTTCCTCTAAAATGACATTTAATTCAAGAGCTATCTATCGCGCTTACTTGTAGCTCAAGTTTGACCTAATTTCGTTACATTGTCAAGATGCAAAATCTTAGCAAGAAGTTGAACTTATCGTCAAAACTCTCATTGTTTTCCAATATATTAATTGTGACCCCTTGATGGGTAACTCCAAATTAAAAGCTTTTTTGTAAAACTTTCAAAGCAAAACCTACACTTTACTTGTAGTTTCAAATTTGACCTAATTTCGATAAATCGACTTAAAGTAATTAAAATGGCAGAGTTAGTGTAACATCTCAAAAATATTAAACAAACTTATCAATTTCTAATCACCCAAGTTTAGGATTAACAAAAAAATTTATTCCAAAAATCTATATGAGTGCATGTGTGATTTGTATTAATGTATGAATGCTTGCATTTGCCATGATTGATTGCTATAAATGATAAGGATTAGTTTAAAGATGAATACCACATCATCTAAGTCATTTCCAAACAAAATCAACTAAAAATGAAATCATATATGAGGCATATGATCATATTGTCACTTTGGCCAAAATTAACGCCTAGCCCACTTTGGGCATCTCTAGTAAAATATTTCTAGCAGAAACAATTCCAATTCTTTTCACCCCTTGCTAGACCAAGTAAAAGTGAACCCAAGCAAACTTTACAAAATTGCAGAAACTATTTTCAAACCCATTTGAGAGGCATTTCAAAATTGAATCAAGTGTAGGTGCATAGATCACCACTTTTCAAACACCACTCAAATCAACACCATTTGAAAATTCCCAGCAACCATTGACTACCAAGCATGTGACAAGATCACCCACCAAAATTCATGGAAAAATTCAAAAGTTAATCTCATGCGGCCATTTGGTCGAACACCTCGCAAACAAAGTACAAGCTACCAACTATTAACTATTTGCGATCACTCAATTGCTCACCAATTGTACTGCAATCAACCCAATAAATCGCCCACGATCACCCCAGTACCTGGCCGTGCAGTGGAGAATCTCACCTTCATCGTTGCACTAGTGCAATGCCGTACCCGAGTGAGGTTATGCCGGTTGACCATGGACATGCCGCCTCACGCCACGCCGCCCTCTCCCACGACGCCTAGCTGCTAGCCGTGACCTCACTGCCCCTCTCTGTCCACCCCTTGACCAACGAAGAGGAGTGGAGGAGCCAGAACAAACGCGCCCATTTAATACCCTGCCATGCCGAGAGCACGACAAAGCGCCACAGCCGCCTCACACACACATGCCACGCCTCGCTCTCTCCGCTCGTACCCGCACCCGCCACATCACCAGCCACCTCCCAGACAACCTCATTCGTCGTCGCGCGCCCCGTGACTACCGTACCCGACGACGAACACCTCCGTACCTGAACAGAGCGCTGACGTCGCCCGGCCGACTAAGACCGCCCCTTGCCGCGCCATCACGCGCGTGATGATCACCGCAGTCCCCCGCGTTGATCATCACGCGCGTGATGATCGCCGCAGTCCCCCGCGTCGACCCATGCCATCCACCATGCTTAGCTCGACCAGCAGCAGCGTCGCTGGTGAAGCCTGAGCATGCCGCCCTGCCTCCAACACCGGTGTATAAATAGGAGCCACCCCAAACCTCAATCAGCACACCATCTCACTACCCACTCACCCAGGAACCTCACTAACCCTTCCTCGGAGCAAGGCGAGCACCACGACACTGGAATTTGGCTGGAATCTGCCTCTGTAGTGAAGGAAGGAAGCCATCGATTGGAGTCACCCTATGAGCCGCCGCAACCACCAATCGACCCACCGTCGTCAACCTGCTTGTTCACCCCCATCGCCAACCCTAGCTGGAGCCCTGGTAAGCCCCCAATGACCCCCACCGTCACATTAGGTTTAGAATCTCACTGGAGCAGTTTGCCATAGACGATGAACCTCAGCCATATATTTCATTCTAATCATAAGGCTGAGATTGGTAGATACCGTTTTGGTTTAGATGAGTCACTGAAGCGTGGGACCATTTTGTCAGTAGCCTGCTGCACATACGCTGTGCAGTTGGGCCGGCCCATTGTTTTTCCCGCGCATAGCCCAACAGTTCAAATAGAATTTTGCTATTTAGTATAAAACCCTATTCTGTCAGTAGACTGAAAATTCAATTCAAAGATATGTACTGATGCAAAATGCATGATTCCAATTTTTTTAGGAAGGTATTAAAAATATCAAATCACTCCCGTTGGATTCAAACCAATTGAAACTATAGATCACTTATACTAAAAATAACAAGACAAAGACTTTTACCACTTCAAACATTTTTATAAAATCAACCATAAATGCTTTTGAGTTGATTCCAATTCTCAAAAATCACATTTGCTAGGCTCTACATGAATATGTCAAAAGATTTGGTTTTACAAATATGAAACATGGTTTAGTATTAAAGGAATGATATATAGGCATTTCTAGACACTTAAATATTATTAAATAGTAATATTAAATCTTTTAATACATGACAACCATTTTAAATCACATTCCCAAGTATTGGAATATGTGGTGATGACATGTGTCAACATGATCAACTATTGTAACTGGAGAATATTAAATCTTAAGTATTTTCAATGAGTAGAAGTTACTTTTCCCAAATAAGATAAATAAGAATGTGCCATTATTACATGTAATGATTGAGATAATACTAGATCATCTAATATGAGCCATTGTGTGCTAAATAGAAGTAGTTAAGGGTTGTTTGGTGATTGTGTACATTGTATGTATTTATAGACGCTAGTACCGACCCGAGCTACGACGAGGAGGAGTACTTCAAGGAAGAAGAAGAGAACTTCAACAACTGCACTACTCAAGGCAAGCTAGAACTTTGCATGATATCTATGCAAGCCCACTATACTAGATAACCTATGCAAGATGCACTATGCATGCTTGGTTATACAACTTGATTATACCAATCCTAGTTTTACTTACCCTCTTTACTTTTCCTTTATTAAAGTTTCTTATCTAGTAATGAATTGTGATTAGTGGAAAAGTAGGATGGATACCATCAAGATCATAGACTTAGTTTTTGGTACTTATACTTGACTAGCACCACAATAGTTATACCCTCAATACTAGTGGCTAGTGCTAAACTAAACTTGATTACTTTAGATGGGAATACTTGGTAAAAATGATTATTAAAACCTTGGAATGATGATTCATTCTATTGAAATGTTTTGACATGTGTTATGATACACAATGGTTTGAGGATGAAAATGAAAGAGGCATGTGCCTTGACTTTGATAAAAACTGATGGCTGGGTTCAGATGCGATATCATTCCAATTTTACCGTACAACCACAATACCTGAGTTGGGTAGGGCTTAACTAGGAGTTTATACGTCTTAGTATGGGTTCCCTTGCGGAAGAGGTGAGCTGAGGCTACCTCGGGATTGAATGTCCACCTATGCAGTTCCCGAGATGATAGATGGTCATGGTTGGGAGGCCAAGCTCATAGGGGAGGTGCCTATACTAGGGTGTGTAATTGAAAGGCTAGGATTGATTATCCGCATACCAAGTATAATGATTCAGGGTTACCCCTGATGGATGTATCAAATTTTGTGGTGAAAGTGTACCACCTCTGCGGAGTGTCAAACTATTCGAATAGGCGTGTCCGCGGTTATGGACAGTTGGAGTGGCCATACTGTTCCGTTGTCACATGTTTTCAAAATGACTTGGACTTGAAGGATGACTTTGACTTAACCACAACAGAGTTGTGGACATGAAATCTAAGTTCCCACTTAAGTGATATAGAGAACTAAAGTTAGGTCTTTTACTCTTAAGTCTTTATGAAACAAACCTGGATTTTTGCAAATAAACCTAGAGCTTATGATTCCTACTAGTTTTACCTTACTTATATTAGTAATAGTTTGTGAGTACTTAAAGAGTACCCATGGCTTTGTCCCTGGCTATTCCCATGGCCAGACTATGAGGAGGACTACCTGGAAGATGGACAACAGGAGGTCTATGATAACTAGGATCATCTCCCATCGTCAGCATTGCCTTTGACCATGAAGATGGAGCCTACTACGTTTACTTTCCGCTGCTTTGATTGTATTAAGACCGGATCATGAGATCCTTTATTTTGTAAGACCTTTATTCTGGTTTGTATTGGATGATGTACTCTGGTACCAATTCTGTTATGTCTCGCAAAAATAGTAATCTTGGGATTGCGATGTACGGCATAACAGGCATCTGGACTTAAAAATCCGGGTGTTGACAAGTTGGTATCAGAGCCATCCTGACCATATGAGACCCTAGTTAGAATGGACGTCTGAAAAATCTAGTTTCCAAACAAACTAATTGAGTATTTATGAAAACTTATTCTCACTCTTACCCTTGAGATTCTTTCAAAAAGGAGTTCACATGTTCCTCAAAACTCTTACAATTCTACATAAAATTTGACACACTTGATCACCCCACTAACTTACTCATCTTCATTGCTTATAGATGGAGGTCAAATATAGCAAGTTTTACAAGTTGGGTAATGGAGGGGAGCTGATCTTTGAGAGGGATTTGGACCAGCTTTTGGAGTATCTTGGATGCCTGATACATTGCAAATGTATCTATAATATTTGATGTTCCATGCTTAGTTTTATCCACTTTCTTGTGTTTTGTTCCAACTTTGGAGTACTTTTCATATGATTTCTTGGACTAACCTATTAACAAGAGCCACAGTGTCAACTGCCTGTTCTGTGTTGTTTTTGGTTCCAGGAAAGCAGAAAATGAATATTCTCGGAATTGGACGGGACAAAAGCCAAAGTGCCTATTTTTCCGGAGGACATCAAGTGCCAGAATACGAGACGGAGAAGGGACAGGGAGCCATCACACCACCTGGCGGCGCGGCCAGGCCTGACCCGTGCCAGGGGGTGGTGTGGCCGCTCCCGGCACCCCCTCGGCCTCTCCTTCCGCCTATATATTGCCCTCGGGACGTAAACCCTAGGTGCCCGATCAAAAATCCACGAAAGAGTCTGTAGCCGCCGTCATCTCCATCCCTAGTTCGGGATCTGAAGCTCTTCCTGGCACCCTGCCGGATACGGGAATTCATCCTGGAGGCCTTCTTCATCACCATGCAAGCCTCCGGTGTGATGCGTGAGTAGTTCATCCTTGGACTACGGATCCATGTAGTAGCTAGATGGCTGGTTCTCCTCCTTTGTGCTTTCATGTCTAGATCTTGTGAGCTCCGTTCATGATCAAGATCATCTATTTGTAATTCTGCATGTTGTGTTTGCGGGGATCCAATGGATATTGAGATGCTATTTCAGATTGATTATTGATTCTATCATGTCTTTGTTATTTGTGATCTTGCATGCTTTCCGTTGTTAGTAGCTATCTTGGCCAAGTAGATGCTAGCAACTCCAAGAGTTAGTATTTATGCTCGATAGTGGGTTAATGCCTCTAGTAATCTGGGGAAGTGACAGAAATCTCTAAGGTACTAGATGTGCTGTTGCTACTTGGGAGAAAACAACAATCCTTTGTTCATAGAACAATCGTATTGCTTACTTTACACGCAGTTCGTAAAGCAATAATCTGTTGCTTGCAACTTAATACTGGAGGGGGTTCGGATGATAACCTGAAGGTGGATTATTAGTCATAGATGCAGTTGGATGGCGGTCTATGTATAATGTTGTAATGCCCAATCAAGTCTCAAAGGACTCAAGATGATTAGTATATGCATGTGTTGCTTTCTCGGTGTTTGTCAATTGCCCCGCTGTAATTTGTTTACCCAACATGTTATCTATCTAAGGAGAGCCACCTCTAGTGAACTATGGATCCCGGTCCTTGTCTTTTACATTCAATCTATAAACTGTTACCGTTTTGTGTTTACTTCCTGCAAACTTTTACTTCTCTCCATTCGATACGTTTAATCCTTTGTTTTCCGCAAAACACGGTGAGATTGACAACCTCATCGCAAGTTGGGGACAAAGTTCTGTGGTTGTGTTGTGCACGTCTCCACTTTGCTACTAGCACCGGTAGTGGGCCCTGCCAAAGCTCAGCTAGTAACACCTTTGAGGTGTTTCCTTGCTCCTACTAGTTCAATTAAACCTTGGTTTCATAACTGAGGGACCTGCTGTGCTCATCATACCTTCCTCTTGGGGTTCCCAACGAGCTCTACATCAACACCGCCATCAAGCAATTTTCTAGGCGCCGTGCATTGAGCCATCAAGCAATTTTCTGGCGCCGTTGCTGGGGAGTCAAGGACATCTTCACAAGGGAAGTCCCTCATAACCAATCTCTTTACTTTGTTGTTTTTGTTTTGCTTAGTCTTCTTTTTTGCTTTGTTTGCTTGTTTTGTTATTCAAAAACACAAAATATTAATTTTACAAGTTTGCTTCCTTATTTGAAAATCCAAAAAAATGACTACTCTTGAAAACACTAAGTTGTGTGACTTCACTAGCACCAACAACAATGATTTTATGAGCACACCTATTGCTGCACCTGTGGCTGAAAATACTTTCTTTGAGATAAAACCTGCTTTGCTCAATCTTGTTATGAGAGAACAATTTTCTGGTATTGGTAATGAAGATGCTGCTTCCCATCTAAATAACTTTGTTGAACTTTGTGAGATGCAAAAGCATAGGGATATAGATGGTGATATTATTAAGCTGAAATTGTTTCCTTTCTCTTTGAGAGGAAAAGCTAAAGAATGGTTGAATTCCTTGACTAGGAATAGTATTGATTCTTGGACTAAATGCAAAGATGCTTTTATTGGAAAATACTATCCTCCTGCTAAGATTATATCTATGAGAAGTGAAATAATGAAGTTTAAACAACTTTATAATGAGCATGTTGCTCAAGCTTGGGAAAGAATGAAATCTTTGGTAAAGAATTGTGCCACTCATGGACTGACTGCTTGGATGATCAGCCAAACTTTTTATGCAGGATTAAACTATTCTTCAAGGAACCTATTGGATTCTCCTGCTGGAGGTACCTTTATGACCATCACTTTGGGTGCTGCAACAAAACTTTTGGACAATATGATGATTAATTATTCTGAATGGCATACTGAGAGAGCTCCACAAGGTAGGAAGGTAAATTTTGTTGAGGAAACTTCCTCCTTGAGTGATAAGATTGATATTATTATGTCTATGCTTGTTAATGGGAAATCCCATATTGATCCAAATAATGTCCCTTTGGCTTCTTTGGTTGCTCAAGAAGAGCAAGTTGATGTGAACTTCATAAGAAATAACAATTTTGGCAACAATGCTTATGGTAATAATGCTTATAGGAACAATTATGGTAACAACAATTATAAGCCATACCCTCCCAACAATGGTAATGCTTATGGAAATTCTTACAACAATAATAAGAGTTCTCCCTCTGAACTTGAAGTTATCCTTAAAGAGTTATTAGTAAACAAACTGCTTTCAATAAAACTATTGAGGAAAAACTCTCTAATGCTGAAAGAAATATAACATCTTTAGCTGAAGCTCAAACTACTTTGAATAAAATGGCCGCTAAACCTGAAACTAATGAGAATCCCTTTGCAGCTAATAATGCCTTACAAGTAAGAATTGATGAAAATGTTAGACTATTAGCTGAATTACATGCTAAGTGGGAAATAGAATATGAAATTTCTAGAAACATTAGTGTTTCTACTATTACCACCACTAGTGTTGATGCAAATAATAGTTCTACTACTTTAGATGATAAATTTGATTTTGATCTTGATGGTTGTAACATCTCTGAAGTTATTAAGTTCCTACAAAAGCTTGCTAAAAGTCCTAATGCTAGTGCTATGAACATGGCCTTTACAAAACACATTACTGATGCTCTCATAAAGATTAAAGAAGAAAAGATGAAACATAAAGCTTCTATTCCTATAAAACAAGAAGATGGTTGGGAACCCATCATTAATATGAAAGTGAATGTCTTTGATTTCGAAGCTTTGTGTGATCTTGATAGTAGTGTTTCTATTATGCCTAGAAGGATTTATGATATGTTTGATTTGCCTCCTCTTGAAGATTGCTATTTGAATGTCCCACTTGATGATAATGTTAAAAAGAAACTCATGGGTAATCTTAATGATGTTCTTATTATGGTTAACAATTACTATGTCCATGTTGATTTCTATGTTTTGGATGTTGAATACAATGCTTCTTGTCCTATTACTTTGGGAAGACCTTTTCTTAGAACTGTTGGTGCCATCATTGATATGAAAGAAGGAACCATTGAATATCAACTCCCATTCAAGAAAGGTATAGAAAAATTCCCTAAAAAGAGAGAAAATATTTCTTTTGCTTCTCCTATGAAAACAAAATTTGGTCTTAATGCTTCTTCATTTGAGAACACTTGATTCTTTCTTTGCTTCTTATGCCTAACTTAAAGGCGTTAAAGAAAAGTACTTATTGGGAGATAACCCAAAAGTTTTAGATGAGTCTTGGAAGTTATTACCTCTGTAATAACCTCTCCTTATTCTTTTTATTTGCTTTTTGTGCCAAGAGTAACCTCTAATGAGAGTGAAGTGATGATTGGGAAAGTTGCTGTCCCAAAACAGATTTTTGTGCTTCACCGTAAACATTAGTGAGAGATCTTTGTAAGTCGGATTGAGCTGTAATTCTTTGTGCTTCTGTCCCAGGTTGTTATCTAACTTTCGTTAGTTCAACACTTTTTGATTTGAGCAACAGAAGGTCTTCGGAAAAATTCGTATTTACCCGCTGGTCTGTTTTGACATATTTCTGCCATTTTGTGCATTTGCTTCTTGTGGGTTCCTTTTTGAGTTCTTTTGGGGAATTGAGTTTTTTGAGGGAAGTGCTACAGTAGATAGTGTTCTAATGGAAGTTTATTTGGTGTTATAACAGAACCTTAAGACCATTTATCTTGAGTGCACTGATGTTGCTAATAAAGATTGTGTGAAGTTTTGTATGAAGGAAAATTTCAGGTGTATGGAAGGAATGAGTAATGAGATAAATGATGGACTAAAGCTCAAGCTTGGGGATGCCACGCGTGTCACCCCAAGTAATATCCAAGAAGTACAAGCGTCAAAGCTTGGGGATGCCCAAGGCATCCCCTTCTTCATCAATAAAAATCCCAGGTTTCTTCCAAACGCTTCATTTTTATTGTTTCATGCACAATTGTGTTGTTCTTGGAGCATCTTCTTTTTCATTTTGGTTTTGGTTTTTTAGTTTGCTTGGTTTTCTTAGTTTGCTGAATAAATTGGTTGGACTCCCTCTTTCATACATTGGTTTGCAAATAGTTTGGTTTGGTTTGGAAAAGAGTAGGAAAGTTCATACTTATGTGGTAAAAAGAGCTCGTTTTGACTGTGGCCTATGCTATGTCCTGCCATGCTTGATATTGTTTTGAGTTTATGCTTAGTTTTCTTTGCTGTAGGATGACTTGTTATAAACAATTGAGATTGCTTAATATGCCTTGCATGAATCATGCGTTGTTTTAACATATTAAAGCATAGTATAGTGGTATTCTCCTTTGATGCTTTATTTGGGTTGACTTGGCACATGCTCACACCATGTTATGACTATCTCAAGTCACCATAGCCTTTATGATCCTTTAGTTTTCAACTTGTAGTATCACTTTATGCTTTGATCAATGATGTTTTGTTGCTCTGCATGATTATGGCCATTATTGCTCTCTTAGTTTGTCACTCCCAGTCTTTTGCTAGCATCCACCACCAAGTATGAGTTCCACTCATGCATCCAACTCCCTAAACCAAGTTATTCCAAAGAGTCCACCATACCTGCCTACTAGCTTATGCTATTCCAAGTATATTCATGCTTTTGTTTACCTTCCAAATTAAACTTGTTATGAGAAAACTAGTGATTAAAGCTCTCACGAACTTGATGGCACACTTTACTTTATTGCCTCTAATAAACTTGAATCATTGGGTCCTTATTTGTTGCGTATATGCTTGCGCTTTATAAGTTGAAATTAGCAGAACCATGTTTCATGGGGAACGCTTTCAACATTGCACTTGTACTTTGTACCCCGCTGATATCATGTTCTTTTGCTTACAGATCCCGGCGGTGTGAAATAAAAGTGGAACTTGTAAGATCATGGAGTTTGTATGTGTGTTAGAGAAATGCCTAGGCCGCTAGCCTAAGCCATGCCTAATCATGGTGGAAACTTGCAGCATGACCATAATGAGCACTCTATGAAGCATCCTCAATAAAAACCTATGCAAATAGCAAATAAAAAGATCACTGAGATGCTCATTGTCTACTTGCCTTGTCATTTTGATTATGGGAAAGCTCCCGTATCATGTGCAAGGGGTACCCCGTTGGCGGTTCTTAATGATACACATGTACTTACAATGACAAGAGCTTACTCGTGACTGAAGTTGAGTAGCATGAGGTTCGGTCTTCATAAGTAAGGGGCATGAGATTTCGGTTTATAACTTGTCAAGCATATCCTCTTAGTTGTGTCACTTTAACCTTAATCACCTTCAAGATGCTTATGATAGGGGCAATGAGAGCTGAAAGCTATAAGTACCATAATTTTTGGAAGCTCTTTATGAGACTTGAATCCCTACTTCCTTTTACAAAGGCCTTTCTTCCACCATTATATTGAGTCTCCACCTTCTATCTTTATGCACCTACTTTGAGAGCATAGTGGCCATTCTTAGTTCTATGTGCATTGTCCCAAGACTAGTTGATTGATGCATACTTTTATATTGCTTGTTTTAAACTATTGTACCTAGTCACTCTTATGAACTTTGAAGGTGTCCTATGCATTTATATTTGCTACTCTATTGAGGGACAAGCTGAATACTATTATGCTATGTTTTCTTTATGTGAAACAAACAAACGTCTTGTAAAGCATTGTTATTCATGAATCTTTTGTTTGTGCCTTTTCATGTTGCATCATAGTTTCTTTGCTTATTGCTAGAACTTTGTCTTTCATGTTATGATTGAAGTACTATGATCCTAGCTTTGAATGTTTTGCAAATACTTTGATCAAGTCTTTGTTGGTGCATGTCACCTCAAAAATTATTCTTTCTTTTTATCACTTACCTACTCGAGGACGAGCAGGAGTTAAGCTTGGGGATGTTGATACATTGCAAATGTATCTATAATTTTTGATGTTCCATGCTTGGTTTTATCGACTTTCTTGTGTTTTGTTCCAACTTTGGATTACTTTTCATATGATTTCTTGGACTAACCTATTAACAAGAGCCACAATGCCAACTGCCTGTTTTCTGCTGTTTTTGGTTCCAGGAAAGTCAGAAAATGAATATTCTCGGAATTGTATGGGACAAAAGCCAAAGTGCCTATTTTTCCGGAGGACATCAAGTGCCAGAATACAAGACGGAGAAGGGCTAGGGAGCCACCACACCACCTGGCCGCGCGGCCAGGCCTGGCCCGTGCCAGGGGGTGGTGTGGCCGCTCCCGGCACCCCCTCGGCCTCTCCTTCCACCTATATATTGCCCTCGGGATGTAAAACCTAGGTGCCTGATCAAAAATCCACAAAAGAGTCTGAAGCCGCCGTCATCTCCATCCCTAGATTGGGAGGGATCTGAAGCTCTTCCCGTCACCCTGCCAGAGAGGGGAATTCATCCTGGAGGCCTTCTTCATCACCATGCAAGCCTCCGGTGTGATGCGTGAGTAGTTCATCCTTGGAATACGGATCCATGTAGTAGCTACATGGCTGGTTCTCCTCCTTTGTTCTTTCATGTCTAGATCTTGTGAGCTCCGTTCATGATCAAGATCATCTATTTGTAATTCTGCATGTTGTGTTTGCGGGGATCCGATGGATATTGATATGCTATTTCAGATTGATTATTGATTCTATCATGTCTTTGTTATTTGTGATCTTGCATGCTTTCCATTGTTAGTAGCTATCTTGGCCAAGTAGATGCTAGCAACTCCAAGAGTTAGTATTTATGCTCGATAGTGGGTTCATGCCTCTGGTAATCTGGGGAAGTGACAGAAATCTCTAAGTTACTAGATGTGCTGTTGCTACTAGGGAGAAAACAACAATCCTTTCTTCATAGAACAATTGTATTGTTTACTTTACACGCAGTTCGTAAAGCAATAATCTGTTGCTTGCAACTTAATACTAGAGGGGGTTCGGATGATAACCTGAAGGTGGATTATTAGTCATAGATGCAGTTGGATGGCGGTCTATGTATAATGTTGTAATGCCCAATCAAGTCTCAAAGGACTCAAGATGATTAGTATATGCATGTATTTCTTTCTCGGTGTTTGTCAATTGCCCCGCTGTAATTTGTTTACCCAGCATGTTATCTATCTAAGGAGAGCCACCTCTAGTGAACTATGGATCCCGGTCCTTGTCTTTTACATTCAATCTATAAACTGTTACCGTTTTGTGTTTACTTCCTGCAAACTTTTACTTCTTTCCATTCGATACGTTTAATCCTTTGTTTTCCGCAAAACACGGTGAGATTGACAACCTCATCGCAAGTTGGGGACAAAGTTCTGTGGTTGTGTTGTGCAAGTCTCCACGTTGCTACTAGCACCGGTAGTGCGCCCTACCGAAGCTCAGCTAGTAACACCTTTGAGGTGTTTCCTTGCTCCTACTGGTTCGATTAAACCTTGGTTTCATAACTGAGGGAAACTTGCTGCTTTGCTCATCATACCTTCCTCTTGGGGTTCCCAACGAGCTGTACATCAACACCGCCATCAAGCAATTTTCTAGGCGCTGTGCATTGAGCCATCAATGCCCGCACTCGGAGTTCTTCGGAGCACAACTCAATGGACAAGCTGGAGGGGAGCTAGAGTGGCTGATTATTGCCGACTTGAGAAGCAAAATGGAGCCACCGCTTTCATAGAAGATTCTGTTCAGCGTAAGGGAGAACAACTGGTTAGACAGTCTAGCTAGGGCAATGTAGGAGGCACTTTCTCACTTGTGTGCTCAAAACATCAACTAGATTAGTGGCACCCGCTATGCCCACTATGCAAGACGTGACTCTAATGGACATCCTTTGGCCATGCCGTCACATCCGTAGTTAAGGCACCACGTGGATCACATGGACTTCATGCTACATGAGACTCAGAAGGAATTGTACAATGCCCGTGCTTACGCCAATCAGAAGCATGTTGAATCTGTTGAGAGGAAGAAACCCTCGCCAAGGAGCGCAAGTCACTTCATCGCCAGCGTGATAAAAAGGATCGCATCATCGCACATCTTCGTCAAAAGATAGCCACCCTGGAGGAGACCATCCACAACCAAGGAGGAGGAAGGTGAAGATATCTGTGGGGATATTCACTCTTACCTCAGTGATGACGATGACTATATGGAGGACGCAGCCATGGAGGACCACGCTGATGAGGATGATGTTGACTTCATTGATGATGAGGAGCCCCACAGTCCGATGATGAGTAGTCACACCTGAGCACTATCGTAGGTGTGAGTTGTACCCGGTCCCACTGTATCGTAGCTTCACAGAATGGTTCTTAAAACCATCTGTTTTCTAGTTGTGGCGTGTGTTTGTATTATGTGTTTGAAATGAATGAATGAGAAGAAGTTGTTAGTTTTCAAAACCTTAGTCATACTGAAAGTTTAAAGCTTTTGAAACAAACCCATTAATCGTAGAAATTTCCCTCTTGTCTCACTATCTATCTAAATATTCAGATGAATCGCATAACCCCGGAGGAAGCAGCTCATCTCAGGACCCAATGCTTCAGATCCTGCAGATGTTAGTTTCAGACCGTGAAGCTGGTAGAACTGAACGTCAAGCCAACTTAGCAACTCTTCAATAGATAGCCCAGATGGCCTACAATAATCAAGGCCATGGAAACCAAGATCACCATGGATCCATGCTCAAGAACTTCCAGAATACCAACCCTCCTATATTTAGCAAGTCAAAGGAACCTTTGGATGCTGATGATTGGTTGCAAACCATGGAAAACAATTTAGAAGTCACAGGAGTTGATGCTAATGAGAAGGTGTTATTTGCCACCCACTATCTGTCCGGCTATGCCAGATCTTGGTGGAATAGCACCCCTACCATGAATGGAGGTCAAGTGATGACTTGGGAAGAATTCAAACTTAAGTTCAGTGGGACCCATGTGCCCCCGGGTCTGATCAAGAGGATGAGGGATGAATTCAGAGAACTAAAGCAGGGAAGAATGACTGTGGTTGAGTACCATGACAAATTTCTGTCACTAGCTAGGTATGCACCTGATGAGATTGACAATGAAGCGACGAAGAAAGAGAGATTCCTGAATGGTCTGCATGATGAGATGGAGACAGTGCTAGTCAACATTCCCTTTGTTGACCTAGAAGCTTTAGTGGGTTCTGCTATCCAGATGGACGGAAAGATAAACCAAGCCAGTGAGAACCGCAAGCGTCGTATGATGCACCAACCAGGACCCCACCATACCCTGAAGTATCGCCCCAACTCGTCTGCAGGATATGCACCCAGAAACAACTGGCCACCAATGAACCGTCCGAACTAACCCAACCGTGGAGGAGGAAACCTAAGGCCCAGAGGAAACCACAACAACCCCGGCAACCCCAGTAACTTCAACCGTGCACCGCCAAAGTCTAACAACAACAATACTGCCCCAAGGACTTGAAGCAATGCTGTGCCTGTCGCAGGGAAAGACAAGTCAATAACTTGCTTTGACTGCGGAGTCACGGGTCACTACTCCAACGAGTGCCCCAAGAATCTTGCCGCAACAACCAATGTGACTGCACCTACCCAACAGTAGCACCATGTCCAGCATAGAAAGAGGTTTTCCCTAGGAAACCCGCACAACCGTAATGGCCGTCTGTTCCACATGATTGCTGAAGAAGCCCAGGAAGCACCAGATGTCGTGCTGGGTATGTTTTCTATTAACTCAGTTTTAGCAAGAATGTTGTTTGATTCTGGAGCATCACACTCATTTGTTATAGAAGAATTTGCATGCACTAGTAAGAGTCACACAAATTTGAAGCATGTTATGATAGTTCAAATACCTGGTTCAACCACCAAAGCTAGAAAATTTTGCAAGGCCGCACCTATCAGAATACATGTGATAGATTTTTATCCCAATCTAATAGTACTTGGAACCAAAGGTTTGGAAGTAGTGCTAGGGATGGATTGGATGTCGAAACATCAAGGATTAATCGACTGTGCCAAGAAATCCATAACCATGACTAGTAGCGGAGTATAAGTAGAACATGTATCTGAGACGTTGCCCTGTCAATTCAAGTGCAACAAGAGTTTAGCCAAATCAACCATTGACCAAGTCAAAGTAGTCTGTGAATACCCTGATGTGTTCCTAGATGAATTGCTCGGTATGCCCCCAGATCGGGATATCGAGTTTATCATTGAACTAGTTCCTGGAATAGGACCCATAGCTCAGAGACCCTATAGTATGAACCCATCTGAATTAGTGGAGCTGAAGAAGCAACTGGATGATATGCTGGGAAAAAGTTTGATACAACCAAGTGCATCACCATAGAGGTCACCTGTTTTGTTTGATTATAAGAAGGATGGTGCCAACCGTCTATGTATGAATTATCGGAAGTTGAATGACGTCACCATCAAGAATAAGTACCCGCTGCCGAAGATAGAAGATTTGTTTGATCAACTGACTAGTGCCAGAGTGTTTTCTAAGATTGATCTTAGAACTGGTTATCATCAATTGAAGATTCATTGAATGGATATTCCAAAGACTGCCTTCACCACCAGATATGGATTGTATGAGTACAATGTCATGTCTTTTGGATTAACCAATGCCCCCGCTTATTTCATGAACCTCATGAACAAGATTTTTATGAACTTATTGGATAAGTTTGTCATTGTGTTTATCGATGACATTCTGATCTACTCCAAGTCAGAAGACGATCAGGAATTGCACCTAAGAACCATCCTTGAATCCCTTAGGGAGCATCAGTTGTATGCTAAGTTTAGCAAATGTGAGTTCTGGTTAAAGGAAGTAGGATTCCTAGGCCATATCTTGTCGGCAGGAGGAGTTGCTGAAGGATGTTGAAGAATGGAAAGCCCCAACCACTCAAACAGAAGTCCGTGCTATTTCTTAGATTAGCTGGATATTACCGCAAGTTCGTTGAAGGATTTTCGAGCATCACAAGACCGATGACCCAGCTATGGAAGAAAGACAAGAAGTTTGAATGGATGGACAAATGTGAAGCAAGTTTTCAAGATCGCAAGAAGAGATTGATTTCAGCCCCAATTTTGATCATGTGGATATCAAGAAGCATTTTTATGTGTATTGTGATGCATCCAAGATTGGTCTCGGATGTGTGTTGATGCAAGAAGGCAAAGTCATTTCCTATCTATCTAGACAACTGAAGCAACATGAGAAGAACTATCCTACCCATTACATAGAACTGGGAGCCGTAGTTTTAGCCTTGAAGACATGGCGTCATTACTATATGGGTAACTGCTGTGAGATTTATTCGAATCACAAGAGTCTGAAGTATATTTTCACCTAGAAGGAGCTGAATATGAGGCAAAGGAGATGGATAGAGTTAATGAAGGATTATGACTTTGACATTCACTATTGATGACCCACAAGTATAGGGGGTGTATCGCAGTATTTTCGATAAGTAAGAGTGTCGAACCCAACGAGGAGCAGAAGGTGCTGGCTAGTGGTATGGATCAGGAATTCTCTGTAAATACTTAGCAAATGGATTTTTAGGGTTTTTTGATAAAGCAAGTAAACAAAGTACGAGTAAATAAAAGACAGTAGGAATAAATGCAGCAAGTGGCCCAATCCTTTATGCAGCAAAGGACAAGCCGGTTGTATTACTTAAGATGACCAAACGTTCTCGAGGACACATGGGAAGACTATCAAGTGCTTTTGCTTCATATAGTTGATTAATCTTCTTTAGCTTGCTAAGTGTTGTGTGGGTGAACCTGTGCTAATGTACCAACCTTCCTAGGACTAATACATACTTGTGATTATACCCCTTGCAAAAATCCGTAAGTACAAGAAAGTAATTAAGGTAGAAACCTAACCACAACTTTAAACTCTAAGACCCTTACGTCCCTTGTGCAATGGTTTCCTAACGGGGGTTTAGGTTTCTGTCACTCCGGCAACCCCTACGATTAGTAGCAAAATACACAATGCATTCCCGTAGGCCCATATAGGTGAAGTATCATGTAGTCGACGTTCACATGACACCACTAGAAGAAGTACACCACAACTTAAATATCAAACCATTGAATCTTTCTCAACACAACTCCACTACTAACAACATGACTTCTCCCATGTCCTCGAGGACAAAACGAACTACTCACAAGACATCATATGGATCATGATCAGAGATGGAATAATGATGTATAACAATCTGAACATAAACAATAATTCAATGGTTCACTCAATAACATCAACTACAAAGAGTAATCAACACCGGGAAAGTTTCCCCTATGAACTATGCAAGATTCAACGCAATGTTACAACAATATGGAGATGGTGATGAGGGTGCTGATGGTGATGATGATATCGATGATGATGATGATACCGATGAAGTCCATCTTGATGGTGGTGTTGATGTCGACGATCTCCCCTCTCTGGGAAGGAATTCCCCCGGCAGAAATCTGTCTGCCGGAGAGATCTTTCTCTCTCGGTGTTTTCCTCCCCGCAGAGGCGGCGGAATCTTTCTGTGGTCACTCCCCGAGTCTTAGGGTTTTGGGAGGATAATATACGCCACAAGGGAGTGCTAGGGGTGGACCAGGGTGGCCACACCACCTCGTGGCGCGACCTAGGCTGGCCCGTGCCAGGGGTGGTGTGGGCCCCTTGTGACCCATCTCCAACCCCCCTTTTGGCTTCCTTCGTCTTCTGGAAAAATAGGATTTTCCGTATATTTTCCTGGATTTTCCGATCTTCGCGAATTTTGCCTCTAAACAACACCTTTTCCATCAGAATCCTGACTGCAGCGGTCCATGCTCCAAAAGTCATCAACAATGCAAAAACAGATGAAATAACATAAGTATCACCTCTCAATACGAAATATCTCAATGAATAACAATGAATTATGAAATAGAATAGTGATGCAAAATGGACGTATCAACTCCCCCCAAGCTTAGACTTCGCTTGCCCCCAAGCGAAGCTGAGCTCAATAAACATGACCTCAGGTTTATGGAGTGAAGAGTCGATAGAAGAATACGGACAAGAAGCATCACATTCATCAATACATAGATCATAATAGAAGACAACTCACTATTATATAACTCAACTTACAGTGAGTAAAGGAAACACAATAAAGATACATAAAGTAAATCATAATTGCTAATGACAAACTTAGCTCTTGGTCAAAGAATAGTTGATAATTTGATGGAGTTCACAAATAACTGGTTTTCAATGATAGCTTTCAAAGTAGTAAACATCAAGATAAGAGCAATGTGCAAAACAAGGAACATAAGCAACATGAGTGAATAAATCATCATATGAATGAATGAAACACAACAACTCAAAATACTTGCTGAGATAGAGAGGAGTAGGTTTACTTACTCAACTAAAAAGTAAAAGAAAGGCCCTTCGCAGAGGGAAGCAAGGATTTCAAGTCTCATAAAGAGCTCCCAAAAATTATGATACTTACTAGCTTTCAGCTCTCATTGCCCCTATCATAGGCATCTTTAGGTGATTAAGGTTAAAGTGACACAACTAAGAGGATATACTTGACAAGTTATAAATTGAAATCTCATGCCCCTTACTTATGAGTACCGAACCTCATGCTACTCAACTTCAGTCATGAGTAAGCTCTTATCATTGTAAATACACGTGTATCATTGAGAACCGCCAATGGGGTACCCCTTGCACATGACACAGGAGCTATCCCACATGACACATGACAAGGCAAGCAGACATTGAGCATCTCATCGATCTTTTTATTTGCTATTTGCATAGGTTTTTATTGAGGATGCTTCATAGAATGCTCACTATAGTTATGCTGCAAGTTTCCAACATGATTAGGCATGGCTTAGGCTAGCGGCCCAGGCATTTCTCTAACACACATATAAACTCCATGATCTTACAAGTTCCACTTTTATTTCACACCGCTGGGATCCATAAGAAAAAGAACATGATATCAACTAGGTACAAAGTACCAATGCAATGTTGAAAGCGTTCCCCATGATACATGACTCTGCTAACTTCAACTTATAAAGCGCAAGCATATATGCAACAAAGAAGGACCCAGTGGTTCAGGTTATTAAATGCAAGAAAAGTAAAGTGTGCCATCAAGTTCGTGAGAGTTTTAATCACTAATTTTCACATAACAAGTTTAATTTGGGAGGTAGATAAAACAAGAATTTACTTGGAATAGCAATAATGCTACTGGGTAGGTATGGTGGACTCAAATGGCATGGGTTTTTGTTTAAGGAAGTGGATGCATGAGAAGAATTCCCTCTCAGTACAGGTTTTTGGCTATCAAGGCTGGGTAGCAAGTATAAGAGTTGAAGGAAACATACAAACGTACAAGTGATAAAGACAAACATGCAATCTTCCTTGGAAGCACAAAAGATCTTAACTAGAGAATACTAGACTTGTGAGCAAATCAAGAAAGAAAGATGATGAACTTATTTTTCTTTAGAGGTACTTTTATCTTTTTCATTCAACTCTCAAAAATAGTGTTGCTGCTGACCGAGCCAGGTTTGCCAAAACCAACTAATTTAACTTAATGATCCCAAAGTGATACCAATACTAACAAAAAGATCAATCATATAACCACGAATTGAATACTAATATAAGCTATGAAAAAGAGTGAATGATAGAACTTCTCATTAATATTCCATAACGACAACTCACACTAAGGGATACATATCTAACGAGAGAGGGCACACTTCCATAATGCAAACCATCCCACATAATAACTTCTCTATTCATGATATGACTCTACTAATAAGGCAAAAATATAGAAGATAGTGATGTGATACCGCGACACTCCCCCAAGCTTGGAACAAGCCAAGGGGATGCCAAACCTGATGACGAATTACTCCTTTGGTGGTGGTGGTATCTTCTTGTCTTCGTCTGACTTCCAGGGTAAGGGCTTCCCATCAACAAAGGACGTCGTGGTTTCCAGCATCCTGAAACTTGCAGCAACACTTATGCGTTTAAACCTAACCTCATACTCACAGTTTTGATTTTGAACATCATAGAACTGTGCTTGCAGTTCGTTGGTTGTTTGGCGGAGTGAGAGGACTTCATCCTTGAGTTCAGCAGTCTCCTTTTGGTGCTCGGCGATGAGTTCGGAACAAATCTTATGGATGATATCCACTTCGTGCTCCGCCATCTTCTTGTACCTAAAGACTTCTTGCTCCAGCGCTTCCATCATGTCCTCCAGACTTCCTTCACCTTTAGGGCATCGAACGTCTTTTATCCGGAGTTCCCCATCTTCAAGCAACAACTCCTTGGGATAAATCTTCAACTCTCTCATGTATGGGTTGCTGATATCCTCTAAAGAATCTTCCTTAGCTGATCCAGAGGAAGACATTGTAGCTCCAAATCTGGGACTCTACCTGTTAGAAACAGATCGAAACGAAAACATGACAAAAGCACAATATACGAACCTCAGGGGATCCGGGGGATTATATATTACGAAGTTTCATAACGAAAGGAAGGTTCTGGGAGAAAACAGGTCGGAGACGGAGTCTGGGGTGGCCACACCACCTGGTGGCGCGGCCAGGGGTCGGCCCGCGCCACAGGGTGGTGTGAGCCACCCTGGCTCCGTTTCCGTCCCTCTTTCTCTTTGTAGCTTCCCTTATTGACTGAAAACTGCAAAAATATAGTTGGATAGTATTTTCGCGGAACTTTTCTTACCAGAACTGTTACCTATTTGAAAGCGGACTCTGCAGGTCTCTAAATTCGGTCCTTGATAAATTTTTCTGGAGTTATAACTTGAAAGGCATCAACATCTTCATTATAAGAATCCCCAGCAATATAGTGTTTGAGTCGCTGCCCATTCAGTACTTGTGTAGTATTATCTTTTAAAGAAGAAATTTTTATTGCTCCTGAACGGTATACTTCTTCAATAATGAAAGGTCCTTCGCATTTTGACAGTAGCTTTCCTGCAAAAAATCTGAGACGGGACCTATACAATAGAACTTTCTCACCAATAGTAAATTCTCTCTTAAGTATTCGCTTGTCATGCCATCTTTTAACTTTTTCCTTAAAGAGCCTAGCATTTTCATAGGCTTCACTCCTCCATTCATCTAAAGAACTTAAGTCAAATAATCTTTTCTCACTAGCAAGCTTACAATCTCTATTTAGTTCTTTAACTGCCCAGTAAGCTTTATGTTCTAATTCTAAAGGTAGGTGACAAGCTTTCCCATAAACCATTTTATAAGGAGACATCCCCATGGGATTTTTGTAGGCAGTTCTATAAGTCCATAAAGCATCATTCAACTTTTTAGCCTAGTTTTTTCTAGATCTATTAACAGTATTTTGCAAGATGGATTTAATTTCTCTATTTAATAAATCTACTTGCCCGCTAGTTTGGGGGTGATAGGCTGAAGCAATTCTATGATTAACATCATATTTAGCAAGGGTCTTTCTAAAACCACCATGAATGAAATGAGAACCCCATCAGTCATGAGATACCTGGGCACTCCAAACCTAGGGAAGATAACATCCTTAAGCATTTTTAGAGAGGTTTCCCCGTCAGCACTCTTCGTAGGAATGGCTTCTACCCACTTAGTAACATAATCAACAGCAACAAGAATATGAGTTTAACCTTTCGAGAGAGGGAAAGGACCCATAAAGTCAAATCCCCAGTAATCAATGGGTTCAATAACTAGAGAGTAGTTCATAGGCATTTCATTGTGTCTAGAAATATTACCAACACATTGACATTCATCACAAGATAAAACAAACTTTCTTGCATCTTTAAAAAGGGTAGGCCAGTAGAAACCTGATTGTAGCACCTTTGTGCAGTTCTATCTCCTGCATGATGTCCTCCATAAGCACTACCATGACATTTACGCAATATCTCCTTTTATTCATATTCTGGAAGACATCTTCGCATAATACCATCCACTCCTTTTTATAAGTGTGGGTCATCCCAAAAATAATGCCTCAAATCATAGAAGAACTTCCTCCTTTGCTGAGCTATAAAAGTTGGAGGCAAATACTTGGAGACAATAAAGTTAGCATAATCAGCGTACCAAGGTCTCCCTCGCGAGCTTACCCCTACTGCGGCTAACTGCTCATTTGGGAAACTATCATTAACAGGCATAGGGTCAAAAGAGATGTTTCCAATCGAGATAAATTATCAGCTACAGGGTTTTCAGCACCTTTCCTATCTACTATATGTAGATCAAACTCTTGTAAAAGCAGCACCCATCTAATAAGCCTAGGCTTAGCGTCCTTCTTCGTCATAAGGTATTTAATAGCAGCATGATCAGTATGAATGGTGACTTTTGAGTCTACAATATAGGGTCTAAACTTATCACAAGAAAAAATGATAGCTAGAAATTCCTTTCAGTAGTAGCATAATTCCTTTGAGCAGCGTCTAAAGTCTTACTAGCATAATGAATAATGTTTAACTATTTATCAATTCGTTTCCCAAGGACAGCACCTATAGCAAAATCACTAGCATCACACATTATTTCAAAGGGTAAACTCCAATCAGGTGGTTGAATAATAGGGGCTGTAGTTAAAGCCCTCTTAAGAGTTTCAAAAGCTTCCTTACAATCATCATCAAAAACGAAGGGTACATCTTTTTGAAGAAGATTGGTGAGGGGTTTTGATATCCTAGAAAAGTCTTTAATAAACCTTCTATAGAAACCAACATGACCAAGGATACTACGAATACCTTTGATGTCTCTTAGACATGGCTTCTTTTCAATTGCCTCAACCTTAGATCTGTCAACTTCTATCCCTCTTTCAGAAACTTTATGCCCGATGACAATCCCTTCATTAACCATGAAGTGGCATTTCTCCCAATTAAGAATAAGATTAGTTTCTTCACATCTCTGCAAAACTTTATCAAGGTTGTGCAGACAATTATCAAAAGAAGTTCCATAGATAGAAAAGTCATCCATGAACACTTCTACAATTTCCTCACAAAAACCATGAAAGATAGCAGACATGCACCTTTGAAAAGTAGCAGGAGCATTACATAAACCAAAAGCGTTTGTCTATAAGCATAAGTTCCGTAAGGGCAAGTAAAAGTAGTTTTTTCTCGATCTTGATGTTTAACAACAATTTGAGAGAAACCAGAATAACCATCAAGAAAACAAAAATGGGTCTTTTTAGACAATCTTTCCAACATTTTATCAATAAAAGGAAGCGGGTAGTGATCTTTCTTAGTAACTTTATTGACTTTTCGAAAATCAATGCACATCCTATAGCCTACTACTATTCTTTGAGGAATAAGCTCATCATTATCATTAGGAACAATGGTAATACCTCCTTTTTTAGGAACACAATGAACAGGACTAACCCATTCACTATCAGCAATAGGGTAAATAATACCAGCATCAAGGAGTTTCAATACCTCATTCCTTACCACTTCCTTCATCCTAGGATTTAAACGTCGTTGGTGCTCTACTACTGGCTTTGCATCTGGTTCTATGTTGATAGAATGATGACATATAGTAGGTGAAATCCCTTTTAAATCATCCAGAGTATAGCCCATAGCTCCTCGGTGTTTCCTCAAAACCTCCAATAACCTTTCTTCTTCCTTTCCTGAAAGTTTAGCTCTAATAATAACATGATATATCTTTTTATCATCAATATAAGCGTATTTAAGGTCATCAGGGAGAGGTTTTAGATCGAAGACCGGATCCTTTTTAGGTGGTAACGTGGTACCCAAGTCTTCTACATGCAAGTTATGCTTAAGCATCTTAGGCTGATCACGGAGAATCTTGTCAATCTCATTCCTTTCTTCCATGAAGATTTCACTTTCACGATCTTCCATAAATTGCTGCAAAGCATTGTTAGGAGCAAGAGAAATAGAAGAAAGTTGTTCAACTCTAAAATCCTCATTATGGGTTTCCTCTTCACAAGGTTCTTTAGCAAATTTCGAGAAATTAAACTCAGAAGATTCCCCAGCAAACTTAGTCAAGATTTTCTCCCTTTTGCAATCTATAATAGCTCCACAAGTACTCAAGAAAGGTCTACCAAAAATAATAGGATAAGTTTTACTAGCAGCTGAACCGAGTACTAGAAAATCGGCAGGGTTATTAATCTTACCACAAAGAACTTCCACGTCTTGTACAATACCAATTGGAGAGATGATCTCTCTATTAGCAAGGTGAATAACCACATCAATCTCTTCCAATTCGTAGGGACTAATTTCATGCATAATTTCTCTGTAAAGCTCATAAGGAATGACACTAGAACTTGCACCAATATCACATAAACCATAATAGCAATGATCACCAATTATAACAGAAAGCACATGAACACTAGCTTTTTTAGTTCTATTAGGATATGAAACAATATTAGAAGCATCCTCACAAAAGACTATGTGACCATCTTCTATGCTTTTAGTGACAAGGTCTTTCACAATTGCTAGCACAGGTTCAACATTTATTTGTTCATCAGGTTTTACAGTTCTCTTTTCACTTTTGGTGATTACATTAGTTATCATAGGATGATCCTTTACCTTTTCTAGGAAGGGAATCTTCTCGATATAAGGTTCAGGTAAGATGGGATCAATAATGCAATACTCAGCACTCCCAACAGGAACACAGTCAACAATATCTTTATAAGGTTCATGGTACTTGTTCCATCCCCTTTTTGGAATTTCAATATAAGAAGCAAAATCCCTAAAGCAATTCGTAATGACTTGTAAATCAAGACCATAAGCATTTTTTATATTTTGACAGTCATCAGTTCCCATAAAAGATTCAATGCATTCATAATCATAATTTATACCTGACTTCCTTCCTTTGTCATTCTCTTAAGCTTCAACATTGTCTTGAATACGGTCCAGAAGATCCCATTTAGCTTCTTCTTCCATGCGAGTGAATGATCCAGCACAAGAAGCATCCAATAGATCCTTGTCATGTAGAGGGAGCCTTGCATAAAAGTTATTGATAATAATATTGTTGGGGAGCTCATGAATGGGACATTTGAGCATAAGTAACTTCAATCTCCCCCAAGCTTAAGCTGTACTCTCTCCATCAAGAGGCCAAAAGTTGTATATTTGATTCCGATCTTTAGGAATCTCACTAGGAGGATAAAACTTTGAATAAAAGAGAGGCACTATTTCCTCCCATTCCAGATCTTGACCATTCTTCAGCAGCTTATACCATTCCCCAGCTCTTCCTTTCAGCGATAATGAGAATAACTTCTTCTTAACTTGATCTGTAGTAATACCTGCACACTTGAACAACTCGCATAATTTGTGTATAAAGAGTAAATGATCACCGGGATGGACAGTTCCATCCCCAACATAGTAGTTATCCATAACATGATCAATAATTCTTGTAGGTATTTTGAAAGCATCAATTTCAGGAGGTGGTGGTTTATCTACTACCTTAGCAATGGTAGTAGCATTACCAAATAAGAAACTCAGCGAATTATCCATAACGAAATCAAAGCAACTAACAGAAGTAAACAATACTCACAGTAGAAGTTTCCTTTACCAGTTCCACTCTCCAATAGCGCTTCACTCCCCGGCAACGGTGCCAAAAAAAGTCTTGATGACCCACAAGTATAGGGGGTGTATCACAGTATTTTCGATAAGTAAGAGTGTCGAACCCAACGAGGAGCAGAAGGTGTTGGCTAGTGGTATGGATCAGGAATTCTCTGCAAATATTTACCAAACGGCTTTTTAGGGGTTTTTGGTAAAGCAAGTAAACAAAGTACGAGTAAATAAAATACAGTAGGAATAAATGCAGCAAGTGGCCCAATCCTTTATGCAGCAAAGGACAAGCCAGTTGTATTACTTAAGATAACGAAATGTTCTCGAGGACACATGGGAAGACTGTCAATTTCTTTTGCTTCATATAGTTGATTAATCTTCTTTAGCTTGCTAAGTGTTGTGTGGGTGAACCTGTGCTAATGTACCGACCTTCCTAGGACTAATACATACTTGTGATTATACCCCTTGCAAATGTCCGTAAGTACAAGAAAGTAATTAAGGTAGAAACCTAACCACAGCTTTAAACTCTAAGACCCTTACGTCCCTTGTGCAATGGTTTCCTAACGGGGGTTCAGGTTTCTGTCACTCCGGCAACCCCTACGATTAGTAGCCAAATACACAATGCATTCCCCTAGGCCCATATAGGTGAAGTATCATGTTGTCGACGTTCACATGACACCACTAGAAGAAGTACACCACAACTTAAATATTAAACTATTGAATCTTTCTCAACACAACTCCACTACTAACAACATGACTTCTCCCATGTCCTCAAGAACAAAACGAACTACTCACAAGACATCATATGGATCATGATCAAAGATGGAATAATGATGTATAACAATCTGAACATAAACAATAATTCAATGGTTCACTCAATAGCATCAACTACAAAGAGTAATCAACACCGGGAAAGTTTCCCCTATGAACTATGTAAGATTCAACGCAATTGTTACAACAATATGGAGATGGTGATGAGGGTGCTGATGGTGATGATGATGGTGATGATGATGATGATCCCGATGAAGTCCAGCTTAATGGTGGTGTTGATGGCGACGATCTCCCCTCTCCAGGAAGGAATTCCCCCGGCATAAATCTGTCTGCCGGAGAGATCCTTCTCTCTCGGTGTTTTCCGCCCCGCAGAGGCGGCGGAATCTTTCTATGGTCGCTCCCCGAGTCTTAGGGTTTTGGGAGGATAATATACGCCACAAGGGAGTGCTAGGGGTGGACCAGGGTGGCCACACCACCTCGTGGCGCGACCTAGGCTGGCCCGTGCCAGGGGTGGTGTGGGCCCCTTGTGACCCATCTCCAACCCCCCTTTTGGCTTCCTTCGTCTTCTGGAAAAATAGGATTTTCTGTATATTTTCCTGGATTTTCCGATCTTCGCGAATTTTGCCTCTAAACAACACCTTTTCCATCAGAATCCTGACTGCAGCGGTCCATGCTCCAAAAGTCATCAACCATGCAAAAACAGATGAAATAACATGAGTATCACCTCTCAATACGAAATATATCGAGGAAAAACAGTCAATTATGATATAGAATAGTGATGCAAAATGGACGTATCAACTATCACCCTGGCAAGGCCAATGTGGTAGCGGATGCTCTTAGTACACTGCCGTGTAGATTAAACACCATGATTAGGGTAGCCCAGCCAAGCCTGCATGAGGAGATGGAAAATTTCAGAGTGGAGCTAGTTAGCGAAGGATTTCTAGCCTGTATTGGACTTCAACCCACCCTATTCAGTCAGATAAAGGAAGCCCAGAAAGGAAACACAAGTATTGATGGAATCAAGCGTCGTATCGGTACAGGGAAGGTACCCGGATTCACTGAAGATGAAGAAGGAGTTCTGTGGTATAAGGGACATATCTGTGTTCCAGCAGATTCAGAGTTGAAACAAGTCATTATGCAGGAAGCCCATGATACCCTTTATTCTATCCACCCAGGAGGAACCAAAATATATTAGGATTTTGTAGCACCCTCGAATCGGCCCTATGCAAGTTTTAGCCCTTTCCGCCAAACCCGCATAGAAACGATTCAGGGACGCTCACCAGGCACTTTCGTGCGGGTGGAAACGAAGTAATACCATTACACAACAGTCCTCGATGGGACCCACAGAACAGATATATATACAACACGACTCCATGAGTCAAGAATACAGATATACAATACAAAGATCCAAATCACCTTGAAAACGATACAGCGTCCGAGTAGGGACAAGATGCAGATTGGGCTAAGAGCCCTGAAGAATAACCAATGGCGTCCATAACCCTGCCCAGGCCAAGCTAGAAGGGTAACCCTACTAACGACGACGGTCTCAAACCTGCTAAAACAAAAGGGGTGCCGACAAAGGGCAAAGGAAAAAGAGGAGCGTCAGTACTGAGGCCAGTACACGGCGAGGCTAGAATTCGGCGGCTCTCGCCTACATAGGTATGGTGGGCTGAAGCGGCAGCGCAGCGACACTAAACAACCTATAGAGACTCGATACAACTGGCGGTTATCAGAGAGGGATAAGAAAGACCTATTCGGATCCAACCTGAAGCTAACACCAATCAAACCCATCCTTGTATTTCCCCCTCGAGACCAAACGAGGAAGTCGGACCAAGGAACTCACACAGTTGGCAATTTTACTCATTCCGTTATAGTTGCAGCAATTACTAATCAGATATAGATAGCATGAGTCATCCTGATAGCATAAGTAGTGGGCAGTTTTAATCACCATTCCGTTGTAGTTGGAACATTTACTAGTCATATATAATTGTCCTGAGGAATCCCAAAACCCAGCATTTGTTGGCACTTCTATCACATTCCATTGGAGTTGCAATACTTACTAGGCAGATATAACAAGACACAAGGAACCCCAGCTCCACCAGTTGTTGGCATTTTTAATATCCATTCCGTTGTATGTGAATCTGATTACTAGTCACATATTAGGTCAAATTTATAACACTACTTTAGTTATGCTTGTCTATGATCGAGATACTGTGCTCCAAGTCGTCCATAACCGCGGACACGGCTTTCAGAAATTTTTACCCTGCAGAGGTGCACAAATAGCAACACACACTCGATCAACCTCGGAAAAACCAACTCAAAACCCAATGAGGCATTCACGACAAAGCGATCATAGGATTCATAAATATTTCAGGGGGCCACCCCACTAAGCTACCCGCAACAAAGTTGGCCGGCTCCGGAACGGACCCAGGGTTTGTGTCAATGGCTGTAAACGACTGGGAACCCTAAAGTGTGTCTGGGCTTGTCGATACCGCGAAAACACTCCGCATCCAAAACAGTACAGGTGCTCCACACACAATCTTAAATAAAGCAGTAAAGCATGACATAAGTACAGAATAGTAATAAAGCCCCAAACTACTTGTGGCCCCAAGAAATAGAAATGAATCAAGCTCTAGCTCAGGGGGGTCCATAAGGCCTCCCGGATGTGGATAGTGGGAAAAATCGAGGAACAAGTATCAAGTACTCAGGGTCCTATGGGACACAAGTGAGCGTGGAAGAACCAAATAACATCTATTGCCCACCGATGCCTCTGCATTAGTTATATCTAGCTTTTTAATAGTTGTATTTAAAGTCATGATCATCTCCACCATAAAGCATCTCCACCATAAACATCTGCCAGCATACCAACAACTGTGGTACTCGACTACACAAGATCGCACCTGAGCAAGCAACTACGACTCGCAAGGCCAGCTATCTACCAAACACAGGTAATAGGAGGTGTCCAAGGCAATATAGAGGCTGCACGGGATATAACTAGGGTACGGGAACTAAAGCATCGCGACACGGATAGCAATAGATCAATAGGAGGAAGTAAAGACTATAAATGCAAAATAGGTAGAAGGGGGAGAGATGCTCTCCTGGGAAACACTGCCGAAGGATCATATCCGGAGAACTTGTCGATACTCGCATCAGCTCATCGGCCTAATCCACGAAGAAGAAAACACTAGAAGAAACACCGGATGCAATATTTAATACTATGGCAGAAGATCTGGCATGATTATGATATGATGCAGATGCGGTGCAATTAGGCAGTACTAAGCGGAACCGGGGTCCCGACTATTAATTACACGGTTCAAGTTATCTAAATACCCCGCAGTTTAAATGTTGTATTAACAAGGCAACACATGGCATCGGTTCACTACACAAATTTAAATGGAGTCCGGAATAAGACAAAGATATCCCGCAGATGGACTCCATATTTAATTATGAGGTGAATCGGCATAATGCCCCCAACCCACAGACAGTTATGCATGCATGAACAATTTAATATGCGATAGTTGATAATGTCATATTATAAAGATAGGGGCTTAGGGTCACACATCTGGGTTCGGAAGATCTTGGGTTCCAGGGGTCCGGGGTTCGACAGGGTTCGACGGGGATCAGATCTGGGGTTCGGATCGACGAGATCGTTCTCGGACAACGGAAGGAGAGCTTGGCGTTCCGGGAAGAAGGAATTGGTTTGGCGTCTAGGGGCGCATTGGATTCGCCCCGGTCGGTGTCGATCTTGTCATCGCGAAGATCTTGTCGGGTCCGCGTATCGGGTCGGTCTTGGCGTTTGGGATGAAGAATTTGGAGTTCCGGTGGCGATCTTGGCGGTCTTCGGATCCGGGTCTCGCATCCGGGAAGGAGTACTTGTCGCAGCTGATGGATCGGTCCTCGGGGTCGAAGAGCTTGGCGCTCCAGGGTTCAGTCTCCTATGGTCGATGGCAACTTGGTTCGGGCAATGACCGAGATCTTGTTCAGAGGATTCCCCATAGCTTGCTCTTCGGTGGTACTCGGACGGCTTCAACAACACACCATCTCTCATCTACACCATCTCACATCCATCACCAAAACGCCACTGCTTCGTCACTGCAACAACATGAACCAACAAAAACACCACTTCCTGTACATCACCTCATAGGCGCTACACCACACGGTAGGGTCACGTCTTCGGGTCATACGGCGCACACAGGCGGAAGGAGACCAGCCGCTGGTCTTGACGACACGCGGGCCGGGCTGGCTCCGGTGAGACGTGGCAAAGGCGACGGGGCCGAACGGGTCTGACCGAAGAGGGCGGCGGCTACTGGCCGGGGATGAGGCGGTCGAGCTAGGGCTCGGGCTCGAGGAGGAGGCTGCAGCGCAGAGAAAGGAGGACGTAGCGGCGACCTTAGAGGCGGCGGAGATGACCCTTGGCGGCCGACGACGACGTCCTCGTTGGGGCGGCAGTACGAGGCATGGCGCCACTGGTGGCGAGGCCCGGGGTAGAGAGCTCGTCGGCGGACGACCTAGGGAGGAGAAGGCGGGGTCGCGGACGGCGGGGCGGAGCGGGGATCTGGTGAGGCGGGAGATGGAGGCACGCGGTGACCCGAGGTAGAGGAGGCCGACGATGGATGACGGCGAGGAGGACGCGGAAGGCGGCGGGGTGCATCGGCGATGGGGGTCGAGGAGGGAGACCCTGGGCGCGGAGAGGAGAGCGGGCCCGGGGACGGCGAACTTAGCGACGACGGGGGCCCCTGCAGCGGCGAGGATGGAGGCAGGAGCGGGGGAACTGGGGTAGGTGGAGGAGCGGGGCCTCGCGTGCGATTGGTGCGGGGCACAGGTGGCGGGGTGGGCGAGTGGTGGGACCAGGTGAGGGTTGGTGGAGGTGCAGGAGTTGGCAACACGGGGATCGGGGCAGGTGGCGTTGGGGAATGTGGTCGATCGGGTCGAGGAGGGACCAGGTGAGAGACTCAAGGTGGGGGTTGGGGCCAGGCGGGGTGGTCTGTCGGTGTGGAGTTGGTGGGGTGGAGTGGGGACGCGTGCAGGGGGATGAGGTGGCGGCCCAGGATAGGTCAGAGTGAGATGGAGGGAAGCCAGGGTGGCGGCAGGGATTGGTGGGCGCTGGGGCGTGCGTGTGTGTGCGTGTCCAGGAGCGGGTGCAGGGTGTGGGCGAGTTGGGTGTGGCGGCGGGGCAAGGAATGGGGTTAGACGTGGCTAGGGTTTGGTCTAGGGGATTTTAGGGTTAGGCTATTTTTAGGGTGGGCTTTGCTGTTGGGGGTGGCCGGCTGGGCCGGGTCGGGCTTGGTTCGGCTGCCCCCTAAAAACAATATCGAATTTAATTTAATTTTGAATAGACTTTTGCAATTAGTTTTTAGACAAATATAAGACCTAGAAAAGCCCGACGTTTTGATTTGAAATAAAGACGGGGCGTTTAGAAAACAAAACCAGACTTTCCGAAAATAGTTTTTAAACAAACCATACAAGATGATGAGGATGCTCAAAGCAAGGTGGCATGATGACATGAGCATGCAGTCATGATGATGCGCAACACAAAAACACCGCGATTTTCTAGTAGTGGTTTTTGCGGGATGCCACAGATTTGAAGGAGCAATTTTGGTGGCACAAAATGAAGAGAGAAGTCAGAAGCTACATAGCCAAGTGTGATATCTGTTAGAGAGTCAAAGCGGAACATCAGCGACCCGCATGACTTTTGTAACCATTGCAGATTCGAGAATGGAAATGGGATTCGGTCGGAATGGATTTTATCACAGGTTTGCCTACATCTAGTAGGGGAAATGACTCTATTTGGGTCATAGTGGATAGACTATCCAAAGTAGCTCATTTCATACCCATCAGGACTACTTATCAAAGCTTGAAGCTAGTAGAGTTGTACATTGCTAGAATAGTCAGTCTGCATGGAACCCCCAAGACCATTGTTTCGGATCGACAAACCCAGTTTACCTCAAGGTTCTGGAAGAAGGTCCAAGAAGGATTAGGAACCAAACTGAATTTCAGCACAGCTTATCACCCGCAAACCGACGGACAAACTGAAAGAGTAAACCAGATCTTAGAAGATATGCTAAGAGCCTGTGTGTTGGAATATGGATCTAAATGGGAAGATTGTCTGCCTTACGCAGAGTTATCATACAACAATAGTTATCAAGCCAGCTTGCAAATGGCCCCCTTTGAATTTCTGTATGGAAGAAAGTGTTGTACCCCATTGAATTGGTCGCAAGTAGGAGAGAGTTAGATTTTCGGACCCCACATCCTACGAGAAGCTAAAGAGAAGGTTCGCAAAGTTCGCGAACATCTCAAGACCGGCCAATCTAGACAAAAGAGTTATGCTGACAAAATACGTCGGGACTTGACCTTCAATGTCGGAGATTTTGTGTATCTCAAAGTATCACCCTTGAAGGGAATGCAATGTTTTCGACTGAAAGGGAAGCTTGCCCCTAGATATATTGGACCCTTGAAGATTTTGAATCACCGAGGAGAAGTATCCTATCAACTGGAATTTCCTGAGGAGATGTCAGCCGTACATGATGTGTTCCATATCTCTTTACTTAGGAAATTCCTAGAAGTTCCGGAGAAGACCGAAGTTTTCAAGAACATTGATCACAGAGCTATAAATATCAATAAGGATTTAACCTATCGTGAAGTGCCCATCCGTATTCTGGAAGAAGCATTCAGAACCACCCGGACAAGGAGTATCAAGTTTCTCAAGATCCAGTGGAGTAACCATATCGAAGAAGAAGCCACCTGGGAACGAGAAGATTATATTAGGACCGAGTTTCCCAATCTCTTTAGTTCCTAATTTTTTAATCTCAGGACGAGATTCTGCTTAAGGAGGGAAGGTTTGTAACATCTCAAAAATATTAAACAAGCTTATCAATTTCTAATCACCCAAGTTTAGGATTAACAAAAACTTTTATTCCAAAAATCTATATAAGTGCATGTGTGATTTGTATTAATGTATGAATGCTTGCATTTTCCATGATTGATTGCTATAAATGATAAGGATTAGTTTAAAGATGAATACCACATCATCTAAGTCATTTCCAAACAAAATCAACTAACAAGAAAATCATATATGAGGCATATGATCATATTGTCACTTTGGCCAAAATTAACCCCTAGCCCACTTTGGGCATCTCTTGTAAAAGATTTCTAACAGAAACAATTCCAATTCTTTTCACCCCTTTCTTGACCAAGTAAAAGTGAACCCAAGAAAACTTTACAAAATTGTAGAAACTATTTTCAAACCCATTTGAGAGGCATTTCAAAATTGAATCAAGTGTAGGTGCATAGATCACCACTTTTCAAAAACCAGTCAAATCAACACCACTTGACAATTGCCTGCAACCATAGACTAACAAGCATATGACAAGATCACCCACAAAAATTCATGGAAAAAATTCAAAATTTAATCTCATGAGGCCATTTGGTCGAACACCTCGCAGACAAAGTACAAGCTACCAACTATTCACTATTTGTGATCACTCGATTGCTCACCAATTGTACTGCAATCAACCCAATAAATCGCCCACCATCACCCCAGTACCTGGACGTGAAGTGGAGAAGCTCACCTTCGTTGTTGCGCTAGTGCAATGCCGTACCCAAGCAAGGTCATGCCGATCGACCATGGATAGGTCGCCTCACGCCACGCCGCCCTCTCCCACGATGCCTAGCTGCTAACCGTGACCTCACCGCCCCTCTCTGTCCACCCCTTGACCAACGACGTGGAGTGGAGGAGCCAGAATAGACGCGCCCATTTAGCACCCTACCATGCCGAGAGCACGATGGAGCGTCACAGCCGCCTCGCGTACATATGCCGCGCCTCGCTCTGTACGCTCGTACCCGTACCCGTCGCGTCACCAGGCACCTCCCAAACAACCTCATTCGCCACCGTGCGCCCCCTGACCACCGTACCCGATGACGAACACCTCCGTATCTGAACAGAGCGCCAGCGTCGCCCGACCGACTGAGACCGCCCCCCGCGCCATCATGCGCGTGATGCTGCAGTCCCCTGCGTCGACCCATGCCATCCGCCATGCTTAGCTTGACCTATAGCACCATCGTCGGTGAAGCCTGTCCATGCCACCCTGCCTCCAACGCCGGTGTATAAATAGGAGCCACCAAGACCTCAATCAGCACACCATCTCACTCCCCACTCACCTAGGAACCTCACTGACCCTTCCCCGGAGCAAGGCGAGCACCACGACGCTAGAATTTGGCCGGAGTCCGCCACTGCAGTAAAGGAAGGAAGCCATCGATTGGAGCCACCCCAGGAGCCACCGCGACCACCAATCGACCCGCCGTCATCGACCAGCTTGTTCGCCCCCATCGCCGACCCTAGCTGGAGCCCTGGTAAGCCCCCAGCGACCCCCACTGTCGCGTTAGGTTTAGAATCTCGCCGGAGCAGTTCGCCGTAGACGATGAACCTCAGTCGTAGATTTCATTCTAATCGTAAGGCTGAGATTGGTACATACCTTTTCGGGTTAGATGAGTCGCTGACGCGTGGGACCGTTCTGTCAGCAGCCCGCT
This sequence comes from Avena eriantha, assembly GCA_910589775.1. NCBI lineage: Eukaryota > Viridiplantae > Streptophyta > Magnoliopsida > Poales > Poaceae > Avena > Avena eriantha. The sequence continues at coordinate 108,876,870 of OU342746.1, read as the reverse complement.
GCGCATACGCTGTGCAGTTGGGCCGGCCCATTGTTTTTCCAGCGCATAGCCCAACAGTTCAAATAGAATTTTGCTATTTAGTTTAAAACCCTATTCTGTCAGTAGATTCAGAATTCAATTCAAAGAGATGTACTAATCCAAAATGCATGATTCCAATTTTGTTAGAAAGGTATTAAAAATATCAAATCACTCCCGTTGGATTCAAACCAATTTAAACAATAGATCACTTATACTAAAAATAATAAGATAAAGACTTTTACCACTTCAAACATTTTTATAAAATCAACCATAACTGCTTTTTAGTTGATTCCAATTCTCAAAAATCACATTTGCCAGGCTCTACATGAATATATCAAAATATTTCGTTTTATAGATATGAAACATGGTTTAGTATTAAAGGAATGATATATAGGCATTTCTAGACACTTAAATATTATTAAATAGTAATATTAAATCTTATAATACATGACCACCATTTTAAATCACATTCCCAAGTATTGGAATATGCGGTGATGACATGTGTCAACATGATCCACTATTGCAATTGGAGAATATTAAATCTTAAGTATTTTCAATGAGTAGAAATTACTTTTGCCAAATAAGATAAATAAGAATGTGCCATTATTACATGTAATGATTGAGATGATACTAGATCATCTAATATGAGCCATTGCGTGCTAAATAGAAGTAGTTAAGGGTTGTTTGGTGATTGTGTATATTGTATGTATTTATTGACGTAAGTACCGACCCGGGCTACGACGAGGAGGAGTACTTCGAGGAAGAAGAAGAGAACTTCAACAACTGCACTTCTCAAGGCAAGCTAGAACTTTGCATGATATCTATGCAAGCCCACTATACTAGATAACCTATGCAAGATGCACTATGCATGCTTGGTTATACAACTTGATTATACCAATCCCAATTTTACTTACCCGCTTTACTTTTCCTTTATTAAAGATTCTTATCTATTAATGAATTGTGATTAGTGGAAAAGTAGGATGGATACAATCAAGATCATAGACTTAGTTTTGGATACTTATACTAGACTAGCACCATAATAGTGATACCCTCAATACTAGTGGCTAGTGCTAAACTAAACTTGATTACTTTAGATGTGAATACTTGGTGAAAATGATTATGAAAACCTTGGAATGATGATTTATTCTATTGAAATGTTTTGACATGTGTTATGATACACAATGGTTTGAGGATGAAAATGAAAGAGGCATGAGCCTTGACTTTAATAAAAACTGATGGTTGGGTTCGAATGCGATACTATTCCAATTTTACCGTACAACCACAGTACCTGAGTTGGGTAGGGCTTAACTGGAAGTTTATATGTCTTAGTATGGGTTCCCTTGCGAAAGAGGTGATGTGAGGCTACCTCGGAAATGAACGTCCACCTATGCAGTTCCCGGGATGACAGATGGTTATGGTTGGGAGGCCAAGCTCATAGGGAAGGTGCCTATACTAGGGTGTGTAATTGAAAGGTTAGGATTGATTATCCGCACACCAAGTATGATGATTCAGGGTTACCCCTGACGGATGTATCAAATTTTGTTGTGAAAGTGTACCACCTCTACAGAGTGTCAAACTATTTGAATAGCTGCGTCGGCGGTTATGGACAGTTGGAGTGGCCATACTATTCCGTTGTTAGATGTTTTCAAAATGACTTGGACTTGAAAGATGACTTTGACTTGACCACAACAGAGTTGTGGACATGAAATCTAAGTTCCCACTTAAGTGATATAGAGAATTAAAATTAGGTCTTTTACTCTTAAGTCTTTATGAAATAAACCTGCCTTTTACAAATAAACCTAGAGCTTATGATTCCTACTAGTTTTACCTTACTTATATTTGTAATAGTTTGCGAGTACTTAAAGAGTACTCATGGCTTTGTCCCTGGCTATTCCCATGGTCAGACTATGAGGAGGACTACCCGGAAGATGTACAACAATATGTCTATGATCACTAGGATCATCTCACATCGTCAGCATTGCCTGTGACCATGAAGATGGAGCCTACTACGTTTACATTCCGTTGCTTTGATTGTATTAACATAGGATCATGAGATCCTTTATTTTGTAAGACCTTTATTCTGGTTTGTATTGGATGATGTACTCTGATACCAATTATGTTATATCTCGCAAAAATTTTAATCTTGGGATTGCGATGTACGACATAACAGGCATCTGGACTTAAAAATATGGGTGTTGACAGTTAGCTAGGAAGTTTGAAAGCTCATAAAACATGGGAATCGTAAGTACAACATGTTGTGGATCCACTATATATGTCTGTCAACTTGGCTTGTGGCATCCACATCCAATATTCTTTGGACTTATCTTTATGGTAACGAACAACTAACCTCGCTCGTCTTCAGTCGGAAAATGTAGAATTGAATGTTCTTTCCTGATAGTTGGAAACTTACATTGACGACATTGTTTACTACAACAAGATGCACCGATCTATTTCTAAAAATAAATTTAATTCAAGAGAAATCTTTCGCGCTTACTTGTAGCCCAAGTTTAACATAATTTTGTTAAATTGTCAAGATGCAAAATCTTAGCAAGAATTTGAACCTATCACTAAAACTCTCGGTGTATTATGATATTCCCTCCGTCCAGAAATAACTGACGTGGGTTTGTCTAGATTAAAATGTATCTACACACTAAAATGTGTCTAGATACATTCGAATCTAGACAAAACCAAGTCAGTTGTTTCTGGACGGAGGGCGTATATTAATTGTGACCCCTCGATGGATACCTCCAAAATATTTTTCGTAAAACTTTCAAAGAAACCTACAATTTACTTGTAGTTTCAAATTAGACCTAATTTCGATAAATCGACATAAAGTCATTCGGTCAAATGGGCAGAGTTAGCTAGGAAGTTTGAAAACTCATAAATAAAACATGGGAATCGTTGGTACAACATGTTGGTCCACTATATATGTCGGTAAACTTGGATTCTGGCATTCAGATCCAATATTCTTCAGACATTTCTTTACGGAAAAGAACAACCTCACTCGTCATCACTCGGAAAATTGAGAATAATTGAATGTTCTTTCCTGATATAGTTGGAAAATCACATCGACGACACTGTATACTACAAGAAAATGCACCCATCTACCTCTCTGAAAAGTCATATATTTCAACAACAATCTATCGCGCTTACCTGTAGCTCAAGTTTGACCCAATTTCGTTAAATAGTGTCATGCAATGCAAAATCTTAGCAAGAAGTGAAACCTGTTGTCAAAACTCTCAGTTGTTTCTCATATATTGATTGTGACCCCCCTGATCGGTACGGTACCTCCAAAAGCCTTTTCGTAAAACTTTCAGAGCAACCTACAATTGAGTTATAGTTCAAGTTTGACCTAATTTCGATAAATCGGCATGTAGTCATTCAAGTGGGCAACGTTAATTAGCTAGGGAGTTTGAAAACTCAAAAACATAGGGAATCATAAGTAAAAAATGTTGGTCCACTTAATATGTCCAGAAGCTTGGCTTATGGCATTGAGATCCATATTCTTCGGGATTTCTTTACGGAAAAGAACCATCTCGTCATCACTCGGAAAACTGAGAATTTTATTTTCTCATAGTTGGAAACTCACACTAACGACATTGTTTACTACAAGAAGACGCACCCATCTACCTCAGAAAATACATTAATTCAAGAGCAATCTATCGTGCTTACTTATAGCTCAAGTTTGACCTAATTTCGTTAATCGAAAAGAAGTCACTGAAGTGTACAAAGTTATCTGGGAAGCTTGAAAAATCCTAGTACTAAAAACTTGGGTATTACGTATAAGAAACTGTGGTCCAGTTTGTGTGATAATTGGGGCGATTTCATTTTCTTTTAACTTGCTAGGTCTTGTAGGAGCGAGGTGCTTGAGAGTTAACACGGTCGGTGGAAGCACAAGTTACATCAAGGACCTCATAAAAATGAAAATTGCACCCAAGTCCATGCATTTATCACAAGGACCCTAAAACTGAGCAATGAAGTGTGTGTTTTGAGGTTTGCGCATACTAGCGTTCATCGTGCTAAAGACTACCAGTAGAATCTTTCTAGATGCTAACAATGGAAATGAAGATCCAACGGTTACCAATGTTTAGATTTGCCGGTCTTGATCCAACGGTCAATGTTCGAAGTTATCCATACACTATACAGTAGTATGTTATGGTATGGTAAGAGATAAGACAAGATAAAGATAATATAAGAAGTACTGCGAATGGCCGATCTTTTGAGTAACCTTCCCTCCCGATGTTTGGGAAGCAAGTGAAAATTTCCAAAACCAGAAAAGTTTGAATTTTTTGCCACCAAGGACCAAAGTGGTTTCCTTCCTATGTACTTCTCGTCCCTAGTCCACACCAACACGGCTGCCGAACACGCCAGAGACATAGAGCCACCGTACCAAGGCACACGTGCGCAGCACCACGCTGTGGACGAGGGAGAGATCAGTCAGGCCGGTGCGTGAGGGGAAATGGGAGCAGAGAGGGAGGATGGATGGTGAGAGGCAGCGAAGGAGAGAGAAAACAAACAATTTGTTTTGCGTGCATAGTTGCTGAAATTTACTACTACTAGAGTGGCTGCAGGAGTACCTCGTGTCAGGAACCCATCATAACTTTCCTCGGACATCGAACCGCCTTCAACTCCTCTTCACTGCTGCCCTCTTACCCTGCCTATGTTTTATTCTCTCAACATGTACAACGCGTGGACAGAGGTGAGCATATGTCTAAGCAAAGAAATGAGTACTACTAGTGTACTAGTACTAATATACTATTTGCTTTTCCCCTAATAAGGCCATCAACAATGTGTACAAAAGCACACCTTAAGGCCTATTATGTGGCATCCGCTAAGGTTCACCATATACTCCCTCTGTTTCAAAATACTCCGCACGAATGCTTACCTAGGTGGACTGGTACTCTCTTATTTTTCATCCGAAAAATTCCTGGGATTTTTGGTATACATAGTACACATTTCATACTATCTATTTCAAAAATCCTAGGATTTTGTTGACTGAAAAATAAAGGACTACTAGCCCACCTACATAATTGTGCCGGTGGAGTAATTTCAAACAGAGGGAGTACATTGTGGAGAAAATAAAGTTTGTACCTTCAAGCCTAAGGTGCGCCTCAAGCTTGTGGGTTGCTCATAGAGAATAGACAAATCATTTCCCCTCCCTCCCTATTTTGATATGATCATTTTCAAAAGGTGTTCAAACTTTTCATAATGCAAAATCTTAGCTAGAAGTCGAACCATTCGTCAAAACACTATGTGGTTTCTGATATATTAATTAACCGCTCGATGGGTACCTCCAAAAGCCTTTTTCATAAAACTTTCAAAGCAACCTACAATTTATTACTTGTAGTTCAAGTTTGACCTAATTTCATTGAATTCAAGAGCAATCTTCACACTTAGTTTTAGCTGAAGTTTGACCTAATTTCATTAAATTATCAAGATGCAAAATCTTTGCAAGAAGATGAACCTATCGTCATAACTCTTTGTGGTTTCTGATAGTATATTAATTGACCCCCCGCCCCTCTGATGGGTACCTCTAAGAGCTTTTTGGTAAAACTTTCAAAGCAACCTACACAGTTCACTTGTAGTAAATAGAATTTTACCTATTATATTTTTTCTGCTGTACCTATTATAATTTAATATAGTGATGATATGCCAGATGTCTATTCTATGAGTCTCACATGCAGGGCACGTGCAATTTACTAGTACTTGTAGTTTCAAATTTGACCTAATTTTGATAAATCGACATAAAGTCATTCTAATGGGCAACGTTAGCTAGGAAGTTTGAAAACACATAAAACATGGGAATTGTTAGTATAACATATTGGTCCAATATATATGTATGTAAACTTGGCTTGTGGAATTCAGATCCAATATTCTTCGGACTTTTCTTTAAGAAAAAGAACAACCTCGCTCGTATTCTTCACTCGGAAAATGTAGAATTGAATGTTCTTTCTTGATAGTTGGAACTCACACCGATGAAACTGTTTACTACAAGAAGATGCACCGATGATCTACCTCTCAAAAGACATTTAATTCAAGAGCAATCTATGGCGTTTACTTGTAGCTATCTCAAGTTTGATCTAATTTTGTTAAATTGTCAAGATGCAAAGTTTTATGAAGAAGTTGAACCAATCGTTGAAACTCTCACTAGTTTATGATATATTAATGTTGACCCCTCAATGGGTACCTCCAAAAGCTTTTTCGTAAAACTATCAAATCAAAACCTACAATTTACCTGTAGTTTCAAATTTGACCTAACTTCGAGATATCAACATAAAGTCATTCAAATGTGCGGGGTTAGCTAGGAAGCTTGAAAACCCATAAAACATGGGAATCACAAGTAAAACATGTTGTCGATCCACTATCTATGTCTGTCAACTTGGCTTGTGGCATCCACATCCAATATTCTTTGGATTTGTCTTTACGGAAAAGAACAACTAACATCGCTCGTCTTCAAGCGGAAAATGTGGTATTGAATGTTCTTTCCTGGTAGTTGGACACTTACACCCACGACACTGCTTACTACCAGAAAATGCACCCATATACCTCTGAAATGACATTTAATTCAAGAGCTATCTATCACGCTTACTTGAAGCTCAAGTTTGACCCAATTTCATTAAATTGTCAAGATGCAAAATCTTCACAAGAAGTTAAACCTATCATCAAATCTCTCGTTGATTTCCGATATACTAATTGTGACCCCTCGATGGGTACCTCCAAATTAAAAGATTTTTCGTAAAACTTTCAAAGCCAAACCTACAATTTACTTGTAGTTTCAAATTTGACCTAATTTTGATAAATCGACTTAAAGTCATTAAAATGGGCAGAGTTAGCTAGGAAGTTCGAAATCTCATAAAACATGGGAATCGCAAGTACAACATGTTCTCAATCCACTATATATGCCTGTCAACTTGGCTTGTGGCATCCACATCCAATATTCTTTGGACTTCTCTTTATGATAAAGAACAACTAACCTCGCTCGTCTTCACTCGGAAAATGTAGAATTGAATGTTCTTTCCTGATAGTTGGAAAGTCACACTGACGACATTGTTTACTACAACAAGATGCACCGATCTACCTCTGAAAATACATTTAATTCAAGAGCAATCCCTCGTGCTTACTTGTAGCTCAAGCTTGACCTAATTTCGTTAAATTGTCAAGATGCAAAATCTTAGCAAGAAGTTGAACATATCGTCAAAACTCTCGGTGTTTTATGATATATTAATTGCGACCCATCGATGGGTAGCTCCAAAATATTTTTCGTAAAACATTCAAAGCAACCTACAATTTACTTGTAGTTTCAAATTTGACCTAATTTCGATAAATCGACATAAAGTCATTCAATCAAATGGGTAGAGTTTGCTAGGAAGTTTGAAAACTCATAAATAAAATATGGGAATCATTGGTACAACATGTTGGTCCACTATATATGTCGGTAAACTTGGCTTCTGGCATTCAGATCCAATATTCTTTGGACATTTCTTTACAGAAAAGAACAACCTCGCTCGTCATCACTTAGAAAATTGAGAATAATTGAATGTTCTTCCCTGATATTGATGGAAAATCACACTGACGACAATGTTTACTACAACAAAATGCACCCATCTATCTCTTTGAAAAGTCATATATTTCAACAGCAATCTATCGCGCTTACTTATAGCTCAAGTTTGACCCAATTTCGTTAAATAGTGTCATCCGATGCAAAATCTTAGCATGAAGTCAAACCTGTTGTCAAAACTCTCGGTTGTTTCTCATATATTGATTGTGACCTTCCCCCCGATTTGTACGGTACCTCCAAAAGCTTTTTCGTAAAACTTTCAGAGCAACCTACAATTTAGTTATAGTTCAAGTTTGACCTAATTTCGATAAATCAGCATGTTGTCATTCAAGTGGGTAGAATAATTAGCTTGGGAGTTTGAAAACTCAAAAAACATATGGGAATCGTAAGTAAAACATGTTGGTCCACTTAATATGTCTAGAAGCTTGGCTTATGGCATTGAGATCCATATTATTCGAGCTTTCTTTATGAAAAAGAACCATCTCATCATCATTCAGAAAACTAAGAATGTTCTTTCGTGATAGTTCCAAACTCACACTGACGACATTGTTTACTACAAGGAGATGTGCCCATCTACCTCCAAAAATACATTTAATTCAATAGCAATCTATCGCGCTTACTTTTTGCTCAAGTTTGACCTAATTTCGTTAATCGACAAGAAGTCACTGAAGTGTGCGAAGTTATCTAGGAAGCTTGAAAAATCCTAGTACTAAAAACTTAGGTATTACATATAAGAAACTATGGTCCAGTTTGTGTGATAATTGGGGTGATTTCATTTTATTTTAACTATGGTAGGTCTCGTAGGAGCGAGGTGCTTGAGAGTTAACACGGTCAGTGGAAGCACAAGTTATATCAAGGACCTCATAAAAATGAAAATTGCACCCAAGTCCATGCATTTAGCACAAGGACCCTGAAACTGAGCAATGAAGTGTGTGTTTTGAGGTTTGCGTATACTAGCGTTCATCGTGCTAAAGACTATATGTAGAATATTTCTAGATGCTAAGAATGGAAAATAAGATCCAATGGTTAGCAATGTTTGGATTTGCCGGTCTTGATCCAACGGTCAATGTTCGAAGTTATTCGTACACTATACAATAGTATGGTATGGTACTATAAGAGATAAGACAAGATAAAGATACGATAAGAAGTACTGCGAATGGCCGATCTTTGACTAACCTTCCCTGTCGATGTTTGGGAAGCAAGTGAAAATTTGCAAAACCGGAAAAGTTTGATTTTTTTGCCACCAAGGACCAAAGTGGTTTCCTTCCTATGTACTCCTTGTCCCTACTCCACACCAACGCGGCTGCCGAACACGCCAGAGACACAGAGTCACCGTACCAAGGCACACGTGCGCAACACCACGCTGTGGACGAGGGAGAGATCAATCGAGCCGGTGCGTGAGGGGAAATGGGAGGAGAGAGGGAGGATGGATGGTGAGAGGCAGCAAAGGAGAGAGAAAACACACAATTTGTTTTGCGTGCATGGGTCCTGAAATTTACTACTAGTAGAGTGGCCACAGGAGTACCCCGTGTCAAGAACGCATCATAACTTTCCTTTGACATCGAACCGCCTTCAACTCCTCTTCGCTGCTGCCCACTTAGCATGTCTACGTTTTATTCTCTCAGCATGTACAGTGCGTGGACAGAGGTGAGCATATGTCTAAGAAAAGAAATGAGTACTACTACTAGTGTACTAGTACTAATATACTATTTGCTTTTCCCTAATAAGGTCATTAGCAATGTGTAAAAAAGCACACTTTAAGGCCTAGTATATGGCATCCGCTAAGGTTCACCATATACTCCCTCTATTTCAAATTACTCCGCGTGCACACTTGACTAGGTGAACTAATACTCTCTAATTTTTCATCCAAAAAATCCTTGGATTTTGGATATATGTAGTACACATTTCATACTATCTTTTTCAAAAATCCTAGGATTTTTTTGAATGAAAAATAAAGGAGTACTATCCCACCTACATAAGCGTGCCAGCGGAGTAATTTGAAACAGAGGGAGTACATTGTGGAGAAAATGAAGTTTGTATCTTTAAGCCTAAGGTGCACCTCTGTCAACACCTGGATTTTTAATCCCAGATTCCTGCTATGTCATACATCGCAATCCCAGGATTACCATTTTTGTGAGACATAACAGATTGGATATCACAGTACATCATCCATTACAAACCATAAATAAGGTCTTACACAAATAATGATCTCATGATCCAGTCTTAATACAACAAGCAGCGGAATACATAATAAGTGTAGCGGTGGGGTCCATCTTCAGGGGCACAGGCAATGCTGACGAAGGAAGATATTCCTAGTTATCATAGTCGTCCTGATGTCCGTCATCTTGGTAGTCTCCTTCATAGTCTGGCCATAGGAATAGCTAGGGAAAAAAGCCATGAGTACTCTTTAAGTACTTGCAAACTACCACTAACAAGTAAGATAGTACTAGTGGGAAGATCTAACTCTATGTTTATTTGTAAAGTCAAGTTTGAAACCTAAGCTGAGTTCAGAAACAAAGAAAGATAAAATAAAGTTCTAGAATCACTTAAGTTGGGAAGCTAGTGTCATCGTCACAACCCTGTTGTGGTCAAGTCAAGATTCATCATTCATTTCATAAGTCATTTTGAAAACATCTGACAACGAAACAGTATGACCACTCCAACTGTCCATAACCGCGGACGCGGCTATTCGAATAGTTTGACACTCTGCAGAGGTGGTACACTTTCACCACAAGATTCGATACCTCTGTCAGGGATAACCCTGAATCATCATACTTAGTATGCAGATAATCAAACATAACCTTTCCGTGACACACCCTACTATAAGCACCTCTCCTTTGAGCATGGCCTCCCAACCATGACCATCTGTCATCTTGGGCACTGCATAGGTGGACAACATTGAGAGGTAGCCTCAGCTCAAACCTCTCCTGAGAGGGAACCAATACTAATGCATATAAATTTCCGGCTAAGCCTTACCCAATTCAGGTATTGTGTTTGCACGGTAAAATTGGAATGGTATCGCATCCTTATCCAACCATCATTTTTTGTAAAAGGGTTAAGGCTCATTCCTCAACATTTTTATCATCATAAACCATTGGTGTTTCTCAACACATGTCAAAACATCTCAATAGAATGACTCATCATTCCAAGGTTTTCACAATTCATGTTCACCAAGTGTTCCCCTCAAAGTGACTCAAGTTTTAGTTTAGCTCTAAACTACTAAGTTAAGAGTGTTCACTAAGGTGGGATGCTGATCTCAATCTCATGCCATAGAATGACATCTAAGTATATCTAGATAGGTCTAGTTTTATACTTTTTATGCTACCTTCAAAACCAGTAAGGGGCTTTGATAAAGTAAAAAGCTTGAAAGTAAAACTTGGGGTAGGTAATATTCAAAGTGGTATAACCAAAGCATGCCTAATCCATCTGGCTTAGGTGCTCTAGGTATTCTAGCTTGCTAACAATATCTTGCCTTGGTTGGTGCAGTGGTTGAAGTTTTCTTCCTCTTCTTCTTGGTAGAACTTGTCCTCCTCGAAAGCTTGGATGGTACTATCGTCTATAAATACATACGGAGTACACAATCACCAAACAATACATAACTAGTCTACTTAGCACTCTAAGGAACACATTTGATGATCTATTATCATCACAAGCATCACAAGGTTTTATTAACTAGCTCCATTCTTTTTATTTAAGAAAAGTAATTTCTACTCATTGAAAATAACTAAGATTTAATATTCGCCAATTAAAATATGGGATCATATGGACACATGTCATCACGACATATTCTAACATGTGGGAATGTGATTTAAGGGTTGGATCATATTTGAATAAGTTTAAGTTTAATAATTAATGATTTAAAGTGACTAGAAATGCCTATATAGCATTATTTTGGTACTAGTCCAAAGTCACTTCACGCAAACCTTAATATTATTACATATTCAGATAGGTATGGTTAAATGTGATTTTTGAGAGTTGGAATCAACTCAAAATCTATTATGGTTGATTTCATAAAAATGTTTGAATGTCCAAAAGCTTCTGTCTTGTTATTTTTACTAGGAGAGATATCTAAGTCTAATTGAATTAAATCCAACGGCTTGGATAGATATTTTCAGTAGCTTTCTAACAAAATTTGAATAAATTAGTTTGGTTAAGTAGATCTTCTTGAATTGATTTTTGAACTAAGGGATAGAAGTGAATTCAAACTTAAATAGAAAAATCCATATTTGAACTAACTGGGTCGCGCGGGAAAACTAATGGGCCAGCCCAGTGGCGCTCCACGGTGCAGAGAACAGCTGACAGGGGGGTCCACATGTCAGCGGCTCTTTAAACGTGAAGCGGTACGGGGCGACGTGGACTGTTAGATTAAAAGGAAGATCTACGGCTATGGCTTGTCGTCGACGACGGACAGGTCGCCGACGAGGTGTAACCCTAGCGGCTCGGTGGGGGTCTAAGGCGGCTTACCGGGGCTCCAGCGAGGGTTGGCGAGGCGGGCAATCGAACAAGTCGAGGACGGCGGTTCTCCTAGTACTGGCGGCGTCCCGAGAGGTGGCCTTGATCAACGGCCTCCTTCTTCTCCCTCCGCGGCAGACTCCCGTGAAATTCCGGTGCTGCGGACGGCGGCTTGCTCCGGTGGGGCTCTGGGAGTGTTCTGAGAGGGAGGGGATGAGAGTGGTGTGAGGAATCCGTGCTAGGGAGGCCTCTATTTATAGGCTTGGCGAAGCGGTAGAGGAGCATGGGCGGTGCTCGCCGGTGAGGTGAGTGGACGGTGGGCTAGGACGGTGGGCGGTGCCCTGGCGAGTGTCACGGAGGTGCGTGTGTAGTGAATTGCGGTCCGGAGAGGTGAGTGGCACGGCGCGAACGATGTCTTTGCCGACGACTACGGGGCATGGCCGGGGAAACGGGCATGTCCGTTAGCTTCCTAGGACGGTGGTGATCGTGTAGGCAGGCGGCTGGAGCGAGGCGGGGTCTGGTCGAGCGGGGATCGTGCACGCTCTGCGGGCGGTGTCGGCATGGCAGACAGGCTCCGGGCGCGGCGGTTCCTGGTTGCTCCTGGCGCTGTCCGCGGGCTAGGGATGGCTGGGCGGTGGAGGTGGACCATGGGCGACGTGCTGGACATGGTGGGAAAAGCTGGCGGCGGCTGTGGCGCACTGTCGCTGGTGAGGGTGCCCAATGGTGCTCGGCCTTAATGGCCATGACCATTTGGTCGTGTGCACAGTGGGTGGCCGAGCTAGAAAAGGGTAGGGGGTGCACTGGGTTGGCTTTGGTTGCAAAATGGGAGACCACATTGGTCCAAACACTACTCATAATAGTGTTTGTGGTTTTTGTTTGAATTTTGCCCACAAGGTGTTTGTGGAAATGGCCGAAAGAGTTCAAGTTTTGAATTTTGAGGTGAATTTTGGTGGAGTTATTAGTCACATGCCTAAGCATCTGTGGTTGCTTGGGATTTGAAAATGGAATTCATTTGAGTGGTCTTTGAATAAGTGTGATCTATACATATGAACTACATTCAATTTTCAAATGTCATTTAAATTCAGTGTTTGAAAGTTTTTGGTAGATCACAAAGTGGGCCTTGGTACATCAATACTGGTACTAGCAAGGGGTGCAAAGATCCAAATTTGTTTCTGTTAGGATTTGAGTTCTAGGAATAGCCAAAGTAGGCATGATGATTAAAATGGCACAAATGACCATTTGCTTCCTTTATTCATTTTGATTTGTTTTTCTTTGGGATTTGTTTGGGAATGATCTAGATGATGTTTATTTCACCTAAGAATCATTTTACAATCAATGGATCACTTAAACATGGCAATTCAAAACAAATCCTAATTTAAAATGCATACCCATATGAATGCTTAATAATTTTCAAATGGAAAAGTATTTGTTAACTCTAAATTTGATGATTTGGATCTTGATCACTTGGATTATAGTTTTGGGATGTTACAACCTCAAGCTTGTGGGTTTCCCATAGAGAATATAAAAATCATTTCCCTCTCTCTATTTCATGTGATTTTTTTCAAAAGGTGTTCACAATTTTCATGATGCAAAATCTTAGCTAGAAATCGAACCACACGTCAAAACTCTCAATGGTTTTTGATATATTAATTAACCGCTCGATGGGTACCTCCAAAAGATTTTTTCATAAAACTTTCAAAGCAACCTACAATTTATTACTTGTAGTTCAAGTTTGACCTAATTTCATTAAATTCAAGAGTAATCTATCGCACTTAGTTGTAGGTCAAGTTTGACCTAATTTCATTAAACTGTCAAGATGCAAAATCTTAGAAAGAAGATGAAACTATCGTCAGAACTCTCCGTGGTTTCTGATAGTACCTCTAAGAGCTTTTTCGTAAAACTTTCAAAGCAACCTACACAATTCACTTGTAGTAGTTCAAATTTTACCTATTTTATTTTTCTACTTTACGTATTATAATTTTATGAAGTGATGATATGCCATATGTCTATTATCTGAGTCTCACGTGCAGGGCACGTGCAATTTACTAGTACTTGTAGTTTCAAATTTGACCTAATTTCAATAAATCGACATAAAGTCATTCTAATGGGCAGAGTTAGCTGGGAAGTTTGAAAACTCATAAAACATGGGAATCGTAGGTACAACATGTTGGTCCAATATATATGTATGTAAACTTGGCTTGTGGCATTCAGATCTAATATTCTTCAAACTTTTCTTTAGGAAAAAGAACAACCTTGCTCGTATTCTTCACTCGTAAAATGTAGAATTGAATGTTCTTTCTTGATAGTTGGAAACTCACACCGACGACACTGTTTACTACAAGAAGATGCACCGATGATCTACCTCTGAAAAGACATTTAATTCAGGTGCAATCTATGGAGGTTACTTGTAGCTAGCTGAAGTTTGACCTAATTTCGTTAAATTGTCAAAGTCTTAGCAAGAAGTTGAACATATCATTGAAACTCTCGCTGGTATCTGATCTATTAATTTTCACCCCTCGATGGGTACCTCCAAAAGCTTTTTCCTAAAACTATCAAAGAAAAACCTACAATTTACTTGTAGTTTCAAATTTGACCTAATTCGGAGATATCGACATAAAGTCATTCAAATGTGCAAGGTTAGCTAGGAAGCTTGAAAACCCATAGAACATGGAAATCGCAAGTACACCATGTTGTCAATCCACTATCTATGTCTGTGAACATGGCTTGTGGCATCCACATCCAATATTCTTTGGACTTGTCTTTACGGAAAAGAACAACTAGCGTCGCTCGTCTTCACTCGGAAAATGTAGAATTGAATATTCTTTCCTGGTAGTTGGACACTCACACCCATGACACTGCATACTACCAGAAAATGCACCCATCTACATCTAAAATGACATGTAATTCAAGATCTATCTATCGCGCTTACTTGTAGCTCAAGTTTGACCTAATTTCGTTAAATTGTCAAGATGCAAAATCTTAGCAAGAAGTTGAACCTATCGTCAAAACTCTCATTGTTTTCTGATCTATTAATTGTGACCCCTCGATGGTTACCTCCAAATTAAAAGCTTTTTCGTAAAACTTTCAAAGAAAAACCTACAATTTACTTGTAGTTTCAAATTTGACCTAATTTTGGTAAATTGACTTAAAGTCATTAAAATGGGCAGAGTTAGCTAGGAAGTTTGATAGCTCATAAAACATGGGAATCGCAAGTACAAAATGTTGTCGATCCACTATATATGTTTGTCAACTTGGCTTGTGGCATCCACATCCAATATTCTTTGGACTTCTCTTTATGGTAAAGAACAACTAACCTCGCTCGTCTTCACTCAGAAAATGTAGAATTGAATGTTCTTTCCTGATAGTTCGAAACTCACACTGATGACATTGTTTACTACAACAAGATGCACCAATCTACCTCTGAAAATACATTTAATTCAAGAGCAATCTATCGCGCTTACTTGTAGCTCAAGTTTGACCTAATTTCGTTAAATTGTCAAGATGCAAAATCTTAGCAAGAAGTTGAACCTATCATCAAAACTCTCTGTGTTTTATGATATTTTAATTGTGATCCCTTGATGGGTACCTACAAATTTTTTTCATAAAATTTTCAAAGCAACCTACAATTTACTTGTAGTTTCAAATTTGACCTAATTTCTATAAATCGACATAAAGTCATTTTGTCAAATGGGCAGAGTTAGCTAGGTAGTTTGAAAACTCATAAATAAAACATGGAAATCATTGGTACAACATGTTGGTCCACTATATATATATGTCTGTAAACTTGGCATGGCATTCACATCCAATATTCTCCAGACTTCTTATGAAAAAGAACAACCTCGCTCGTCTACACTCGGAAAATGTCGAATTGAATGTTCTTTCCTGATAGTTGGAAACTCACACTGACGACATTGTTTACTACAACTATATGCACCGATCTACCTCTAAAAATACATTTAATTCAAGAGCAATCTATCACGCTTAATTACTTGTAGCTCAGGTTTGACCTAATTTCGTTAAATTGTTAAGATGCAAAATCTTAGGAAGAAGTTGAACCTATCGTCAAAACTCTCGATGTTTTATGATATATTAATTGTGACACATGGATGGGTACCTCCCAAAGATTTTTTTTAAAACTTTCAAAGCAACCTACAATGTACTTGTAGTTTCAACTTTGACCTAATTTCGATAAATTGACATAAAGTCATTCGGTCAAATGGGCAGAGTTTACTAGGAAGTTTGAAAACTCATAAATAAAATATGAGATCATTGGTACATGTTGGTCCACTATATATGTCGGTAAACTTGGCTTCTGGCATTTAGATCCAATATTCTTTGGACATTTCTTTACGGAAAAGAACAACCTCGCTCGTCATCACTCGGAAAATTGAGAATAATTGAATGTTCTTTCCTGATATAGTTCGAAAATCACACCGACGACACTGTTTACTACAAGAAAATGCACCCATCTACCTCTTTGAAAAGTCATATGTTTCAACATCAATCTATCGCGCTTACTTGTAGCTCAAGTTTGACACAATTTCGTTAAATAGTGTCATGTGATGCGAAATCTTAGCAAGAAGTCAAACCTATTGTCAAAACTCTTGGTTGTTTCTCATATATTGATTGTGACCCCCCGATGGGTACCTCGAAAAGCTTTTTCGTAAAACTTGTAGAGAAACCTACAATTTACTTGTAGTATATAGTTCAAATTTGACCTAATTTTGATTAATCGACATAAAGTCATTCAAGTGGGCAGAGCGATAAGGTATAGGACATTTGAGAACTCATAAAATACGGGCAATCGTAAGTACAATATGTTGGTCCACTATATATGTGTGAAAGCTTTGCTTGTGGCATTCATATCCATATTCTTCGGATTTCCTTTATAGGAGAGAATAATCTCGACATCACTCGAAAAATTGAGAATGTTCTTTCCCGATAAGTGGAAAATCACAATGACAACATTGTTTACTACAAGAAGATGCACCCATCTACCCTTGAAAAGACATTTGATTCAAGAGAAATCTATCGCACTTACTTGCTTGTAGCTCAAGTTTGACCTAATTTCGTTAAATTGTCAAGATGCAAAATCTTAGAAAGAAGTTGAAACTATCATGAAAACTCTCGGTGGTTTCTTACATATTGATTGTGACCCTCGATGGGTACCCCCAAAAGCTTTTTCGTAGAACTTTCAAAGAAACCTACAATTTACTTGTAGTTTCAAATTTGACCTAATTTTGATAAATCGATATAAATTCATTCAAATGGGCAGAGTTAGCTAGGAAGTCATTCAAATATCGATAGACATTTAATTCAAGAGGGATCTTTCACGCTTACTTGTAGCTCAAGTTTGACATAATTTTGTTAAACTGTCAAGATGCAAAATCTTAGCAAGAAGTTGAACATGTCGTCAAAACTCTCGGTGGTTTATGATACATTAATTGACCCTGATTAGGTACCTCCAGAAGATTTTTCATAAAACTTTCAAAGCAACCTACAATTTACTTGTAGTTCAAAGTTGACCTAAATTCGATAAATAATTGGCATAAAGTCATTCAAGTTGGCGGAGTTAGCTTGGAAGTTTGAAAGCTCACAAAACATGGGTATCGTCAGTACAATATGTTGGTCCACTCTTTATGTCTGAAAACTTGTCTTGTGGTATTCATATCCATATTCTTCAGAATTTATTTACGTAAAAGAACAATCACTTCATCACTCGAAAAATTGAGAATTAAATGTTCTTCCATGATAGTTGGAAACTAACACTCTCGATATTGTTTACTACATGAAGATGCACCCATCTACCTCTGAAAATACATTTAATTCAATAGGAATCAATTGCCCTTACTTGTGTAGCAAATGTTTGACCTAATTTCGTTAAATCGACAAAAAGTCACTAAAGTGTCGGAGTTAGCTGGGAAGCTTGAAACATCCTATTTCTAAAAACTTTGGAATTATAAGAAACCATGTTCCACTTTATCTGATAATCGGGGCAGTGTAATTATTTTTTAATTGTGGTAGGTCCCATAGGAGTGAGGTGCTTTAGTTAACACATGGTCGGTGGAAGTACAAGTTACATCAAGGACCTCATAAAAATGAAAATTACATCCAAGTGCATGCATTTAGCACAAGATCCCTGAAACTAAGCAATGAAGTGTCTTTTGAGGTTCGCGCGTATTCTAGATATTGTAGAGCCAAAATTTGTTCTGAAATAATATACATTCTAGCTGTTACTACTAGTACGCATAGTAAACAAGAATCCATATAACCGAGTGATTGCACTCTCTATTGGAGTAGTAACTTGGATTGGTTTTTTAAATATCTAAGTACTACTACTAATTATAATTTCTCAAAAAAAAGTACCATTAATAAACGCAGTACTAGTTTGTTTGATTTGTTCTAAGATGTACTACTACTAGTACCTGTACTCCCTCTGTCTGGGATTATTAAGGCCATTTAAATTTGATAAGACCAAAAAAGTTAATTACAGGTTGGTGTTGAAGACATGCATGCGTTCCTCGGTCTCCCCCTGCACTACTGTACACCCTACACCTGGCCATAAGCTTTTCATCTCTCTCTAGGAGTAGATCTTCTTGCCTCGGTCTACCCCTCTATCTATACTATACTGTCTAGTATAGTACAACATGACACCTGCTTTACTCACATGTCAACTTTCTGCAACCTTTTTGTTTTGATGAAGCATGTACAGCGTGTGGACACTGTCTAAGAAAAAAGTGGCCAAGTGCAGCCGTCGCCGGTGCGCCGATGCCTAGCGTATTCCTGTACAATCGTACTAGTACAGTACATAACTCAATCACTATACTCATCAATATACCCACCCAACCCAGGTTTCTGGCCGGTGGGCACTTTGTCGGCGAGCCAATCTTCCCTCTATAACCACTGCCACAAGTTCGTGTACCGTGTTAGTGGATTTGATCGTGAGCCGGCTGCTATGGGTGCCGTCCAGTCTGAGGTGATGATTGAGTGCCCCTACGATGGCTGCTTTAGCTTGGTCGCCTTCGACAAGCTTGACGAGCACAAGATCGCGTGCTCGCATGGCCCATGCTCCTGCATGGATTCCATCTGTGATTTCATTGCCTCGCCAGCAGGGATCCTTCCCCACGTGAAGGAGGCCTACGGGATCATAGTAACTAGGGCCATCTATAGCAGCGCATTCTTTTGCCTCATCCCAACTCCGCCATCAACAAGAATGAGGGTATTCAGGCGCTTCCTCTGTGGGGATGACGGTGCCGTATTCGGCCTGACCATTAGCACGTTCGGCCCCTCCGCCGTCGTGTCCTTGGTGTGCATCAGGCAGGAAGGTGCTTGTGGCCACGGTACACGGTGAAACTGTGTGCGCCTGGGCCGCCACGGTTGGTGGACTTCTCGATGGTTGAGAGCCTTAATGTGGTAATCGAGCCGATGAGAAGATCACCGCCGACCAACTTCCCTTCCGACAAGCTCAGGATGTACCTCGGGGTGCCGTCGCGGTTCCTGATGATGGTTGGACAATCCACCCATGTATCTTTCTGGATTTGGATCGACAGGAAAAAATAATCTTAAAATATGACTGATGATTAAGACTGTAATGGTGTATTAGCATATAAATAGTACTACTAGTAGTACTATTTTACTACTCTAGTTTACTAGTAGTACTATTTTACTACTCTAGTTTACTAGTAGTACTAGCATGTAGGTTCTCTTTTGGTTCTAGGAAGGATGCATTTTGGATGTAAACTAAGTTTGCTGCTAATGTTATTACAGAGTATTTAGGGGTTTATTATGACTTTTATGTAATTGTTCACTTCTACGACATGAACCAGAGATAAACACACTAATCGTTCTTATGGTGCTTTGATTTTAGTCATCTAACTCAGTGGTTACTGAATTTTATGTCCAAACTTGTCAATTCGACTTGATTTAAGTCTTGAACCAGGATTGCCGTCAAAATTGTGCTGGTGTGGACGACACATCGACATGGGTCCAGCATGTAGGATAGGCTTCCCCGGAATTTTGCCTAAATATCTAGAAAATAATATGACCATCTACGATATCAACTCAATGTTATCAGAATCATCATGAACCATGTTTTCATATTACATGCATTTGACATTATATAAGTTAGTATATTTGTACATATTGTTAGTCAAACTTTATAAACATTGACTTTGACAAAACCTAGTATGCTTTCTAATTTGGAAATGAGGGAGCATCTAAGTACTAAAAAGCATCGAAATAAATGCATATCTAGACAAAGCCAAATGAGTAAGTTTTTTCAGGATGGAGGGAGTAATTATTTATGAGTAATCTATTTTTCACAAAACATTTACTGCTAAGGCACGTGCCCACGACTAGAGCATGGACCAATGCATAATAATCACACGACCATGCGGTGGCGATCTACTCCGTACCGGATTACCCTACGTGAAGAGGCATACTAGTGGAGCACATGCTCGTGCCATTCCTGAGTACGTAGTACTACTAGTATACGCAAATAGGAGTATAAAAATAGATAGATCTTGTTGCTCATCGTATTTTTTTTCCTGTAAGGCAACCTGGACGTGACTTCTACAATACTATATTGGCACAACTTCTGATTTTGGCGCTACAAGATGAATATGGAACTCTCTGTGTAATATTACTGTACTAGTACTTTTTATACTCCGTAGTTTTTCGGATGTGCAGTAAAGTAGTGCAATATGTCTGTTTGGCAAGCTGCATGCAACGAGCATTGGTTTGATAGGACAATTCAGGTTTTTAGATATTAAAATTTCTCCTCCAGCTCAATGGCTCAAGACACGAAGCAGCTAGTGAAGGAGATATGACCTAGAGGCAAATAATAAATAGGTTTTTATTGTCATATATCATTTAGTTTATAATAGTTTCATATTGTGCTATAACTGTGCCAAGTAGAAATATTGGTACATGTGTGGTATAAAACAACAAAGTCCCTAGTAGCCTCTATTCATACTAGTTCGTTTTTCAGAAGATGATCCGGATTTCAAGATCTTGGGCATTTATGATGACTGACAACGAGATCATATCATTGGAAAATGATGTCATTGGACATTCCTCGAAGGATTGCAACACGATCAAGTCATATAGTTCATTGTTGCAACAACTATATCTAGACTCCTTCTCCTTAGACCGTGAGATCATATTACTCACTGTTTCCCGAGGCTCCTTAGACTGCATCAAGCGCCACTTGGTAATAAAGTGGTTATAAAGGTGTACGTTGGGTATTCTGAAGGAACAGTAGATGACATGTGACTGCAAGACCGGGATTTGTTCACCCACATGATGGGTAAAGATACATACGGCCGGCTTGGTGAGATTACATCCATAAATGTTGCAACATGTGACTAGGTCACGAGGATGTAATATCACGGTAACAAGAAAACAGAACTTGTTATGAACAAGATTGAACAAGGTATGGGATACCAATGATCGGATCTCGGACAAGTTGTATCGAGAAACAAAAGGAAGAGGATGCTACATTTAGCGGTTCAAACGACATTGTCATCAGGAATGCATAGGGGTCACATGGACATCCCTGGTCCCTCTGTTGATCATTGATACAAATCATGTCTAGAGCATTCCCGAGCCGTGAGAGGATACACTTAAGGATACGATGAGAGCGATCATTCGTAAGACGGAGTCACAGTAGAGAAAGAGAAAGCCAGAATCGTTCCAGCGAGAGGTCCGAAGTTGTTCGAAGAAAGAATAAAGGAAAAGACCAGAAAAGTGTTTTCAGATAAATGGGAATTTAAATATATATTTATTATATGTTAATTGTGAATTAATATATTATAAATAATATTTATATTAAGATTTATAAAGACAACTTTTTTATTAGGCCAAATCCCGGAGGGAAAAGGCCTAGAAGAAAAGCTACAGAAAAAATAAAGGGAAAAAGAAAAAGCTAACAGCCACGTGAGCGGTTTTTATTAACCGCCACACAGGAGAAGAAGGTGGAACAAGTCGCCCAGGCCGGGGCCGTGCGAGCCGGCCCACCCGGGTGCCAGCCGCCAGCTGTCGCGCGGGCGCTGAGCAAGCTGGGCCGCTGGGGGCACACCGGCCCACCCGGGCTGCTCGCTGGAGGGCCGCCTCCAGGCGGGGGCTGCTGGGCCGTGGGGGGCATCGGCCCACCCGGCCACTTGCTCCAGGCTGCCGCGGGCGGGAGGCTGCTGGCGTGAAGTGGGCCATGCCAAGGCCCACCCATCCAGCCCCTTCCCAGGATGCTGTGTGCTGCCACCCTCTTGCCATTTGGGCTGCCCAGATTCGGCCCATCCTGCTGGGGACGAAAATCCCTTTAGTTCCTGTTTATTATTAGTCCCACATGGCTAATCCAATGGGGAGGGCACACCCCATCCACCTATATAAAAGGGTTCCCATGGGTAGGATTAAACACACAACTTGAGAAGTCCTTTGGTTGACTTTCTCCTTCTTCCTCTCTCTATACCTTGTGACCATCGCCCCAAGTCTGGGCTGTGCGATCAAGGCACACCTGCAGTATGCCGTTGCGCTGCAGGGATTCCTAGCCGGATATCAACTTCCGCACTCCCGGCGGGATCGGGGAGTCGGAGATCTCATCGTGCACCGGATGTGTACGAAGACACGAGGCGCAACACTTGGGGTGCTTAAATGTCGTGAGCCGGAGCTGTTGCACGATGAAGATGAAGAAGGAGCAAGGGGTGACCTGCGAGGAGCTTCGCAACCTGGAGGTCGGCTATGAGTATGACTACTTCAACCACGTTCCCCGCGGAATGTTAACTGCGTACGGTCTATAAAGGTATGTATTCTCTATGCATTGGCCCTTACCGCATTACTACATAGATAGACCCTAGGCAGTTTTTGGGGTTCCATCGTAGGATTTTTTTGTTTACTACATAGATAGATCCCCTCCAGTGGTATCAGAGCCGATCTATGTGTAGGAGTCCTGTACGGCCAGTACGCACAAGTTTTGTGCAGGCATTGATCCCTTAGTTGTTACCCTCTAACATGTACTTCTTTATATCGCGGTATTGTTTGATGAAGCGGCCCAGACGGACCTTACGCGTATTTGTCCGCGAGACTGGTTCCATGCTCAACGTACGACTTGTACCGTATAAGTGGCTAGCGGGTGTCTGTCTCTCATTCGATAGTTGATATAGCATTTACAACGGAGAGCGCGAAAGGGGTGTAATAGTGACAACTGTCAGATCCATGTTGTGGTTGGAAATTTCGTAGTTTAGAAACGGTTCGATTGCGAAAGCCCTAACAACCACATAAAACTTGCAATAGATAAAGTAGAGGCGTCTAACTTTATTTTGCAGGGGCATGTGATTATGATATGGCAATGGTCATTACGAAGGTAAAGTAGTTTACTTTTCTGTTACTAAGTAGTATAGTAATAGTCATCGTTCCGATGAACGACCTGGTGGAGGCGTCGTGGACTTGGCGTCAAACCAAGGGAAAGATGGAGATCATGCCGAAGCGCTCGATGGAGATCAAGGCGCAAGAAAGACCATATCATATCACATTATACATATGATGTTGATACCTGTTTTACATCTTATTGTGTGCTAGTATTTAGATACTCAATGGTAGCAAATAAGATAATCCCTATTGAATTCCAATGTTCCGTGTTCCCCTTGTGTGTGCACCACCAAGAAAGTTCTTTGGTATGAGGCGCCCTGCGGTGAGTAGGGGTCAGACATATCTACGTTTGCATATAGTGGGTGTAAGCCATGTTGCACATCAAATACACACAAGTTAGATTTGGCGAGCCTAGCACGTTACAGACACGTGGCCTCGGAACACAAGAGATCGAAAGATCAAGCATGAGTCACATGGATGATGTGATTGGCATTAGTGAATGTCTACCTTTGATAATGCACTGATGGCCATGTAACACGGGGGAGGTGCAGAGGATAGGGATCATGCGATCATTAAAATTGTCTAGGGGATGACAATTTTAGTGGAGACCAATTATAAATTGATCTCTTATTATAAACTTAGTCTAGATGTCTATTTGCAAATATCTTAGTAGACCTTGGCCTATCCCATTGAGGTCCTTTGCGACCATGGGAATATATTGCTTAATTTGGTACTTTGCAAAAGGGTCCAACTTCATAGATTTATACCCACGCCTGAGGGATATCCTCGTAGAAGGTGATCTTCTCTTCTTGATACAATAACCATTAGGAGATAATTCAATGACTCCGGATTGTTTACAAAAACACTTAGCAATCTTGCATTAGAGTTAAGAACTCTTAGAAGGGCTTGCTTGCAAATGGAGTTCATGGATGAAAAGGTATATGTAAGATATACAAATTATAAATTTGGTTCTTGCAAAACTCATTGCAGTTTGCAAAGTATTTGATACTTGTCCCGTTTTGTGAAAAACAGGAGGATCTGCTTGAGAATTGCTGGTTTTGAGGCAGCGTGACTTGATGACGGCAAGCAAAACAGTTGATGGCAGACATCACCTCTTCCCTCAAAATTTGTCATTTGGATTAGTGGACTTGAATATAAATTTGTAATCCTTGTATGTGTGTATTGCTTTAGGTGAGACGATTATTCATATGAACAAGTTAGAAGATAGTTTGTACTATTCTTATGAACAATACCTTATGGTGTTATTCTCATCACTATGTTGATGATAATGGTTTAAACATTTATAAAAGGATTAGAATGCTAGAAGATATCCAAAGAATAATAATGAAAAGACTCTATAATTTAAGTCATTTTGGTTATTGCAGGTTCTTTATGAAAGATCGGGGTCCTAGATGCTTAATCTAGAGACTTTGCAAAACCATGCCTCTTGGGCAGAATGACTAAAACTCCGCATTCTGGTAAAACGTTGATATGCGAAGAAATGTTGAATCTTATACATAGTGATGTATCATATTTTCAACAAGTAGTGGAAATCATTTATTGTGGACTTAAGTGAATAAGTGTATTTACTTAATGAATCATGAAGTTTGAAATGATTTGAATTGTTCAAACGAGTTTGTAACTAAATGGGATATTGAATTAACAAGAATTAACAAGTGTCTTTGATTTGATCGACATGACTAAAGTATTCAAGTTAAGTTTAGCACAAAAGGGACTTGTGAAAGATGTTTCACAAATTATGATAACTGGATGAATTCAAACTTTGTTGAAATATCTAAACATCATAATCATTATGTATTAAGATACATATGGTATAATATCATCTCTTATAGGGTTATAGTTGTGTTTAGAGTTAGAGATCAAAATAAGCAAATACTCATTTGAAATACGAAGGAACATCTAAAGATTCGTGGAAACAACACCATAAGTGTTATGGCAAGTTCGAGTTTCTGGAGATTTCGATAAGTCGAAATTGTGGCGAATAAACAAGTCTTTGTAAAGCATTCTTAGGAAGCTTTGAATGCATCGTCCACAATGGGCAAACCTGCTGTTGTCCTAAGTTGATGTGTCTTGATGAAGATACATGTGGAAGAAAGTAAAATGTCAAAACAAGGTATTTGACCTTACCTCCGAATTGTTGAGTGGCGTAGTGGAATTTGTTTCATGAAACTAAACTCTATAAATAGAGGAGAAACTGTTGATAATGATCATAAAGTTTCAGGGAATACTTTTACTAAAGGGAGTAGGATTCAACTATACATTCTACAAGTTTGTAGAATCATATTATTGATTCACTTGTCATGTTTTGAACAAGACATACCTACGAAATACAAAGAAGCATGATGGACCTAAGTACAAGAAATGAATGTCCATTGAAATCTCGTCAGTGGAATTCTCGGGTTGATGATGATCAAAGAATTTTGGAATATCTAAGATTGTCGAGAGGACCTAGTTTTGAGTAGGAGCAAATCAGCTTGGCTAATTCATAATATGTAGATGACATATTTTGAGTTGGAGCTAAGTGAAATCCTTGGATCTCAAACATGAATGTCATATTTGAGTGGGAGCATGAAATCATTCTGGGATATGTGGACGACATATGTGAATGATGTGATTGGTGTTAATAATGTTTAAGTTAGATAAATAAGGATAAAGTTGAAGTTATTAAACAATAAGATCTATCAAGATAGATTGGTGAGTTTAATAAACACTGAATGTCGAATGCTTCCCGGACTTGATTCTGAAAGATATTCAGAATGTCCTAAGCAAGATTCAAAAGAAGCTCAGAATGGAATAAGGTGAGAAAGTAGTTCTTACTATATGAAGCATTGAGTATTGCAACTATGGTTGAAAGAAAGAGATGCATTGCATCTCCTATGCCTCAGTCATAGGTTCTTCCATATAACCATGTTGTATACTCGACATAAAGTGACCCAAAGTTTTGGTTGGTAGGACAAAGTCTTAACAGTGAGAACATGTCTTTAAGTGATTCCTGAGTTAATCAAAACACCAGAATTAAGTTTGTACATAAATGGCTAGAAGCAATGTAAGTGGCATAGTTGCATTTCATGCACTAGGATCTACATAGATATAGACGTATAAAGGCTCCATCTAAGGTGATGTATAATGTTATGGTGGGGCTAGTTCGCTTTTAACGTAGAATGATGTGTCCCAGGGCCCAATGCCCATGAGAAAGCCCTCGAGGTTGATCTAAAGTCACTATAAGCTCCTGAAATCCGGCCTTGTTCTGCTGCCATGGCTATAGTATATACACAAAGGATAGCAAAGTGTGTTTCGAAGTTTAGATGACAACAGTGAAAACGACCGTCATCATAAACACTAGAAACAAAATTCTCACTTTATTGCCAAACAAATGCTTTGACCCATTATACGATAATGGTGTGAATGTCAAATTTAGGAAGACATTAATGATTTGCAAAAGACATAATGATCTGGTAAAACAGAACATGGACATGACGTTTCCCATGAGCATGCATGATCTGTAAACGCATATGGTATATGGTTTATACGAGTAAAATGCAAGCTGGATTATTTGTACTCCAGTGCAAGTGAGAGACTGAATGAGATATACCCTAGAGGCAAATAATAAATAGGTTTTTATTGTCATATCTCAATTAGTTTAGAATAGTTCATATTGTGCTATAACTGTGCCAAGTAGAAACATTGGTACAGGTGTGGTATGAAACAACAATGTCCCTAGTAGCCTCTATTCATACTAGTTCGTTGGTCAGGAAGATGATCTGGGTTTCAAGATCATGGGCATTTATGCCGACTAACAACATGATCATATCATTGGAGAATGATGTGATTGGACATTCCTCGAAGGATTGCAACACGATCAAGTCATATAGTTCATTGTTGCAACAGCTATACCTAGACTCCTTCTCCTTAGACCGTGAGCTCATATTACTCATTGTTTCCCGAGGCTGCTTAGACTGCATCAAGCGCCACTTGGTAATACAGTGGTTATAAAGGTGTACGTTGGGTATTCCGAAGGAACAATATATGACATGTGACTGCAAGACCGGGATTTTTTCACCCACATGACGGATAAAGATACATACAGCCGTCTTGGTGAGATTACATCCATAAATGTTGCAACATGTTACTAGGTCACGGGGATGTAATATCACGGTAACAAGAAAACATAACTTGTTGCGAACGAGATTGAACAAGGTATGGGATACCAATGATCGTATCTCGGACAAGTTGTATCGAGAAACAAATGGAAGAGGATGCTACATTTAGCGGTTCAAACGACATTGTCATTAGGAATGCATAGGGGTCACATTGACATCCCTGGTCCCTCTGTTGATCACTGATACAGATCATGTCTACAGCATTCCCGAGCCGTGAGAGGATACACTTAAGGGTATGATGAGGATGATCATTCTTAAGACGAAATCACAATTGAGAAATAGAAAGCCGGAATTTTTCCGCGGATAGATCCGAAGTTGTTTGAAGAAAGAATAAAGGAAAAGACCGAAAAATTGTTTTCAGATAAATGGGAATTTAAATATATATATTTATTATATTTTAATTATGAATTAATATATTATAAATAATAGTTATATTAAGATTTATAAAGAAAACTTTCTTATTAGGCCAAATCCTGGAGGGAAAAGGCCTAGAAGAAAAGCTGCAGAAAAAATAAAGGGAAAAAGAAAAAGCTAATAGCCACGTGGGCGGTTTTTATTAACCGCCACACAGGAACAGCAGGCGGAACAGGTCGCCCAGGCCTCTGCGGGCTGCGGCCGCGTGAGCTGGCCCACCCGGGCACCAGCCGCCTGCTGTCGCACGGGCACTGAGCGAGCTGGGCCGCGGGGGGTACACCGGCCCACCCGGGCTGCTCGCTGGAGGGTCACCTCTAGGCGGGGGCTGCTGGGCCGCGGGGTCACCGGCCCACCCGGGCCACTAGCTCCAGGCTGCCGCAGGCGGGAGGCTTCTGGGCGCAAGGTTGGCCACGCCAAGGCCCACCCGGCTAGCCCCTTCCCAGGCTGTTGTGTGCTGCCTCCCTCTTGCCATTTGGGCTGCCCAGATTCAGCCCATCCTGCTGGGGACAAAAATCCCTTTATTTCCTGTTTATTATTAGTCCCACATGGCTAACCGAATGGGGAGGGCACACCCCCTCCACCTATATAAAGGGGTGCCCATGGGTGGGATTAAACACACAACTTGAGAAGTCCTTTGGTTGACTTTCTCCTTCTCCCTCTCTCTATACCTTGTGACCATGGCCCCAAGTCTGGGCTGTGTGATCAAGACACACCTGCAGTATGCCGTTGCACTGCTGGGATTCCTAGCCGGATATCAACTTCCGCACTCCCATCGGGATCGGGGAGCCGGAGGTCTCATCATGCACCGGATGTGTACGAAGACACGAGGCGCAACACTTGGGGCGCTTAAATGTCGTGAGCCGGAGCTGTTGCACGATGAATATGAAGAAGGAGTAAGGGGTGACCTGCGAGGAGCTTCGCGACCTTGAGGTCGGCTACGTGTACGACTACTTCAACCACGTTCCCTGCTGAACGTTAACCGCGTACGGTCTACAAGGGTATGTATTCTCTACGCATTGGCCGTTACCGCATTACTACATAGATAGATCCTAGGCAGTTTTTGGGGTTCCATCGTAGGAATTTTTTGTTTTCTGCTATGATCTCCTACATCTAGTACTCCTCTATCCTCCGGCTATCGCCCAGATCAAAATGAACAAGCAAAAGATTGTGTATCTTGGAAATTGCCATGGCCATTTATTACCTGCATAGTTTTATTTTGTTTCCTTCGAGGCACCTGCAAGACTGATACTAGTAATAATGTGCTACGATTAGGCCCTATAGCTAGTACTAGACATAGACTCTAGTAGCTACTCTCGTCACACTGAATTGTCCAAGAGGTGCAGTTCCTTTTTTCTCCAAGAGGTGGAGTTCCTTTTTTTCTCCAAGAGGTGGAGTCCCTTTTTTTTCCTGAGAGAGGAAACTTTTTTTATTCCTTCTTTGATTCAAAGAAAATTCAAAGGTTTTGTGAAGGATCTTGTTCCTTAGGAAATAATCCTATGCTTTTTTTTGATTCATAGGATTCCAATATATAGGAATTATGTCCCGTTTGAAACGCGGGATAGGAAAAATATAGGAATAGAAAAAACATGGAAATTGAGATTCCTTCAAAGTATTCCTTTGCCCTCTATTTTTTAGGAAAATTTCCATCTACTTCAACCTCATGGTATAATTTCTTTGCTTTCCCTGTATTTAAACACTTACTTGATCCAAATTCTTGTAGTTTCCTCTTTCTATGTTTTGAGAATCCTGCAAATCAAACGAGCCCTAAGAGATGGTCTTTTTTTGTCTTTGATCATTTTTTTGTTTGAACATAGGGTCATAGAGCTGCTCGAAACACGATCAGGGTGGAAATTGCACAAACCTCCAACAATTGGATTTGAAATTGCAGGGAACTCCAGATAATCAGGATAATATAGTTGCAAGAAACTACTACAATTACTTTTGGGTACAAATGCTGAACATAGCACAATTTTTTTGATTAGCCCTGTTAACATTATTTCTTACATAGCCGGGGCTCAATAGTTGGAGATCTTTGCAACTACGGCTCTGATTGTTGGAGTTTTGTGCAACTAGCCTCAATTGGAGCCCCACCCCTAGTCACCCACCGTCTGCAGTACTACCAGTAGTACTATTATGCACCATCAGCCTTTGTCTTCTCCATCTCACCCTGGTCGCCAGCTCACGCTAACGATCTTCCCACCCCACCCCACCCCACCCTAAACAAAGCTCCCAAAACACCATCCGCAGCCTCCTTTCATGGTGAGATCGAGCAAGGCCTGTAAAGATCCTGAGCAGTTTCAGAAGGTGTTCACTGAAGGCCCTCATCAAGTACTCATCAACCATTGCGACATCACCACCTCCACAAGTCTCGTTGGTTCGTCCAAACATATTCTTCAATCAGCAAAAGAGAGTGGAACTACACCTTCTTCTCATCTGTTTGGCCACCCATGTGTTCTTCATTCTCACCCGCCGGTGAGACTGTGGGAATCCAAAGACTGCTTCGAAGTGGCGAGTAGCCCGTGCAAGATGACGCTGCTGGAAAGGTTCTCCTCCGATGCTGTGATGCCAAATAGTTTTGATGAGCAGTGAGCAGGCGACAATGGAGATTGGATCGTCACAGTTGGGCCCGATTTCACGTGGGACCTTGTCAACGTGTACACTCGTCACAAGATTGTTATTCCGCAAGTGTCAGGGTTTCAACCGACCGAAGGTTCTGCACTTACATTTTAGGATGATGCTGATGAAGGTTGACGTACTAAACTGCAGAAGATAGTCATTTGGCAAGTTCCAATAGCTGCTGGGAAATACAAAGATTTCTCTCTAGTCGTCATTTTTGAATTCAAGATCGATGTCATTAACGGGAATAATAGTCATGGATGGTCAGTTTGTGTGAACAAGTTCGAGGGCTACTTCAGATACTGCGATGCTATTATCCAACGCGATCGTGTGTTTGCCATGACCAAGAACGACTATGTTTATGCATGGAAGTCTCTGGAACTTGGTACATTCTCCTCCCTACATACTTTATTAGCTTTATTCCTGAATCGATGCAAGCTAATTTTTCTGAAATTTCATTGGTTAGTAGGAATTCCATAAAAAAATTAGTTTCTTTCATATGATTGAGTTCTGCTGATAGTATTGCTTCGTCTCCTAGTACATCCCATGGAAAATATGGTATCTACTAGTAGTAAGTACTTATGTGAGACTCAGATATTATTTCGAAATCAATGTAAGCTATTTTTTCTAAAGTTTCGTTGGTTAGTAGGAATTTCATAGGAATTTTAGCCTCTTTGATTCATACGAATTCCCTAGGAATTTCAGAGGAATGCAATCCTTACTAAGTTTTCATACATATAAGTAATTTGATTCATAGGATTGAGTTCTGCTGATAGTATTCCCTTATCTCCAAGTACTAGTACATCCATGGAAAATATGGTATCTACTAGTAGTATTTACATGAGACTCGGATACTAGACATATGACATATCATAACTATATAGAATTATAATACTAGGTAAAGCTCAAAAAAATAGAAATTTGATCAACATCTATAAAGTATGGGTGCATATTTAGTTCTTGTATTTTCTATCATGTAGAAGTCAACGTTTATTAGGTACTAGTACTTGTATTGTTAACATAGTCTTGAGAAATGAAGGAGAAGATTCTTGAATGATGGAGAAGGGTGTTTTGAGGATTGTGCATACCGTTCTGATGGCCCAAAATATATGGAGCTCGTTGGGGAACCCAAGGGGAAGGTATGATGAGCACAACAGCAAGTTTTCCCTCAGTATGAAACCAAGGTTTAATCGAATCAGTAGGAGCAAGGAAACACCCCAAAGGTGTTGCTAGATGAACTTTGGCAGGGCGCACTACCGGTGCCAGCAGCAACGTGGAGACCTGCACAACACAACCACAGAACTCTGTCCCCAACTTGCGACGAGGTTGTCAATCTCACCGGTTTTGCTGAAAACAAAGGATTATACGTATCGAGTGGAAGAAAGTAATAGTTTGCAGAAAGTAAACACAAAGCAGTAAACAATTGATTGTAGATTAAAAGTAAAAGAAAGGACTGGGGTCCAGAGTTCACTAGAGGTGGCTCTCCTTAAGATAGATAACATGTTGGGTGAACAAATTACAGCGGGGCAATTGACAAACATCAAGAAAGCATACAAGCATATACTACGCATCTTGACTCCTTTGAGATTTGATTGGGCATTACAACATTAAAAAATAAACCACCATCCAACTGCATCTATGACTAATAATCCACCTTCAGGTTATCATCCGAACCCCCTCCAGTATTAAGTTGCAAGCAACCGATAATTGCATTACGAATTGTGTGTAATGTAAACAATACAATTGTTCTACGAACAAAGGATTGTTGTTTTCTCCCTAGTAGCAACATCACATCTAGTACCTTAGAGATTTCTGTCACTTCCCTAGATTACCAGAGGCATGAACCCACTATCGAGCATAAATACTAACTCTTGGAGTTGCTAGCATCTACTTGGCCAAGACAGTGATACATTGCAAATGTATCTATAATTTTTGATGTTCCATGCTTAGTTTTATCCACTTTCTTGTGTTTTGTCCACACTTTGGAGTACTTTTCATATGATTTCTTGGACTAACCTATTAACAAGAGCCACGGTGCCACCTACCTATTTTCTGCTGTTTTTGGTTCCAAGAAATTCTGAAAATGAATATTCTCGGAATTGGACGGGATGAAAGCCAAAGTGCCTATTTTCCCGGAAGTCATCAGATGCCAGAATACGAGACGGAGAGGGGCCAGGGGGCCACCACACCACCTGGTCGCGCGGCCCGCGCCAGGGGGTGGTCTGGCTGCCCCCAGCACCCCCTCGACCTCTCCTTCCGCCTATAAGATGCCCTCGGGACGAAAACCCTAAGGACCTGATCAAAAATCCACGAAAGAGTCTGTAGCCGCTGTCATCTTCATCCCTAGATCAGGAGGGATCTGAAGCTCTTCCCGGCACCCTGCCGAAGAGGGGATTTCACCCTGGAGGCCCTCTTCATCACCATGGAAGCCTCCTATGTGATATGTGAGTAGTTCATCCTTGGACTACGGATCCATGTAGTAGCTAGATGGCTGGTTCTCCTCCTTTGTGCTTTCATGTCTAGATCTTGTGAGCTCCGTTCATGATCAAGATCATCTATTTGTAATTTTGCATGTTGTGTTTGCGAGGATCCGATGGATATTGAGATGCTATTTCAGATTGATTATTGATTCTATCATGTCTTTGTTATTTGTGATCTTGCATGCTTTCCATTGTTAGTAGCTATCTTGGCCAAGTAGATGCTAGCAACTCCAAGAGTTAGTATTTATGCTCGATAGTGGGTTCATGCCTCTGGTAATCTGGGGATGTGACAGAAATCTCTAAGGTACTAGATGTGTTGTTGCTACTAGGGAGAAAACAACAATCCTTCATAGAACAATCGTATTGTTTACATTACACGCAATTCATAAAGCAATAATCCGTTGCTTGCAACTTAATACTGGAGGGGGTTCGGATGATAACCTGAAGGTGGATTATTAGTCATAGATGCAGTTGGATGGCGGTCTATGTATAATGTTGTAATGCGCAATCAAGTTCCAAAGGATTCAATATGATTAGTATATGCATGTATTGCTTTCTCGATGTTTGTCCATTGCCCCGCTGTAATTTGTTCACCCAGCATGTTATCTATCTTAAGGAGAGCCACCTCTAGTGAACTATGGATCCCGGTCCTTTTCTTTACATACAATCTACAAACTGTTTACTGCTTTGTGTTTACTTTCTACAAACTATTACTTCCTTCCATTCGATACGTTTAATCCTTTGTTTTCAGCAAAACACGGTGAGATTGACAACCTCATCGCAAGTTGGGGACAAAGTTCTGTGGTTGTGTTGTGCAGGTATCCACGTTGCTACTAGCATCGGTAGTGCGCCCTGCCAAGGCTCAGCTAGTAACACCTTTGGGGTGTTTCCTTGCTCCTACTAGTTCGATTAAACCTTTGTTTCATAACTGAGGGAAACTTGCTGCTGTGCTCATCATACCTTCCTCTTGGGGTTCCCAGCGAGCTCTACATCAACATTGAGCCATCAAGCATTTTTTTGGCGCCGTTGCCGGGAAGTCAAGGACATCTTCACAAGGGGAGTCCCGCATAACCAATCTCTTTACCTTGTTTTTTTATTTTTCTTAGTTCCTTTTTGCTTTGTTTGCTTGTTTCTTTATCAAAAACACAAAAAAAATCGTTTTACTAGTTTGCTTTCTTATTTGAAAACACAAAAAAATTAAGTCTCCTTTAGTTGTCATCTCTT
Source organism: Avena eriantha (assembly GCA_910589775.1). Taxonomy (NCBI): domain Eukaryota; kingdom Viridiplantae; phylum Streptophyta; class Magnoliopsida; order Poales; family Poaceae; genus Avena; species Avena eriantha. The sequence continues at coordinate 108,842,566 of OU342746.1, read as the reverse complement.
CCTTAGCTCACCATGTTGATCCCCAAATTCACCCTGAAAGACCTTTCAATTGGTAGTGGTTCTATAATTGGGAAAGATAATATTGAAGAATTCTTTAATCATGTTAGTAAGCATGAAGATACTGAGGATAGATCCCTTGCAGAACTTGCTCCAAACTATGAGATTGCTGCAGCTTCTTTAATTCACATGCTAGAGGCTAGGTTTGTTAACCTCAACCCCTCAATGCAAGTAATGTTTCTTAAGCTTAAAGAAATTGAGGACCCTGAAAAGAGGGATTTTATTCTAGAAACTTTGTTTAAGGAGTTCTATGATGTTGCCAAGGAAGGTACGAAAGTCTTCGAACGTTACAATATGTTAGGCTCATGTGTAGATGTTGTTGGTACACGAGAAAAGATGAACAAAACCGAACCTAATGGGGAGGAAGCTAAGATACCAATACCCTTTAAACTAGCAGCAATACATGAAGCCATATAAAAGAATCTTGGTTGGATTGTTCCTGAAAACCCTTTTGATGAAAATAGTTAACCTAAGAGCATTGAGAGAGGATCCTCTAGAACTTATTTGGATGATATACCTTGCCTTGTTGAAGATATTTCTGGTATTAATCTTAATGCCTTTTCATTTGAGAAAACTTGATTCTTTTTCTTGCTTCTTATGCCTAACTTAAAGGCGTTAAAGAAAAGTACTTATTGAGAGATAACCAAAAAGTTTTAGATGAGTCCTGGAAGTTATTACTTCAGTAATAACCGATCCTTATCCTTTTTATTTGCTTTTTGTGTCAAGAGTAACCTCTAATGAGAGAGAAGTAATGATTGGGAAAGTTGCTGTCCTGAAACAGATTTTAGTGCTTCACCTTAAAAATTCGTGTAAAATATCTGAACGTCTTTTTGAGGCGTGCATTTTTGTGCTTTTGCCCCAGGTTTTTATATAACTTTCGTTAGCTTAACACGTTTTGATTTTAGCAATAGAAGGTCTTCAAAAAAATTCGTCTTTACCTGCTGGTCTGTTTTGACAGATTTCTACCATTTTCTGCATTTGCTTCTTTTTGGTTCCTTTTTTAGTTCTTTTGGGGAATTGAGCTTTTTGAGGGAAGTGCTATAGTATCTAGTATTCTAATGGAAGTTTATTTGGTGTTATAACTGAACCTTAAGACATATTTATCTTGAGTGCACTAATGTTGCTAATAAAGATTGTGTGAAGTTTTGTATGAAGGAAAATTTTCAGGTGTATGGAAGGAATGAGTAATGAGATGAAGGATGGACTAAAGCTCAAGCTTGGGGATGCCACGCGTGTCACCCCAAGAAATATCCAAGAAGTACAAGCGTCAAATCTTGGGGATGCCCAAGGCATCCCCCTCTTCATCAATAAAAATCCCAGGTTTCTTCCAAACGCTTCATTTTTATTGTTTCATGCACAGTTGTGTTATTCTTGGAGCGTCTTCTTTTCCATTTTCGTTTTGGTTTTTCGTTTGCTTCGTTTGGTTAGTTTTCTGAATAAATTGGTTGGACCCCCACTTTCATACATTGGTTTGCAAGTAGTTTGGTTTGGATTGGAAAAGAGTAGGAAAGTTCATGCTTATGTGGTAAAAAGAGCTTGTTTTTGACTGTGGCCTATGCTTTGTCATGCCATGCTTGATATTTTTTTGGCTTTATGCTTAGTATTCTTTGCTGTAGCATGACTTGTTATAAACAATTGAGAATACTTAATGTGCCTTGGATGAATAATGCATTGTTTTAGCATATTAAAGCATAGTATAGTGGTATTCTCCTTTGATGCTTTATTTGGGTTGACTCGGCTCATGCTCACACCATGTTATGACTATCCAAAGTCACCATAGACTTTATGATCCTTTAGCTTTCAACTTGTAGTATCACTTTATGCTTTGATCGATGATGTTTTGTCGCTCTGCATGATTATGGCCATTATTGCTCTCTTAGTTTGTCGCTCCCAGTCTTTTGCTAGCCTCCACAATCAACTATGAGTTCCACTCATGCATGCAACTCCTTAAACCAAGTTATTCCAAAGAGTCCACCATACCTACCTACTATCTTATGCTATTCTAAGTATATTCATGCTTTTGTTTACCTTCCAAATTAAACTTGTGATGAGAAAACTAGTGATTAAAGCTCTCACGAACTTGATGGCACACTTTACTTTTTTTTGCATCTAATAAACTTGAACCATTGGGTCCTTCTTTGTTGCGTATATGCTTGTGCTTTATAAGTTGAAATTTGCAGAACCATGTATCACGGGGAACACTTTCAACATTGCACTTGTACTTTGTACCCCGTTGATATCATGTTCTTTTGCTTACGGATCCTGGCGGTGTGAAATAAAAGTGGAACTTGTAAGATCATGGAGTTTGTATGTGTGTTAGATAAACGCCAGGGCCGCTAGCCTAAGCCATGCCTAATCATGGTGGAAACTTGTCATGCTTGGTGAACAAATTACAGCGGGGCAATTGACAAACATCGAGAAAGCAATACATGCATATACTAATCATCTTGACTCCTTTGAGACTTGATTGGGCATTACAACGTTATACATAGACCGCCATCCAACTGCATCTATGACTAATAATCCACCCTCAGGTTATCATCCGAACCCCTTCCAGTATTAAGTTGCAAGCAACAAATTATTGCTTTACGAATTGCGTGTAAAGTAAACAATACGATTGTTCTATGAACGAAGGATTGTTGTTTTCTCCCTAGTAGCAACAGCACATCTAGTACCTTAGAGATTTCTGTCACTTCCCCAGATTACCAGAGGCATGAACCCACTATCGAGCATAAATACTAACTCTTGGAGTTGCTAGCATCTACTTGGCCAAGATAGCTACTAACAACGGAAAGCATGCAAGATCACAAATAACAAAGACATGATAGAATCAATAATCAATCTGAAATAGCATCTCAATATCCATCGGATCCCTGTAAACACAACCTGCAGAATCACAAATAGATGATCTTGATCATGAACGGAGCTCACAAGATCTATACATGAAAGCACAAAGGAGGAGAACCAACCATCTAGCTACTACATGGATCCGTAGTCCAAGGATGAACTACTCATGCATCACACCGGAGGCTTGCATGATGATGAAGAACGCCTCTAGGGTGAATTCCCCTCTCCGGTAGGGTGTCGGGAAGAGCTTCAGATCCCTCCTGATCTAGGGATGGAGATGTCGGCGGCTACAAACTCTTTCATGGATTTTTGATTGGGTACTTAGGGTTTCCGTATCAGAGGCAATATATAGGTGGAAGGAGAGGTCGAGGGGGTGCCTGGGGCGGCCAGACCACCCCCTAGCGTGGGCCAGGCCTAGCTGCGCGGCCAGGTGGTGTGGCCAGGCCCTAGCCCCTCTCCGTCTTGTATTGTAGCTCCAAGTGTCCCCCTGTAAAATAATAACTTTGGCTTTTGTCCCATCCAAATCCGAGAATATTCATTTTCTGACTTCCTGAAACCAAAAACAGCAGAAAACAGGTAGCCGACACTGTGGCTCTTATTAATAGGTTAGTCCAAGAAATCATATGAAAAGTACTCCAAAGTGTGGACAAAACATAAGAAAGTAGATAAAACCAAGCATGGAACATACAAAATTATAGATGCATTTGCAATGTATCATGTTCGTTGTGCTGAAGACTATCAATAGAATCTTCAAGTAGATGCTAGAATGGAAAAGAAGATCCAACGGCTGGCAATGTTGGGATTCGGAAGTCCTGATCCAACAGTCAATATTCAAAGTTATTCATACACTATATAGTTGTAAGATAAGATAAGATATTAAACCTCCTAGAAATAATCCTTGTTGGTTTTCCTTTGGTATATAAGAAACCAAAATATTGTCGGATCCAACCTTGCTTTTTTTCCTATGAACTTTATATTCAAGATCCTATAGCATTATTTCCTATTTCATTTGATCCTATGAATCAAACTATGTCTCTAGGAGAATTTCCATAGCATATCCCCATTTCGAAAAGAATTAGAATTTCCATAGCATCTCCCTAGGTTGGCATTTTTTTATGCAATCAAACATCTTAAGTATAATCAAGATTTATGAATGCAAAAAAATATTTATGAAAGTAGTATTATATATCAACTTCTACAATGTTAGATCAATATCAGGATTATTTCCATGTTAAATTTCCTCTCCCTTTGAAGGTCCTATCCTTATCCTGCCGCCATGCGATGTGTTGTACCTGACACATGGGTTTGTTAAGGACGATGAGGAGAATGATCTTGGTAGGTGGTGTTAGCAAGATCTTCTAGTGGTTCAAGACTTCTTCTGGTCTATACATATGGTGTCTCAGGCAATGCAATTAATGATGATACTAGTGTTGTTCACTATGGTCGCACCATTCACACCTATCCTTTTGGGTTTGAGTGCATGGTGTTCTCGATGGACACAAGCTAGTTAACTACAGCTAACCAATGGAAAATGGTTACTGACCTTGGATCATATTCTCTTTTCCTTGGCGTGAACTAACCAATTATCATTGCAGTAGGCAATGCAAATGATCTGCTAGGACATCTGACAAGAAGGAACTGTGTTTACACATCACACCAAGAAATTGGTTACAAGTACATGCCATGTCCTGAAATTTGCCGCTTCAGTCTGAATGGTGACTCAGCTGTTGGTTTCCACACCAACACTCGCTGGATATGGTCAGAGACTCCATTTTGGTTCATCCCAAGCTTCTCAAATGCCTTGGAGTGGAATGAGCCTGTTCACGGATAGCTCATTTGGTATCGGCCTTCTATTGAACTCTTTCTTTTGGCTGGTTTTTAGCTAATGTACGAGTACTCAACATTTAGTTTCGCACCCGGTCTGGCTTGTAAAATACTCCGTATGACCAAAAACCCCTTTTGTACACTTGGTAGTTTCTCCAATATGTATATTTCATCAATCTTGTAAAAGAACCTTATTAGGAGTACAGTTGTACTCTACTACTACTATTCCGTACATAATTTCTTCTAGAATGTTGTATAATAGTAGTACTATTAGTATTACTCCTTGCAGGTCTGTAGTTTTTGTTTCTTTTTAACTACAATTTGGGTCCTATAAGCCTAAGGGCATCCACTATGTGCAAAAAACCACACCTTAAGTCCTATGTGGCAATGCTTGTTGTCTACCTTATATATAGTGGAAGAAATAAGAGTTGTCCATAAGCTTGTAGGTGACCTTAAGCTTATGGGTTGTCGACAAGCAATAGAAAATAATTTAATCTCTCTTCCCTCTCATGCATGAGTATGTAGGATGAGACATGTGGGTCCTAGCTTATAGCTAAAGTTCATCTTATACATAGTGGAAGATTTTACAAGAAAGATGGGTCCCGCCTTATGGCTAAAGTTCACCTCATACATAGGTGGACGTGTTGGTAAGTACTTCGCTCAGAAACTGTACGCGATGGAAGGAACACGATGTTTCCAGGTTTACCGGTAAAAACATGTCGCTCATCATGGCATCACTAGTGATTTGACAAGGCAATGCTATACGACGGTGTGCTAGTCTAGTTTTTTCTTCTTCTGAACAAGTACTGCTTGTCTACCTAGTAGTAGTAGTAAAGGTCTACTAGTAGGAGTACAAGAGAACTTGATGAAGCTAGCTGGAGTACTACTATCAGTAGCTGCCGCAGAAGGGAGAGGAGGGAGTTTTGCACACGCCAGTGCATGTGGCAACGCGTTCCTTCCGAGACAAGCTAGATTTAACTCCCTCACTGGCCTCCCCCATGCACACAACCTCTTTTACTCAGTACCTTCTTCCCATCCACTACCGCCCCTTGGCCTCTCGCTCCATATTGTTGCCGACCAACTCCTCGGCTCCGTCCTCTACAGGTGGTTGTGAGATCGGCGCGGCAACCTTTTGTGGGGCGGTGGAGCATTCATCATCTCTGTCCCGCGGCAGCAATGGCGGTTTGTGAAATACTAGAACACTCATACCTATTCCCTTCGTTTAATAATATAAGATATTTGAGCTTATGTGAAACGAGTGTATCTAGATTCACTCCGAACTTACATGATAGAGTTGATAATGCGGTTAAATTTTTATTGTTGATTGCACAACATTGTCATGTGTAGAGTAGTTCTTATCTCGGGTATGCATCCTTTTTTTGTAGACTAGGATTGAATAGAAGATTGTTTTCTAGGCTAGATCCCATAACTAAGAACAATGAGGATCCGTTCGAAGTTGGTAGTTCGACAGCGCAAACATTTGAACATTTGCATATATTTGTCAATCAGCATCATGTAATCAATATTACAACTTTCTGTAGAAGGAGATAGGGGAAGGAGCGAAAAAGAGGATTCTTGATGAAATAGGTTCCAATCATGTGACTTCTGATATCCCAGATGACAAGGTAAATCAATAGAATGACGTATGTTCTTGTCTTCCCGCTCAGATGCTTTCGCTGTAATCTCTGTTTCTCTTGTAACCGCAGAAGCACAAAGTTGAAGAAGATAGATCTCTACACCTAAGACGCCACCTTGTTTACCTTCTGTGGAGACTAATGCAGTTGCAGCTGCAACTGGTACTGATGAGCCTGCACCTGCCATCGTCGTGCCAGATGATGGAGGTGTTGGATTGGTTTTACCATCCGCGGAAACTTGTGTGGCTGGAGCTGGCAGTGAAGAGCCTTCAGAGGACATTGTGGTGCTTGATAGGTCACCTATTGTGGAGACTCATGCTACTGGTGTTGGCGCTACTGTTGGTACTAATGATCCTACTCCCAAAATTATCGTGCGACCTGAAGGAGGTGGTGATTTGGGTTTACAATCTGTAGAGACTGTTGCACCTAAAGGTAGTGAACTGTGATGCCGAGTTTTCGTTCTTATGATTTGTATGCTTTTCTCTGGAACCTGTATTATGGAGCTACCTGATGGCTCTGAACATGGCGCCAGAAAAATGCTGGAGTGTGGTTGATGTAGAGCTCGTTGGGAACCCCAAGAGGAAGGTATGATGAGCACAGCAGCAAGTTTCCCTCAGTTATGAAACCAAGGTTTAATCGAACCAGTAGGAGCAAGGAAACACCACAAAGGTGTTAGTAGCTGAGCTTTGGTAGGGCGCACTACCGGTGCTAGTAGCAACGTGGAGACCTGCACAACACAACCACAGAACTTTGTCCCCAACTTGCGATAAGGTTGTCAATCTCACCGTGTTTTGCGGAAAACAAAGGATTAAACGTATCGAATGGGAAGAAGTAATAGTTTGTAGAAAGTAAACACAAAGCAGTAAACAGTTTATAGATTGTATGTAAAAGAAAGGACCGGGATCCATAGTTCACTAGAGGTGTCTCTCAAGATAGATAACATGCTTGGTGAACAAATTACAGCGGGGCAATTGACAAACATCGAGAAAGCAATACATGCATATACTAATCATCTTGACTCCTTTGAGACTTGATTGGGCATTACAACGTTATACATAGACCGCCATCCAACTGCATCTATGACTAATAATCCACCCTCAGGTTATCATCCGAACCCCTTCCAGTATTAAGTTGCAAGCAACAAATTATTGCTTTACGAATTGCGTGTAAAGTAAACAATACGATTGTTCTATGAACGAAGGATTGTTGTTTTCTCCCTAGTAGCAACAGCACATCTAGTACCTTAGAGATTTCTGTCACTTCCCCAGATTACCAGAGGCATGAACCCACTATCGAGCATAAATACTAACTCTTGGAGTTGCTAGCATCTACTTGGCCAAGATAGCTACTAACAACGGAAAGCATGCAAGATCACAAATAACAAAGACATGATAGAATCAATAATCAATCTGAAATAGCATCTCAATATCCATCGGATCCCTGTAAACACAACCTGCAGAATCACAAATAGATGATCTTGATCATGAACGGAGCTCACAAGATCTATACATGAAAGCACAAAGGAGGAGAACCAACCATCTAGCTACTACATGGATCCGTAATCCAAGGATGAACTACTCATGCATCACACCGGAGGCTTGCATGGTGATGAAGAAGGCCTCCAGGGTGAATTCCCCTCTCCGGCAGGGTGCCGGAAGACCTTCAGATCCCTCCCGATCTAGGGATGGAGATGACGGCGGCTACAGACTCTTTCCTGGATTTTTGATCGGGCCCTGATACATTGCAAAATCCACGAAAGAGTCTATAGCCGCCGTCATCTCCATCCCTAGATCGGGAGGGATCTGAAGCTCTTCCTGGCACCCTGCCAGAGAGGGGAATTCACCCTGGAGGCCTTCTTCATCACCATGCAAGCCTCCGGTGTGATGCGTGAGTAGTTCATCCTTGGACTACGGATCCATGTAGTTGCTAGATGGCTGGTTCTCCTCCTTTGTGCTTTCATGTTTAGATCTTGTGAGCTCCGTTCATGATTAAGATCATCTATTAGTAATTCTGCACGTTGTGTTTGCGGGGATCCGATGGATATTGAGATGCTATTTAAGATTGATTATTGATTCTATCATTTCTTTATTATTTGTGATCTTGCATGCTTTCCGTTGTTAGTAGCTATCTTGGCCAAGTAGATGCTAGCAACTCCAAGAGTTAGCATTTATGCTCGATAGTGGGTTCATGCCTCTGGTAATCTGGGTAAGTGACAAAAATCTCTAAGGTACTAGATGTGTTGTTGCTACTAGGGAGAAAACAACAATCCTTTGTTCATAGAACAATCGTATTGCTTACTTTACACGCAGTTCGTAAAGCAATAATCTGTTGCTTGCAACTTAATACTGGAGGGGGTTCGGATGATAACCTGAAGGTGGATTATTAGTCATAGATGCAGTTGGATGGCGGTCTATGTATTATCTTGTAATTCCCAATCGAATCTCAAAGGAGTCAAGATGATTAGTATACTGATGTATTGCTTTCTTGGTGTTTGTCAATTGCCCCGTTGTAATTTGTTCACCCAGCATGTTATCTATCTAAGGAGAGCCACCTCTAGTGAACTATGGATCCCGGTCCTTTTTCTTTACATACAATCTATAAACTGTTTACTGCTTTGTGTGTACTTTCTGCAAACTTTTACTTCTTTCCATTCAATATGTTTAATCCTTTGTTTTCCGCAAAACACGGTGAGATTGACAACCTCATCGCAAGTTGGGGACAAAGTTCTGTGGTTGTGTTGTGCAGGTCTCCATGTTTCTACTAGCACTGGTAGTGCGGCCTACCAAAGCTCAGCTAGTAACACCTTTGGGGTGTTTCCTTGCTCCTACTGGTTCGATTAAACCTTGGTTTCATAACTGAGGGAAAACTTGTTGTTGTGCTCATCATACCTTCCTCTTGGGGTTCACAATGTGCTCTACGTCGAACGACGAGCACATCAAGATCTTTTCTGGCGCCGTTGCCGGGGAGTCAAGGACATCTTCACAAGGGGAGTCCCTCATAACCAATCTCTTTACTTTGTTGTTTTTGTTTTGCTTGTTTACTTTTTTCTTTGTTTGCTTGTTTAGTTCTTCAAAAATCACAAAAAATTTAGGTTTACTTGTTTGCTTTCTTATTTGAAAACCCAAAAAAAATGACTACTCTTGAAAACACTAAGTTGTGTGACTTCACTAGCACCAACAACAATGATTTTATGAGCACACCTATTGCTCCACCTGTGGCTGAAAATACTTTCTTTGAGATAAAACCTGCTTTGCTCAATCTTGTTATGAGAGAACAATTTTCTGGTATTGGTAATGAAGATGCTTCTTGCCATCTAAATAACTTTGTTGAACTTTGTGAGATGCAAAAGCATAGAGATATAGATGGTGATATTATTAAGCTGAAATTTTTTCCTTTCTCTTTGAGAGGAAAAGCTAAAGAATGGTTGAATTCCTTAACTAGGAATATTATTGATTCTTGGACTAAGTGCAAAGATGCTTTTATTGGAAAATACTATCCTCCTACTAAAATTATATCCATGAAAAGTGAAATAATGAAGTTTAAACAACATGATAATGAGCATGTTGCTCAAGCTTGAGAAAGAATGAAATCTTTGGTAAAGAATTATCCCACTCATGGACTGACTGCTTGGATGATCATCCAAAAAATTTATGTAGGATTGAACTATTCTTCAAGGAACCTATTGGATTCTGCTACTGGAGGTACCTTTATGACCATCACTTTGGGTGCTGCAACAAAACTTCTGGACAATATGATCGTTAATTATTCTCAATGGCATACTGAGAGAGCTCCACAAGGTAAGAAGGTAAATTCTGTTGAGGAAACCTCCTCCTTGAGTGATAAGATTGATATTATTATGTCTATGCTTGTTAATGGGAAAGTCCATATTTATCCAAATAATGTTCCTTTAGCCTCTTTGGTTGCTCAAGAAGAGCAAGTTGATGTGAACTTCATAAGAAATAAATTTTTTGGCAACAATGCTTATGGTAATAATGCTTATAGGAACAATTTTGGTAACAGCAATTATAAGCCATATCCTCCCAACAATGGTAATGGTTATGGAAATTCTTACAACAATAATAAGAGTGCTCCCTCTGAACCTGAAGTTATGCTTAAAGAGTTTATTAGTAAACAAACTGCATTTAATAAAACTATTGAGGAAAAACTCTCTAATGCTGAAAGAAATATAGCATCTTTGGCTGAAGCTCGATCTTCTTTGAATAAAATGGCTGCTAAACCTGAAACTAATGACAATCCCTTTGCAGCTACTAATGCCATACAAGTAAAAATTGATGAAAATGATAGACTATTAGCTGAATTACATGCTAAGTGGGAAAGAGAAATGAAATTGCTAGAAACATTAGTGTTTCTACTATTACCACCACTAGTGTTGAGGATAGTAATAGCTCTACTACTTTAGATGATAAATTTTATTTTGATCTTGATGGTTGCAATATCTCTGAAGTTATTAAGTTCCTACAAAGCTTGCTAAAAGTCCTAATGCTAGTGCTATGAACATGGCCTTTACAAAACACATTACTGATGCTCTCATAAAGATTAAAGAAGAAAAGATGAAACATAAAACTTCTATTCCTATAAAACAAGAGGATGGTTGTGAACCCATCATTAATATGAAAGTGAATGACTTTGATTTCAAAGGTCTATGTGATCTTGATAGTAGTGTTTCTATTATGCCTAGAAGGATTTATGATATGCTTGATTTGCCTCCACTTGAAGATTGTTATTTGAATGTCCCACTTGATGATATTGATAAAAAGAAACTCATGGGGAGTCTTAATGATGTTCTTATTATGGTTAACTATTCCTATGTCCCCGTTGACTTCTATGTTTTGGATGTTGAATACAATGCTTCTTGTCCTATTACTTTGGAAAGACCTTTTTTTACAACTGTTGGTGCCATCATTGATATGAAAGAAGGCACCATTAAATATCAACTCCCAGTCAAGAAAGGTATAGAACACTTCCCTCAAAAGATAGAAAAGATTTCTTTTGCTTCTCCTATGAAAACAAAATTTGGTCTTAATGCTTCTTCATTTGAGAACACTTGATTCTTTCTTTGCTTCTTTTGCCTAACTTAAAGGCGTCAAAGAAAAGTACTTATTGGGAGAAAACCCAAAAGTTTTAGATGTGTCTTGGAAGTTATTACCTCTGTAATAACCTCTCCTTATCCTTTTTATTTGCTTTTTGTGCCAAGAGTAACCTCTAATGAGAGAGAAGTAATGATTGGGAAAGTTGCTGTCCCGAAACAGATTTTTGTGCTTCACCGTAAATATTCGTGAGAGAGCTCTGTATGTCGGATTGAGCTGTAATGTTTTGTGCTTCTGACCCAGTTTGTTATCTAAATTTCGTTAGTTCAACACTTTTTGATTTGAGTAACAGAAGGGCTTCAAAAAAATCGTCTATACCTGCTGGTCTGTTTTGACAGATTTCTGCCATTTTCTGCATTTGCTTCTTGTGGGTTCCTTTTTTAGTTCTTTTGGGGAATTGAGATTTTTTAGGGAAATGCTACAGTAGCTAGTGTTATAATGAAAGTTTATTTGGTGTTAGAACTGAACCTTAAGACTTATTTATCTCTAGTGCACTAATGTTGCTAATAAAGATTGTGTGAAGTTTTGTATGAAGGAAAATTTTCAGGTGTATGGAAGGAATGAGTAATGAGATGAAGAATGGACTAAAGCTCAAGATTGGGGATGCCACGTGTGTCACCCCAAGAAATATCCAAGAAGTACAAGCGTCAAAGCTTGGGGATGCCCAAGGCATCCCCTTCTTCATCAATAAAAATCCTAGGTTTCTTCCAAACGCTTCATTTTTATTGTTTCATGCACAGTTGTGTTGTTCTTGGAGCGTCTTCTTTTTCATTTTCGTTTTGGTTTTTAGTTTTCTTGGTTTGCTTAGTTTTCTGAATAAATTGGTTGGACCCCCTCTTTCATACGTTGGTTTGCAAATAGTTTGGTTTGGTTTGGAAAAGAGTAGAAAAGTTCATACTTATGTGGTAAAAAGAGTTTGTTTTTTACTGTGGCCTGTGCTTTGTCATGCCATGCTTGATATTTTTTTGGATTTATGCTTAGTATTCTTTGCTGTAGCATGACTTGTTATAAACAATTGAGATTGCTTAATGTGCCTTGGATGAATCATGTGTTGTTTTAGCATATTAAAGCATAGTATAGTGGTATTCTCCTTTGATGCTTTATTTGGGTTGACTTGGCGCATGCTCACACCATGTTATGACTGTCTCAAGTCACCATAGCCTTTATGATCCTTTAGTTTTCAAATTGTAGTATCACTTTATGCTTTGATCAATGATGTTTTGTCGCTCTGCATGATTATGGCCATTATTGCTCTCTTAGTTTGTCGCTCCCAGTCTTTTGCTAGCCTCCACAACCAAGTATGAGTTCCACTCATGCATCCAACTCCCTAGACTAAGTTATTCCAAAGAGTCCACCATACCTACCTACTAGCTTATGCTATTCCAAGTATATTCATGCTTTTGTTTACCTTCCAAATTAAACTTGTTATGAGAAAACTAGTGATTAAAGATCTCACGAACTTGATGGCACACTTTACTTTTTACCTCTAATAAACTTGAACCATTGGGTCCTTCTTTGTTGCGTATATGCTTGCGCTTTATAAGTTGAAATTAGCAGAACCATGTTTCATGGGGAACGCTTTCAACATTGCACTTGTACTTTGTACCCCGTTGATATCATGTTCTTTTGCTTACAGATCCCGGCGGTGTGAAATAAAAGTGGAACTTGTAAGATCATGGAGTTTGTATGTGTGTTAGAGAAACACCTGGGCCGCTAGCCTAAGGCATGCCTAATCATGGTGGAAACTTGCAGCATCACCATAATGAGCACTCTATGAAGCATCCTCAATAAAAACCTATGCAAATAGCAAATAAAAAGATCGCCGAGATGCTCATTGTATGCTTGCCTTGTCATTTTGATGATGGGAAAGCTCCCGTATCATGTGGAAGGGGTACCCCGTTGGCGGTTCTTAATGATACACATATACTTACAATGACAAGAGCTTACTCGTGACTGAAGTTGAGTAGCATAAGGATCGGTCTTCGTAAGTAAGGGGCATGAGATTTCGGTTTATAACTTGTCAAGCATATCCTCTTAGTTGTGTCACTTTAACCTTAATCACCTTCAATATGCTTATGATAGGGGCAATGAGAGCTGAAAGCTATAAGTACCATAATTTTTCGAAGCTCTTTATGAGACTTGAATCCCTATTTCCTTTTACAAAGGCTTTTCTTCCACCATTATATTGAGGCTCCACCTTCTATCTTTATGCACTTACTTTGAGAGCATAGTGGCCATTCTTAGTTCTATGTGCACTGTCCCAAGACTAGTTGGTTGATGCATAACTTGACATTGATTGTTTTAAACTATTGTATCTAGTCACTCTTATGAACTTTGAAGGTGTCCTATGCATTTATATTTTCTACTCTATTGAGGGACAAGCTGAATACTATTATGCTATGTTTTCTTTATGTGAAACAAACAAACATCTTGCAAAGCATTGTATTCATGAATATTTTGTTTGTGCCTTTTCATGTTGCATCATAGTTTCTTTGCTTATTGCTAGAACTTTGTCTTTCATGTTATGATTGAAGTGCTATGATCTCAGCTTTGAATGTTTTTCAAATACTTTGGTCATGTCTTTGATGGTGCATGTCACCTCAAAAATTATTCTTTCTTTATATCACTTATCTACTCGAGGACGAGCAGGAGTTAAGCTTGGGGATGTTGATACATTGCAAATGTATCTATAATTTTTAATGTTCCATGCTTGGTTTTATCCACTTTCTTGTGTTTTTTTCCAACTTTGGAGTACTTTTCATATGATATCTTGGACTAACCTATTAACAAGAGCCACAGTGTCAGCTGCCTGTTTTCTGCTATTTTTGGTTCTAGGAAAGTCAGAAAATGGATATTCTCGGAATAGGATGGGACAAAAGCCAAAGTGCCTATTTTTCCAGAAGGGATCAAGTGCCAGAATACGAGACGGAGAAGGGCCTGGGGCCACCACACCACCTGGCCGCGTGGCTAGGCCTGGCCCATGCCAGGGGGTGGTGTGGCTGCTCCCAGGACCCCCTCGGCCTCTCTTTCCGCCTATATATTGCCCTCGGGACGAAAACCCTAAGTGCCCGATCAAAAATCCACGAAAGAGTATGTAGCCGCCGTCATCTCCATCCCTAGATCGAGAGGGACCTGAAGCTCTTCGCGGCACCCTGCTGAAGAGGGGAATTCACCCTGGAGGCCTTCTTCATCACCATGCAAGCCTCCGGTGTGATGTGTGAGTAGTTGATCACCATAGCTGGTTCTCCTCCTTTGTGCTTTCATGTTTAGATCTTGTGAGCTCCGTTCATGATCAAGATCATCTATTTGTAATTCTGCATGTTGTGTTTGCGGGGATTCGATCAATATTGAGATGCTATTTCAGATGTTTATTGATTCTATCATGTCTTTGTTATTTGTGATCTTGCATTCTTTCCGTTGTTAGTAGCTATCTTGGCCAAGTAGATGCTAGCAACTCCAAGAGTTAGTATTTATGCTCAATAGTGGGTTCATGCGTCTGGTAATCTGGGGAAGTGACATAAATCTCTAAGGTACTAGATGTGATGTTGCTACTAGGGACAAAACAACAATCCTTTGTTCATAGAACAATCGTATTGTTTACTTGACACGCGGTTCGTAAAGCTATAATCTGTTGCTTGCAACTTAATACTGGAGGGGGTTCGGATGATAACCTGAAGGTGGATTATTAGTCATAGATGCAGTTGGATGGCGGTCTATGTATAACGTTGTAATGCCCAATCAAGTCTCAAAGGAGTCAAGATGATTAGTATATGCATGTATTGCTTTCTCGGTGTTTGTCAATTGCCCCGCTGTAATTTGTTCACCCAACATGTTATCTATCTAAGGAGAGCCACCTCTAGTGAACTATAGATCCCAATCCTTTTTCTTTACATACAATCTACAAACTGTTTACTGCTTTGTGTTTACTTTCTGCAAACTTTTACTTCTTTCCGTTCGATACGTTTTATCCTTTGTTTTCCGCAAAACACGGTGAGATTGACAACCTCATCGCAAGTTGGGGACAAAGTTCTGTGGTTGTGTTGTGCAGGTCTACACGTTGCTACTAGCACCGGTAGTGCGCCCTGCCAAAGCTCAGCTAGTAACACCTTTGGGGTGTTTCCTTGCTCCTACTAGTTCGATTAAACCTTGGTTTCATAACTGAGGGAAAACTTGTTGCTGTGCTCATCATACATTCCTCTTGGGGTTCCCAACGAGTTCTACGTCGAACGACGAGCACATCATGCCCTTAGGGTTTTCGTCCCGAGGGCATCTTATAGTCGGAAGGGGAGGCCGAGGGGGTGCCTGGGCTGGCCACACCACCCCCTGGCACGGGCCAGGCTTGGCCGCGCGGCCAGGTGGTGTGGCCACCCTCTAGCCCCTCTCCGTCTCGTATTCTGGCACTTGATGACTTTCGGAAAAATAGGCACTTTGGCTTTTGTTTTGTCCAATTCCGAGGATATTCATTTTCTGACTTTCCTGGAACCAAAAACAACAGAAAACAGGCATCTGGCACTGTGGCTCTTGTTAATAGGTTAGTCCAAGCAATCATATGAAAAGTACTCCAAAGTTGGAACAAAACACAATAAAGTGGATAAAACTAAGAATGGGACATCAAAAATTATAGATACATTTGCAATGTATCACTACCTTACGCATTTCTCACACTTTTGCCTGTTTAACTGTACTGTGGAACTGGAACTACTCCTAGTATGTAATCATAATATTCGGATGCTTAAGTATTACCGATGATAAACCAATGCTAGCTGAGCTGCACGAAATTGGCATCTGCCACTGGCTCATCTCCTTTTCACAAGCACGGTGAAAAGATGGTTCTATTCCTTTTCTTGTAATGCCATTATGCTTGTGTTACTGATCTGGCAATTTTATGTTGATTTTGTCACCCAATCCGCATTTATGTCTCTACATACAAACATATTTGTTCACATGACTTGAACATAAAACAATATCTTCTTTGCATCGACTAACACAGGGAGACATGCAAATATTTATTTACTTTTGAAACAGGGCAAAAGATATGCCATTTTCATTGATAGAGAGGGACATGCAACTCAATAATATTACGATAACTACTCGTACAAGTCATAGAATGGCAGGGATTGCCATAGGAAATCATCACCTCCAGCATCTTGTTCTATAGAAGGCGTTATTACCAGATCCACAACCTTATTTTTCTTGGGACGACAATGTCAAGTGCAGGATTTCGAATCCAAACGCAATCCAGTGCAGGTTCATCAGGACAACCTACAGCTGTGTCAGTCTCCACAGAAGGTACATCAGCGCTATGGCAGACACCATTGGAAATGCAAGCTGAAGTTGTTGTTATACTCCTAACAGGACAACAGATAAGGGCTAGAAATTCAAGCTCCGAAATCTAGCATTACAAAATAGACAAGAGGTTACCCCATCTGGAAAATTCATAGACAATTCACAGTGCAATTTGAGCGTCTTACATGATCCTTAGATCTTAGTCCATTCGGTCTTTTTATTGGTGGAACGAAATTTGCTAGTACTTTTATTTCTATGAAGAACCTACAAAACATAGCCAAGTCAGACATCTGAATATATCTAACTTTTCTACAATCTCTCTTTGCATAACACTCACTTATCAAACTGTCTACGGATATCTTCCCGCTCCTTGGAAATGCAAAGTTGGTGTTCTATAGGGTACATCCATCCATATTGTACTGTACCTCTAAGTACTTCCTCGTCAGGTACATCAACAGCCAAATGCTCCATCATATCAAAGAAGGATGGGGAATATATCAGGTCAAAAGCTTGCACAGGATCTCTGCCAAGTCCTTTTTAAGATGTTTTCGAACTCTTCTGTCTAGAGCTTTAGTATAGATTTACCTAAAGCACATACCTACCCAAATCTGCAAGCACCTTGTAAATATAGATGGTCACAAGCTTTAACTATTTCTAGGAGAGGTGGAGAATAAACCAAAGCCAAGAAGAATGTCCAATGCCTGAATCTAGCAGGCAAAGCGTGGGGATCACCCAGCTGATCGCCGGCTGGTGCGTCTTGTGAAGAACAGCGCGACCAATGGTGGTAGGCCGGCACTGTTGATAGAAAGGCGTCAACAAGTTTTTTTTAAGGTGTGGAGAAGTTTGCAGCCTGGTTCTAATCCGGTGCATCTCCCATAAGAACGGCGCAAAATTTGAAGAGACATGGGCTGGTCACTTGATTGAGGGCAGGCTTACGAAAGATTGGGGTCTCGATGGAAAGTTTTGGCGGGTGCAGGGTGTTTGTCCACAATTTTCACAGAAATATCTGTGAATATTTTATCGGATTTTCCAGTTCTCAAGAGTCACCTCTCTCACAATTGGATTTACCTCATAATTCTTGCAAAGTGAGGGTTACACATTTGTTGTAACTAGCTTGTAACTGGGAATTTAATAAGTTGCAACTATTAGGTTACAACTGAGAATTAGCACAATTAGTAGGGTGACGTCAGCGCCTTAATATAACAAGTTCTCAAGCGCCTGGGATCTAGGCGCTCATATTTTATACCTTTTTTCCTTATTGATGTATTTGTTTTGAATCCGGCCGAGCCCCAGCACGTACTTGAGATTTTAACTATCGAGTCCAAGAAATTATCCCATCCGACCTCATTATAGCCCAAGACCTTAACTTGGCCATGTTTTGGGTCATTCAGCCGAGCAAATAGCCCGGTTAGATTGAGCGACAACCCATGAAAAATAGCCCATCAATCCTTGCTTGGCCCATTTTCCTTCAATTCGGCCTTTTTAGGGCACTGTCCATCCACCCCTAAAAAAACTCCGCTTATCCATGTTTTTTAAGTACTACCTACTACATTATTTATACTTAACATTTTTTAGTTGAGTTGCTAGCAATCACACGTAGCAGATGGACAAGCAATTTTTTAAGAAGAAAAATAAATAAGTTATATACAATGTTAGTATACATTTTTACGTTTTATAAAAACATAACAATTTTTTTATGTAGCGGCAAGGCAAGCAGTTTATCTGTAGCAATATTTTTGTACTGAGGGGATGACATGGCCGACCCACCTACCTGCAGCTAGCGCCCATCAACCTTACCATACAAGAGATCAAGTTTAATGAGAACGTTTAAAAAGTACTTATACAACCGTCACGACCGGAAAAAAGAAGAGCAAGATCGACACGTTTCTTATCGAGAGAGGATGACACATGGCCCCATCAGCAATACCATACACGCCTACCGCATGGAACAATGTTACCAAGGTCAAACCGGTGGACGCGACCAAAAAAAAGTCCAACATACACATGTTTCCTCTTCATAGGCGGCTGACATGTGGATCTAACAAAGAGACATTATACAGGTGTTGTATCGAGCAGCATTGCCAAGTTCCAAACGGGGAGGCGCGAGAGAAGAAAAAAGTCTAGCATGCACACGTTTCCTGCACAGAGGAGGTTGACATGTCGGGCCCACCAGCCTGTATAAATGGCTGAAGCAGCGAGCAATGCTATCAAGTTTGGAACACGAAGGCGCGACCGAGGGTAAAAAATCCATCATACACACGTTTATTCTAATGAGTGGATGACATATGGGGCCCAGGAGGTTGATTAAACAGTAGATGCATCGAGCAACATTATCAACTTCGGAATAGGGTACGTAGCGTGAGCAAAGGAAAAAATTCCATCATACACACGTTTCTTCTAATGAGAGGATGACATGTGGGTCCGAGGAGCCTGATTAAACAGTAGATGCATCGAGTAACGCTATCAACTTCGAAAAAGGGTAGCGCGAGCGAAGGAAAAAAATTCCATCATACACACGATCCTTCTAATGAGAGGCTGGTATGTGGGACCTAGCAGCCTGACTAAACGGCAGATGCCTCGAGCAACGTTATTGAGTTCAAATCAGGGAGGCATTGCCGAAAAGTATGGTCCGCTAGAGACACTGACATCCGGGACCCACACGCCACAAAAGACTTCGGCGAGTCAACATCGCGCGAGGAAAAAAAATCTTGCTTCTACCACGTTCCAGCCGAGCTTCCTCCACGTATTTAGTGGATCCGTCGTAGTAGAGGGCCGCGAAACCGGGAAAAGTTTTCCATCGGCCACGGCCGAGCCGAGAAATTCGTCGCGGAAGACGTGCCTTCTACGAAGACCATCGGGCCAAGTCATTGCGGAAGCAAACTTTTCTTGTAGTGATAACTCATGAATTTGACATCACGGTCGGATAATATTGTTCTTCTCACAACATGTAGACGGACGATTTCTCTAAAAACAAGTTTGCCATGTGTGAAGCATCATCACTCTTATGGCATGGAATCAAATGTGCCATTTTTGAAAAGAGATTGAAAAACAAATATTGAATCATGTCCATGTTTTGATCTAGGCATTCCTAATACACATTCCATGCTAATATTCGACCATGGTGCATATGTGATAGGCAATGGCATACAAATACCAAAAAGGTTGGACTTAGACTTTGGTTGTAAGCATGTTGTGCATCGTTCGACGAGGTGCTCCACGTTCCTCTTCATCTTCGGCCAAAACTAGTGTGTTGACAACATGTCATGACTAAAGTAACCCACTGAGCCTCCACCATGAGACTATTGTAGTAGAAAAAGTTAGAGAGATGACTTTTGAATGCAAAGATTGTTTTGTTTGAAGAGAAAACCATTGTGCAAATAGAAGTCATCAAATCTCTTGTGAATGGAACACTCAGAAAAGATAGGTCCAAAGAATGGGTCAGAAGAATACAATTCTTTGATATCATCAAGACCAAAAACATTCACTTCTAGGTGCGTAAGTAGGAATGTGTTTTTGTGGGAAAGAGCATCTGCAACCACATTTTCTTAACCCTTCTTGTATTTCAAAATATAGGGAAAGGACTCCGTAAACTCATGGTCAGAGTGTATAATAAACTCCTTGGGTCAAAGGTAATGCTGCCAAACTTGCAAGATGCGAACCAAAGGAAATAGTTCTTTGTCATAAATCAGATAATTAAGGTGCACTCCATCAAGTTTCTCGCTATGGTATGCAATCATACGTCCGTTTTGTAGGAGGACTCATCCAATTCCAATACCACTAGCATCAAACTCTATTTCAAATGCTTTTTTAAATCCCGTAAAGTTAGGAGAGGTGCTTCGGTGAGTCTATTTTTGAGCTCATCAAAAGCCATTTGTTGTGCTTTTATCCAAACGAAAGAGACATTTTTTTGTTCAGCTTGTTTAGAGGCCATGCAATGGTAGTAAAATCTTTCACAAAACGATGATATAAACCGGCTAACCCGTGAAAACTTCAGAGTTCACCAACATTTTTGGGTATTAGCCAATCTTGTATGTATTTCACTTTGGAATCATCCACTTCAATACCATTAGGAAAAACAACAAAACCAAGATAAACCAACTTGTGTTTAGAAAAATAGCACTTTCGAAGTTAGCATATAGCTTTTCATGTTGAAGAATTTGTAAAACTTCT
This sequence comes from Avena eriantha, assembly GCA_910589775.1. NCBI lineage: Eukaryota > Viridiplantae > Streptophyta > Magnoliopsida > Poales > Poaceae > Avena > Avena eriantha. Next base: position 108,821,640 of record OU342746.1, on the reverse strand, counting down.
TTAACACGGTGAACATGTTCTTCAAGCAATTTTCGATAGACAAGGCTATCATCAAAGTAAACCACAACACTCTTTCCAATGAGGTGTCTCAAAATATGATTAGTTAAGAACATAAATGTGGATGGGGCATTAGATAAGCCAAAGGGCATCACCAACCATTCATATAGACTAAGTTTTGTCTTGAAGGCGGGTTTCCACTCCACCCACAGCCATGCGTATTTGATGGTAACCACTACGAAGATCTATCTTAGAAAACATAGTGGCTCCACACAACTCATCAAGAATGTCATCGAGACGAGGTATGGGATGTCTATAATGAAAAGTAATAGCATTAATATGACGACAATCCATGCATATCTATAACATATCATCTATTTTTGTAACAAGTATCACGAGTACTGCACTTGGACTTAAGCTCTATTGAATTAAACCTTTGGAGATGAGGTGGTGAATTTGGCGTTCGATCTCCTTCGTATCCTCTGGGTTCATGTGGTAAGCGACACGGTTTGTTAGAGGCGCATCATGAATGAGTTCGATGTGATGTTCTATTTCTCGAAGTGGAGGTACTCGATGAGGGAGCTCTTTGGAAAACACATCATCAAATTCCTGAAAAATAGTCATCAAAGAAGGAGGAATGTTTGTTAAGCTATTAGTTCCTTGCGCCAATCCCTTGCATATGAGGACATAGTGACAGCTGGATATGTCATCCCTCACTTATCTCATCCACTTGGTAGCAAGGAGAACACTGTTTGTTTTTCACTCAAATTAGGCTTGTGCCCCTCACTCGCTATTTTGTGGTTCTCTCACTCACCAATCATCTCACTAGGTGTTTTGTGGCTTGCACCCTCACTAAAGCCTTTGCATTGTCCACAATTATTTGTCTAGGAGTCATCGGGTGCAAATAACACGTCTTACGAAGCCACTTGAAGCTAGCTATACATATTTGTGCGGCCATCATGGAGAGCAACTTTTTCAAATTTCCATGGCCTACCAAGTAACATGTGACAAACGGTCATAGGAACCACGTCACACTCAACCATATCCTTTTATGAACCAATAGAGAACAGAACTGATATATGGCCTGTTTGATCTTGACGGATCCACTATCACTGAACCATTGCACATGGTAGGGATTCTTGTGTTGATGGAGAGGGAGGTTACGCTTCTCACTTAGCGTGGTGCTTGATAAATTATGGCAAGTTCCTCTGTAAATAATGACTTTGATTGACTTTTCCATTGATTCTAGCTCGTATTTGGAATACGTTGCATCATTGATCTTCATGCTCTTGGGCTTGTGTAGTTAACACTCTTGTGGCGACAATGTAGACTACAAGCATTCTCACACATGAGAAGATCTTGATTGTCGGACTCTATGTGTTTCCTTGCGAGTGCTTCCTTGACTCTTGCTTCATACTCATCTTCACTCAAGAATTCTTCTCCGCCATTGTCATTCACGAACAAGACCTTGGTATTTCCACATTGGAAGGACTTGTGGCCTTGGCCTCCACACTTGTAACATTCCACTTTGATATTAGAAGTGTCACCCGTTGTTTGCTTTCCACTTGGGGGCGGTTTTCCTTGTTTAGTCATTGACTTGAAAGGAGGCATAGAAGGCTTCAAGTGTTCAATTTGAAACTTATGGTGGGAGCGGACCAAGCAGGCTTGAAGGAAAATAATTCCTTTTGCTTGCTATATTTGAGGTCCTATTGAACATGACATTCAACCTTTGTTGCATTATTTACAAGCTCAACCATGTTGTTGTAAGATTGGACCTCTGTGATGTGCTTGATAGGATGGTTCAATCCGGACAAGAAGCATGCCATGGTTTGTTGATCACGCTCTTGTATGTTGGCACGGATCATGTGAAGTTCCATTTCCTTGAAGTACTCTTCCACACTTCCCATTCCTTGGTTTAGCTTTTGAATCTTGTTGAAGAGGTCTCAAGTGTAATCATATGGAACAAAGCAGGAGTGCATGTGAGCCTTCATTGCTTTCCATGTGTTGATGGGAGGATCTCTTCTTGCTTCATGAGCAACTTGGATTTGCTCGCACCAAAGATTTGCATAATCATCAAACTCAAGAAATGGCATAGCCACCATCTTATCATTTCTATAATTATGCACGCGGAAGATTTTATCGACCTTGAGTGCCCATGAGAGGTACTCTTTGGGATCATTGGAACCATTAAACTTGGGCACTGTGAACTTGAGCTTGCCAAATGTTTCTTCATCTTGGTGATCACGGTGATAACGGTTTCCATGTGGATGGCGGTGGGGGTAGTAGTGCTCATCATCTGAGCTATCATGGGGTTCATCACCTAGGTCCTAATAACCTTGATGTACTTGGGGATGATTTTGTTGTTGTGTCAACTAATGAGGAGGAGCTTGATGTTGTTGTTGCAGTTGTTGTGCCATAAGAGGTTGAGGTACTTGGGACTCATGACGTTGTTGATGGTATTGAGCCTCTTGGCACAGTGGTGGTAGTGATACTTGAGGCTCATGCCTAGGTTGTTGACGAGGTTATCATTGCTCGCCATTTCTTTGTTGACGCTCATGGTATTGGTGTTGACGGTCATGTCGGTGATGACATCTTAGAGGATCTTCAAGAGCTTCACATTGGCGGCGTGCTTATTCTTCCAAGTTGGAATCATCACTTGTAGTTGAGTGATGGTATTCCGTTTGTTCATTTGTTGAGGTCATCCTTGGGGTTGCACTTGTGGTTCTTCACGTGGTGGTTCCTCTTGGACCACTAGTACTCTTGCTTGATGATGGTGTCCTTCACGCCTTGACTGAGGTCTTGATTAGAAATCATCACCATAGCTTGAAGTTGCGGTGTGCCTTGGAGAAAGTACATGTTTTGAATAACTCTTATGTTCGATGATGGGATCGTCATTGCACCTTGGAGCATTTGCATGAAGATATTGACGATGTGGAGAATGATGACTTGATGAACTTGAACCACTAGAGTGGTTTCATGAAGAGCTTGATGCACGAGAGTGATGGTGCATTGAAGATTTTCATTTTTCTTGGTGATGGTACGTTATAGAGCTTCACTTTGATGTCCAAAAATGTGGTGGATAGCTCTCATGCGTTGCTCTAGGCCATCAAAGCAAGTATCCATCCTCTTGAACTCAGCTTGAGTTTCTCCAAATTGTTCATCTTGATGTGTCTTAAGAGCTACAAAACACCCTCAAAGTTCTTCTCGAATGATGAAGTGTCTAGCTCTTGTCATATATGGTTCTTCTTCTTGTGGAGGAGGTTGACTACTCGCATTGTTCATATCCAACATGCACCAAAGCAAGGGTTGTATGTGGAAGTGTAATTTGCGGAGAGGGTTAGTCCTTTACCTCACCTTGATGAATTGTATTGACAAGTAGACACACTTGAGAACCAATGATTTGCAAATTGAAAGCACAAAGGAAACTCACATGAAGAATAACTAAAACTCTCAAAATATTATGGTGGATGGGTCAGGATGGTAGAAAACCAAACGAAACGACCCAAAGAAAAGGATATTGTAAAAAGTGGATAAGACCCAAATATTCAAAACAAAAGGTTACAATCCAAAAGACACAGGAACTGGGTTAGCACGACTATGGAAATGAACAACAAAATGTCCTAGCAAATACTATGCTCGGTTGTCGTGCCAACTCAAGGAGACATCGTTGCTCGTTTTCCAAAAGAGTATAAGCAACGGATTTGTGCACTTGCCTTGGTCGCGCTTTCTCTTTTGCTTACAAGCTTTGAGTCTCTCGATGCTTTGGGATACTATGTATTTCTTTCTATTTTTATTTTTCTCTTTTTTTTGATTTTTCCTCTCCCTTTATGCTACCAACTCACTTTTTATTTTTCTCACACAATATGATTATCCAATGACAAGTGCATAATGCTTGGGAAAACACAAAATGAGCCACTCTCAGTAGGATAGGTAACATACAAAGGAATATATGGGGTTAGCCAAGGTGGATCAAGCTATACCTTAGGTATTGTCGATGATGACTTGCAACCGGGTTGGGGCATATGTTCAGGTTTCGCAGTGTCGGAGAGCGTGAGGTGTGTTTTTCTGGAAGCTTGTTGTTGGTTTTACAACACACACACGAGACACGAACAAACAAGAGGGAAAACCTGTCAAAATTGGGGGAACAAAATTTTTGGCTAGAAATCTAGCGGCGCGGGTCTAGTGCCAATTTTTTTTGGTGATGATTTTGGTAGGCCAGATTTTTCGCCAGAATTTTTTTGCTGCAATTCCGGCACGTCGGGATTTCCGCGGGTTTGAGTTTCTTAAGAACTCCAAAACTCTGATCCGTCGATTCAGTCAGAATTTTTCCAAAACTGAGGATGTGGAAGGTCAAGGAAGATAGATCGACGCCAAATGCAATAGATATATGGAACAAAACCAAAGAAAATTCACCAAAACAAGAGGTCGATCTGAAGGTATGTTGGGATCTTTCTTGGGAAATTTTCAAATATACGGTGGAAAAGAAAATTTGGGGAGAAATTCGTGATAAACCTAGGCTATTGATACCAATATGTTGGGGGTTACACTCTAGGGTGGCCCGATCTTTCATGATTCTCATAGAATAGCAGTGGGTTCATGAGAAGGGGAGAGGGAATAAGATGCAATGGATGCAAACACAAAGAACATGGCGAAAACTCACACAGGAAAACATGATACAAAGTCGATGTCTCACTTCGTTGGCTACCGATTCAACACAATCCCTAGGATCGGTGTTGATCAAGATACTTTCTCTACCCAACTGACGAGGTGTAAGGTTCTTAGTGAGATCTTGATAGCTTTACAAGAGACCACTCAAGGAAAGACCTTATACAACTTGGATGCACTAAGGGAAAAATCGAAAGAGGTTGGGGATAATAGGTCTTCCTTGTCAAGGAAGATGAGACCAAACTAGATCTTAGAGGGGATTTCTTATAGTTCTATTATCAAGTATAAAGATAAATGGTGAACCATGGTGTCTATTTATAGTGCTTGAGAATGTAAAGATAATATTCCAAGGCATCAAACCCAGATATGCGCGCAAATAGGGATTTCTGGTGGTAACTCTGGTGGCGCCGGGTTTGTCGCCCGATCATTCCGGCTGTCGTTGGGTGGTTCCGGTTGTCACTGAGCATGTGTACTGGGAGAATTTCTAGATGGGCATCGGGACTGGAGGTTTCTCACCAGGTCAGACATTGGTATGAGTTCTAGCGAGCAGGGTTATTTCTAGTGGGCGCCGAACTTCCACCGGATATGATGCCGGGGTGCGCAGCCATTTCTGTTGGTAGGTCCGGCTGGTCGGGACTGGCACCGTGATGAGCTTCTCCTCCTCCTTCTTGCGTGCACTTGACTCTGCCCTTTTTGGCGTTCCTTCTTGGGTTTCATGGCTGAGGATGCACGGGGTATTAGAATGAAGTAGCAGGTCATTCAAAGGCGAGTCAAAGTCACACATTGAGAGGAGCGAGTGCACCTTATCATGTAGGAGTTTGGCTCAAGCACAAGTCATCAGTCCACTTGGGAGACTTGGTGGTGTGGATGTAGTGTAGTCGGTAGGACGGACTGCATCACAAAGTGAGCAGCGGACTTATGATCCGGAAAAACTGCCTTGGACCTATAAACACCAAAATTAGCGTCGAGGAAGGGGATGGAAAAACATCGAACGTTTTACAACATTATTGGAGCAACCTAGACCGTTAGAAGTGCATGATTAAATGGTTGAGATCCAATGTTCCTGCTAACTTCATGCTTTTATAAGTAGTTGAGATATATATAGATATAGAGATGTATACACTGCTCCTGTTAGTACTTGATATCAGACATAAGCACTTGTGGTTTAACATCGTTCGTGTCAGGGTCTCTAGGAAGCAGACAAGAAGTAGCATGATCAGCGTGCATGGGACATGAGCTATGGGACGAGCGGGACGGTGAGTAGGAGGCAGCCATTGGTGTGACAAAGATAGGTCATAGCGACAACTAATGTATAGCCGATAAGATATGATACTACGAATGGGCAATGGGTCTCTCTATGCTGGCTTCACTGACCCAAATCTCATTCGGTGCCAGCCCACGGGACGCATTTACCTTGAAATTTTCTATTGAGTCGGCAACTCATCGGGTCAACCTGGCCCATTCCTATCCTAAAGTCCCTCTTGATGGCGTTGTAGCCTCGTATAACATTTTTATTGTGTACATTCCATGTTTCTGGCTGGAGTTTGTTGTAGCCTTCTGACACATCTTCATAACATCTTTTTTTTGCATCGAGAAGAACAAACTACAAGTACTCCTCCGTAATACAAGATGTTTTAGTTTTTATAAAACAAATGTATCTAGACCTCTATGAGTGTATATGTTCGGAGTGAATTTATGCACTAAAAGCGCCTAGATAGTTTCGTCTCACAAAAGCTAAAAACATCTTATGATTTGAAACATAGTGAATAGAACTGAACACAGGTGGAGTAAACAAATCTCGTAGCGCCTTGACGGGCTATCTGAGACTGATTTTTGGGCCCTCGTTGGGAGGGCGATCGCATCCACGCAGACCGTTTCACAAGGTTGGGGCGGTTTGGGATCTTGCTCTCATGATAAATGTAAACTTCTTTACTAGTTAACACACACCCATCACAAAATCCATACTCCCTGCCTCCGTTCTAAAATAAGTGATTTGGATTTCTCTAGATTCATCTGCATGTACACACTAAAACAGGCCCAGGTGCATGTGAATTTAAACAAATCCAAGTAAATTATTTTAAGAGGGTGGGAGTATTTGACTATTCCATTCTGGGCTTTACCCACCCCCAGGAATCCCATCCTTTAGCTTTGGTTTTGTAACCTGAGGCAAAAAAAATTCCCATTGTCTCTACTTCCTCAATATTACGACTTGACCACTCATGAGTGAATATTTGCATCATGTTTTACATTATTATTTTGCATTATAGATGTAGTACCTTGGTATTTTACGGCGCTCGCGCGCATATTTTATGTCTTTTTTCACCAGAATCAGGACAGATGATGGATCCAATGGATACAATTATTGAAGCAATTGTACTGTGGAGAAAAGGAGTAAAAAACAACATAAATTGCTTATTTGAGAAATATTAATAATACCAGAAGAAAACCAGAAGCAAACAAAGGAGGCAGAGAGCGTAAACGACCAACTATACGGCGGGAGAATTTCTTCCGCTCGTATATCTCCGGCCGTATAGTTGGCGCCACCTCCACCTCATCAAATAGTTTCACCCCGTGCAATTGGTTCAGAGAGACAACATAAAAAACACCCAGAAATCGCGAAAACCTCACCTCTGGAAGGCATCTGGAGGGGAAACTCGTCCGCCAGGGATCCATCTTCACCCTGCACAGATCTAGGAGGCTAAGGCATCGATCTTCATCAACCACCGATACGTTGGAAACGTATCTATAATTTTTGATGTTCCATTCTTGTTTTATATCTACTTTATTATGTTTTGTCCACACTTTAGAGTATTTTTACACATTTTCTGGAGCTAACCTATTAACAAGATGCCACAGTGCTAGTTGTCTGTTTTCTGCCGTTTTTGGTTTCAGAAAAGCTGGAAAAGAAATATTCTCGGAATTGGACTGGACAAAAGCCAAAGTCAATATTTTACCGGAGGACTCACGGAGCCAGAAGTTGAGACAGAGAGGGGCCAGGGCTGGCCACACCATTTGGTGGCACGGGTCCCTCCTAGGCACGCCACCAGGTGGTGTGGGCCCCTGGTCCACCCTCTGACATCGCCCCTTCTCCTATAAGAAGCCTTCCGATGAGATAACCCTAGAGAATCTAGCCTCCAGCCACGAAAAGTTCCACAACGCTGCCGCCACCGAAGGTGAGATTCGGGGGATAGAAAGTCTCTGTTCTGGCATCCAGCCGGGATGGGGAATTACCCCCGGAGCCATCTCCATCGATCTCCACCACCATCTCCATTGCCGTTGCTGATTCCCATGATGATGAGGGAGTAGTTCTTCCTTGAGGCTAAGGGCTCTACCGGTAGCTATGTGTTCATCTCTCTCTCTATGCGTGATCTTATTGTGATCATGAGCTTTGTAATCTGTAGATCTATTCTGCTACTCAAGTGCTTTAATGAATCTCTGCTTATCCCCACGTGTGTGAAGTTGACAGTGTGCACACCGTGTGGAACTTTGGCTAAGGTTACATAAATACTTGTTTTAAGTTATATTTCGAGTTGGATGTCTCTATGCATCTGTGGTGTTTGTTGGAACCATCTAGCGCTTAAGGTGATAGTGAGGGGTTATCTAGATGGGGAAAGCAGACTTTGAGGAGTGATGTTATAGCCCTACCATGGATTAGAGTGTCCAATGGGAGAGTAGTTCAGAGTAGTATCATGAATAGAAGATATTTATATGAGAGTGTTCACTAGTGAAAGTATGATCCCTAGGCCTTGTTTCTAAACATTGAAACACCGTTTGCAACTAGATCTGTTATATGTTCGCTTGCTTCCATATTTTTGCCTTTAGTCTTTTCCTCCCGTCAATTTCTTTTCTGATACCGTTGTCTTATATCCATACCACTTGTATTTCACTATCTCTTCGCCAAACTAGTGCTCCTATACACCTGACAAGTGTATTGGGTGTGTTGGGGACACAAGAGACTTCTTGTATCTTGATTGCAGGGTTGCTTGAGAGGGATACCTTTGACCACTTCCTCCATGCGTTCGATAAACCTTGGGTGATCCACTTAAGGGAAACTTGCTGCTGTTCTACAAACCTCTGCACTTGGAGGCCCAACAACTGTCTACAAGAATAGAAGTGCGTAGACGTCAAGCTATTTTTTGGCGCTGTTGCCGGGGATTGAAGTATAAGCTCCCACGTCAACCACGTGCCATCAAAGCTATTTTCTGGCACCGTTGCCAAGGAGGTAAGGTAAAAGGTACTCACATCTTCTAGCTACGGAACTATCTTATAGTACTGTTGCTGGTGTGTGAGTACTCGAAGTTATTTCCTTTAGATTCTGCAATTTTATCTTTTTGTTTCTTTTTTTTATTTTCACTAGTTAGGCTTAATGGAAAACAACAACAAAATTAGAGAGCTTTATAATATTTATCTTGAGTTAGAACATGAAGTGTTTGAAGAGAAAATTAAAAAACCTATGGAACTTTATTTGCGTGCTAAGAGCAATGTTATTAGTATGAATTCTTTGAACACCATTATTGCTAATGCTATGGAAAAGTCTAAGCTTGGGGAAGCTAGTTTTTATGAAAATTATCTTTTTAGTCCCCCAAGAACGAAGGAGAAAATTTACTTTGATGATACTATGCCTCCAATATATGATGATTACAATGATGAATAGGATATTTTCAGTCCACCTACTATTGAGGAGAAAATTAATTATGATTACAACATGCCTCCTATATTTGATGATTATGGTGATGAGAATAATAATGATAGCTATTTTGTTGGATTTGCTCCCACTACAATTAATAAGAATGATATGCTTACGTGGAGAGTAATAATTATTATATGCATGTGGCTCATGATAAGAATGTTTTATGTGATAGTTATATTGTTAATTTTATTCATGATTCTACTGAAAGTTATTATGAGAGAGGGAAACATGGTTTTATGTATCTCAACAATATTAAGTTTCCCCTCTTTATGTTGAAAATTTTGAAGTTGCACTTGTTTTGCTTTCCTATGCTTGTTGTTTTGTGCTTTCATGACTTGTTTCTTTACAAGATTATTTTTCATAGGAAGTGGGTTAGACTTAAATGTGCTTTGAATTTGCTTCTTGATGCTCTCTTTTACTTCAATTCATATTTCTTATGTGAGCATCTTCTCAAACTATCATGCCTAACTTAAAGGCGTTAAAGAAAAGTACTTATTGGGAGATAACCTAATAGTTTTCTTGAGTCTTGGAAGTTATTACTTCTGTAATAACCTCTACTTATCCTTTTTATTGGATTTTTGTGCCAAGAATAACCTCTAATGAGAGGGAAGTAAGATTTAGGGAAGTGCTGTCCCGAAACAGATTTTTGTGCTTCACTGTAAAAATTCGTGAAAAATCTCTGTTGTTAACTAACTTTCGTTGGTTCAACACTTTTGATTTGAGCAACAGAAGGTTTTTGAAAAAATCGGTTTTCACCCGTTGGTCTGTTTTGACAGATTTCTGCCATTATTTGCATTTGCCTCTTTAACGATTTCTTTTTGGTTTCTTTTTGGTGAATTGAACTTTTTGAGGGAATTGCTACAGTATCTTGTGTTTTCAATGAAAGTTTTGTTGTTTTAAAACTAAACCCCAAAGATTTATTATCTTTTGAATGCACTAATGTTGCTAATGAAGATTGTGTGAAGTTTTGTATGAAGGAAATTTTTAGGTGTAGGGAAAGAATGATGTAATGAGATGAAGAATGGACAAAAGCTCAAGCTTGGGGATGCCACCCCGTGTCACCCCAAGAAATATTCAAGAGGTACAAGCGTCAAAGCTTGGGGATGCCCAAGGCATCCCCTTCTTCATCAATAAAAATCTCATGTCTTTCTAGACATTTCGTTTATATTGTTTCATGCACAATTGTGTTTTTCTTGGAGCGTATTTGTTTTTGTTTTTGGTTTTCGTTTGCTTGGTTTGCTTAGTTTCCTTGAATAAATTGGTTGGACCCCCTCATTCATACATTAGTTTTCAAATAAGATTGGTTTGGATTGGAAAAGAGTAGGAAAAGTTCATGCTTAAGTGGGAAAAAGGAGCTTCTTTTTTACCGTGGCCTATGCTTTGTCATGTCATGCTTGATATTGTTTTGGCTTTATGCTTAGTGATTTTTGCTGTAGCATGACATGTTACAAATAATTGCGATTGCTTAATGTGCCTTGAAAGAATCATGCGTTGTTTTAGCATATTAAAGCATAGTATTGTGGTATTATCCTTTGATGCTTTATTTGGTTTGACTTGGCGCATGCCCACACCATGTTAAGACTATCCCAAGTCACCATAGCCTCTATGATCCTTTAGTTTTCCTCTTGTAATATCACTTTATGCTTTGATTAATAATGTTTTGTCGCTTTGCATGATTATGGCCATTATTGCTCTCTTAGTTGGTCGCTCCTAGTCTTTTGCTAGCCTCCATACCATGTATGAGTTCCACTCATGCATCCAACTCCAAATAAAACCAAGTTATTCCAAAGAGTCCACCATACCTACCTATTATCATTTGTTATTCCAAGTATATTCATGTTTTTATCTACCTTCCAAATTAAACTTGTTATGTGAAAATTAGTGATTAAAGCTCTCATGAACTTGGTGGCACACTTTACATTTCTTGCCCCTAATAAACTTTAGCCATTGTGTCATCTATGTTGTATATGCTTGCACTTATACGTTGGGGATTTGCAGAACCATGCTGTCATGGGGAACACTTTCAACATTGCACTTATACATTGTACCCAGTTGATATCATGCTCTTTTGTTTATGGATGTCGTCGGTGCGAAATAAAAGGGGAGCTTGTAAGTCCATGGAGTTATGTATGTGTGTTATAGAAACACTTGGGCCGCTAGCCTAAGCCATGCCTAATCATGGTGGAAACTTGCATCGTCACCGTAGTGAGCAATCTATGAAGCATTCTTCTTATAAAAAAATAGATAGAGATTGAGAAAAAGAAAAAAAGATGAGAAAAGAGGAAAGAGAGAAAAAGCACCATTTTCCCATGGTAAATAAGAAGATTGCTGAGATGCTCATTGTGTGCTTTCCTTGTCATTTTGATTATGGGGTAGCTCCTGTATGATGTGCAAGGGGTACCCCGTTGGCGGTTATCTATGATACACATGTACTTACTATGACAAGAACTTGCCACTAACTAAACTTGAGTAGCATGAGGAGCGGCCCTCGTATTCAAGGGACATGAGATTTCCAACTTATACACCATAGTTTGTTCACTTTAACCTTAATCACTTCAAGATGATTATGATAGGGGCAATGAGAGCTGAAAGTTAATAAGTTACATAATTTTTGGAAGCTCTTTATGAGACTTGAATCCCTACTTCCTTCTATGAAGGCATTTCTTTTACTTTTATGTTGAGTCTCCATCTTCTATCTTTATGCACCTATTGAGAGAGCATAGTGGTCATTCTTAGTTTAATGTGCATTGTCCCAAAACTTATTGATTGATTCATAATGTTGATATTGCTTGTTCTTGAACTATTTGTATTGATTCACCCTTATGAACTTTGAAGGTGTCCTATGCATTTATGTTTTGCTACTCCATGAGGGACAAGACGAATGCCACTATGCTATGTTTTCTATATGTGAAACAAACAAACGTCTTTCAATGCATTGTTATTCATGATCTTTTATTGTATCCTTTGATGTTGCATGCATAGTTACTATGTCTTATTGTTAGAACTTCATCTTTCATGCTCATGTTTAGAGTACTTTGATGCCAGCTTTCAATGCTTGCAAATGGTTTGATCTTGATTGTGATGGTGCATGTCACCTCAAAAATTATTATTTTTATAACTTACCTACTCGAGGACGAGCATGAGTTAAGCTTGGGGATGTTGATGCTGGAAATGTATCTATAATTTTTGATGTTACATGCTTGTTTTATATCTACTTTCTTATGTTTGTCCACACTTTGGAGTATTTTTACACATTTTCTGGAACTAACCTATTAACAAGATGCCATAGTGTCAGTTGTATGTTTTCTGCTGTTTTTGGGTTCAAAAAATCCGGAAAAGAAATATTCTCGGAATTGGATCGGATAAAAGCCAAAGTCAATATTTTACCGGAAGACTCACGGAGCCAGAAGACGAGACGGAGAGGGGCCATGGGCTGGCCACACCATGTGGTGGCGTGGGTCCCCCTAGCCGCGCCACCAGGTGGTGTGGGCCCCTGGTCCACCCTCTGACATCGCCCCTTCGCCTATAAGAAGCCTCCCGATGAGAAAACCCTAGAGAATCTAGCCTCCAGCCACGAAAACTTCCATAGTGCTGCCGCCACCTAATGGGAGATTCGGGGGACAGAAAGTCTCTGTTCCGGCACCCTGCCGGGACCGAGAATTGCCACCAGAGCCATCTCCATCGATCTCCACCACCATCTCCATCGCCGTTGCTGATTCCCATGATGACGAGGGAGTAGTTCTTCCTCGAGGCTAAGGGATCTACCGGTAGCTATGTGTTCATCTCTCTCTATGTGTGATCTTATTGAGATCATGAGCTTTGTAATCTATAGATCTATTCTGCTACTCAAGTGCTTTAATGAATCTCTGCTTATCCCCATGTGTGTGAAGTTGACAATGTGCACACCGTGTGGCACTTTGGCTAAGGTTACATAAATACTTGTTATGAGTTATATTTAGAGTTGGATGTCTGTATGAAATTGTGGTGTTTGTTGGAACCATCGAGCGCTCAAGGTGATAGTGAGGGGTTATCTAGATGGGGAAAGTGGACTTTGAGGAGTGCTGTTATAGCCCTACCAAGGATTAGAGTGTCCAACCGGAGAGTAGTTCAGAGTAGTATCATGAATAGAAGCTATCTATATGAGAGTGTTCACTAGCGAAAGTATGATCCCTAGGCCTTGTTTCTAAACATTGAAACACCGTTTGCAACTAGATCTGTTACATGTTTGCTTGCTTCCATCTTTTTGCCTTTGGTCTTTTCCTCCCGTCTATCTCTTTTCTGGCACCGTTGTCTTATATCCATACCACTTGTATTTCACTATCTCTTCGCCGAACTAGTGCACCTATACACCTGGCAAGTGTATTGGGTGTGTTGGGGACACAAGAGACTTCTTGTATCTTGATTGCAGGGTTGCTTGAGAGGGATACCTTTGACCACTTCCTCCCTGAGTTCGATAAACCTTGGGTGATCCACTTAAGGGAAACTTGCTGCTATTCTACAAACCTCTGCACTTGGAGGCCCAACAAATGTGTACAAGAATAGAAGTGCGTAGACATCAACCACCGCTGCATCACCACCATTCTCATCAATCCCATCTACATATTGTCTAGATCTTGTTGTAATTCCTATACTCATTCTGGATTTATACAAGTACTATTCACCTATGATTGTTTCCATTACCATTGTCATGATGTTGATTTCCTCCATGTTTGAGTAGATCTTTAGTTCTTGGGGAGATGGAGAAACCATGGCATATGACTGAGATGAGATAGGGATTATTATGTTATACATCATTATGTGTACGTGTTAATTGTCTTCATCTTGATATTAAGGAGAAGTGCACCTTCTTAATATTTGCCTCTTATGGGGACTCGATGGAGGGGATTACTTGTTAGTAGACAAAGGGATGATAGCGCTTACTGTGACTATAAAGATGTTATTATTCTTTACGTACTAACTTGGGGAACCAAGGAGAACTCATCAAGCCATGTCCATGCCACGGGAGAAATCCCTTAATAGCGTGGTAATGCGATGGTTGTCGGTTACTGTCTGTTGTGGTTATGAGGACAATGTGTGCAGTGGTTGTTGGCAAATCGTCCATATATGGAGCTCCTCCCACATACACACACACTATGAGAATATTCGTTATAATACTCTCGATTACTTAGTTTAATTTGCTAGCGGTGTATCCGCTACTCCCTGAGAACGCCTTTTCCCTATTATTGTTCCAAAGTTCTATTACACACGCGATTCTTACTTTCTGCATTAAGTTTTGCTTTACTTTAAATTACCTTGTTCAACCAAAAACCCCAAAACAACTCTACTTATCTTGCATCTTAAAGTTATTTTTAAGTAGTTCGTTTAGTTATTGTTAAAAGCATTTTAGTCTTTTACCTACTGCTCCCTATGGGCTCGATATCTTTATTTCGAAACTAGCTACAAATGATCGGTGCACTTGCATTCATCAATCTATTTTCTAGCGTTGTTGCTGGGGAGCTTAGCGTTATAAGTCACTTTACTTTTAGTTATTTACTTTCATTGTACTAATATTTACTTGAGTTGCAGGACCACAACAATGGATAATACTCAGCATTTAAACCAGCTTGAGGCAATAAGGAAAATGGGTTCGCCCATGGACGCTTTTATAACTGTTAACAAAAGCATAAATCCGGATGGAGTCGAGATCCATCCTTTATTATTTGAATTGTTACACTCTAAGAAATTTGCAGGAACCAATGAAGAAAGCCCATATGGACACTTACAATTCTTTGAAGATATTCTCAGTTCATTTATTTTCGATGACTATAATTTTGATATGGTTAAATCCAGTTGTTTAGACAAACTCTCTCTAATAATGTTTGCGACTGGTATAGATCTTTTTGTGCAGAAGCACCAAGGACTTGGGAGGAATTGACAACTAAGTTCCTATCAAAATATTATTCTGAAAGCAAAGCTCACAGGATGAGAGGTATTATTATCAGTTTCAAAAATAATCCTAGTGAAGGCTTGTATGAAGGATATCTAAGGTATAAAAGTTACCTAGATAATTGCCCCCATCATGATTTTCCTGATTGGTTAATCACCCATACATTTTATGGAGGGCTAAATATTGAAAATAGGACGAATTTAGACACTGCTTCCAATGGTAGTTTTCTATCTTATACCTATGATGAAGCTTGTAATCTAATAATAAAAATGAAAGAAGCAACTAAAAATTCTAAAGATAAGGAAAATATTACAAATAGTTTTTCGAAATATGCTTGCTTTAATGATTTCCTTGCAGATGAGAGGACATATACCCTCGGTATTGATTCTTACTCGGTAAAAAAATATTGAGAATTATGCAGGGCATTTGCAGGTACCTATAGAATGGGAACCTCGTAAACCTCTCGAAGAAAAGAATCATGCAAGAGCACTAATGGAAGAGTTCTCCTTGATACCTATACAAGGAATCTTTTAAAAAAATAAAAAGAGAGGAAGAACAAATAAAGAAGAGACTGAAGAAACTAGAAAGGAATTTCGAAGCTACAAATATAAATAATGTTATAATAAAAGACCTTATGTAGGTACGAATAGTGGAGGATGAAGTGGTTATGTTAGACCGTGAAACTTCAGAATTTATCCAAGGTAAGGTTCGAGGTAATGAAACTTCAAAACCTATGACCCCTATATATTGTGGAGAAACTTTCTTATGTGGAATTTGTGAACCAATTTCCACTATAAATATTATGGCATCATCACTTTATCAAGAACTTCACTACACCTTAAATAATCCAGATGTTGAACCGGTAGACACTATTATTAAATTGTCTAAAAGAACCAATATAAAACTGGAAGGGGTAATCACAAATATCTATGTCTTTATTGGCTCACTCATGTACCCCCTTGATTTTCATATTGTCGATATGCCTCGAGATTCTTTTTACCCTCTTCTTTTAGGCAGGCCTTTTATTTACATCACCAAAGATCGAGTGGATAATCAGAAGGAAACCACTTCACTAAAGTTTGGAGAAGAGGAAATGACATTCCACTTTGCGAAACTAAAGAAGAGGCCATATGAAGTGGAGGATATTAAGGAAGAAAAGACGATTGTCGAGCTAGCGACAATTCATTTTAGCACTCCACAAGATGAATTAGAAAGGAGCTTGATTAATTGGGAAGAAGCACCGGATGATGAGAAGAAAGAAGACATGGATGATTACCTTGATTCAATTCCGGAGGCACAAAATCCACATGACTATGAAGAATTGGTAAGAACAGGAGATGAAGAACCTCCACCACTAGAATTGAAAAAACTTCCAGATAATATGAGGTATGAGTTATAGATAATGAAAATAAATGTCCCGTTATTATTAGCAAGAATCTATCAGAAAATTAAACTAATAAACTCATTTCAGTTTTGGTTAAGCATCATGAAGCCTTTGGATATACATGGAGTGATATTGAAGGAATAGATCCATCTACTGTAACACACAAGATTACCATGCTCGATGATGCTGAACCCGTAGTAGATACACAAAGAAGGCTTAATCCTAAGATGAAGGAAGTAGTAAGAAAAGAAGTTATACACTTACTTGATGCTGGTATAATATATCATATTCCTCACAGTAAGTGGGTTGGCCCAGCTCATTGCATACAAAGGCAAGGTGGTCTTGATGCTGCTATGAATGAGGAAATTGAGCTAGTTCCCGTGAGACCAATTGTAGGATATCGTATGTGCATTGATTTTAGGAAACTAAATCGTGAGACACAAAAGAATCATAAACCTATACCGTTCATGGATAAAATTCTAGAAAGACTTAGTAATAATTCTTATTTTTGTTTTGTAGACGGTTATTCTAGATATTCTCAAATTGCCATACAGCCAGATGATCAAGAGAAAACAACTTTTACTTGTCCTTATGGCACATCTGCTTATAGATTAATTCCAATTAGCTTATGTCATACAACATCAACTTTTCAGGAATGTGTTCTAAAGATTTTTGATGATTTTGTTGAGAAGACTATGGAAGTCCTCACAAACGATTTTGTTGTTTGTGGAACAACTTTTGATAATTGTCTCTACAATCTAACCAGAGTTTTGTAGATATGCAAGCAATCAAACTTGGTTTTGAATTGGGAGCAATGCCGTTTCATGGAAAGAGAAGGTAAAGTTTTCGGGCACAAGGTTTCGGAGAAGGGAATATAAATAGATAAAACCAATATAAATGCTATAGAAAATCTCCCAATACCTCAGGACATTAAAAGCTTAAAACTGTTTCTGGGACATGCAGGATTTTATAAGCGGTTTATAAAATATTTTGCTAAACTAGCTATGCCCCTTACCAATCTTCTTGATAAAAAACTTGATGGCTCAAAATATATCGAGCTCGTTGGGAACCCCAAGAGGAAGGTATGATGAGCACAACAGCAAGTTTTCCCTCTGTTATGAAACCAAGGTTATCGAACCAGTAGGAGCAAGGAAACAACTCCAAGGTGTTGTTTCCAACTTGGAATCCTGCACAACACAACCACAGAACTTTTCCCCAACTTACAGTGAGGTTGTCAATCTCACCGGTTTTGCTAAAACAAAGGATTAAATGTATTGTATGGAAGATATTAATAGCTTGCAGAAAGTAAACAGTAAATAGATGGTAGATTGATGGTAAAAGAATGGACCGAGATCCTTAGTTCACTAGAGGTATTTCTCCTTAAGATAAATGACATGTTGGGTGAACAAATTACAGTGGGGCAATTAACAGACAGCAAGAAAGCACATGCATATACTAATCATCTTGACTCCTATGAGATTTGATTGGGCATTACAACATTATACATAGACTGTAATCCAACTGCATCTATGACTAATAATCCACCTTCAGGTTATCATCCGAACCCCCTCCAGTATTAAGTTGCAAGCAACAGATAATTGCATTAAGGAAAGTGTGTAAAGTAAACAATAAGATTATCCCATGGAAAAAGGATTGTTGTTTTCTCCCTAGTAGCAACAACACATCTAGCACCTTAGAGATTCCTATCACTTCCCCAAATTACTAGAGGCATGAACCCACTATCGAGCATAAATACTCCCTCTTGCAGTTGCTAGCATCTACTTGGCCAAGATAGCTACTAACAACGGAAAGCATGCAAGATCACAAATAACATAGACATGATAGAATCAATAATGAATCTGAAATAGCATCTCAATATCCATCGGATCCCTGCAAACACAACATATAAGATTACAAATAGATGATCTTGATCATGAACGACCTCACAAGATCTAAACAAGGAGGAGAACCAACCATCTAGCTACTACATGGACCCATAGTCCAGGGATGAACTACTCACGCATCACACCGGAGGTAGTCATTGTGATGAAGAAGGCCTCTAGGATGATCTCTCCCCTCCAGCAGGGTGCTGGGAAGAGCTTCATATTCCTCCCGATCTAGGGATGGACATGGCGGCAGCTACAGACTCTTTCGTGGAATTTTTGATCGGGTACTTAGGGTTTTCGTCCCGGGAGGATTTTATAGGCGGAAGGGCAAGGTCGGTGGGTGCCCGAGGGGCCCACACCACCCCCTGGCACGGCATCGACTGGCCCGCACCACCAGGTGGTGTGGCCACCTCGTGGCCCCTCTCCGTCTCGTCTTTTGGCTCCGTGAGTCTTTTAGTAAAATATTGACTTTGGCTTTTGTCCAGTCCAATTCCGAGAATATTTATTTTCTAGCTTTTCTGAAACCAAAAACAGCAGAAAACAGGCAACTGGCACTGTGGCATCTTATTAATAGGTTAGTTCCAGAAAATGTGTAAAAATACTCCAAAGTGTGGACAAAACATAAGAAAGTATATATAAAACAAGCATGGAACATCAAAAATTATAGATACGTTTACAACATATCAAAACTCCATTCTATTTAGACCATGACTGCATTGCAGCATTTGAGAACCTTAAAGATAAACTATTTTCATCACCTATCATGCAACCTCCAAAGTGGGATGAACCTTTTGAAATTATGTGTGATGCTAGTGATTATGCTTTAGGGGCTGTGTTGGGACAGCGAGATGGAAATAATTTGAATGTTATTTATTACGCTAGTAGACCTCTTAGTAAGATTCAGAAACATTATGCTACTACAGAAAAAGAGTTTCTAGCTATAATTTTTGCTTGCGACAAATTTAGATCTTATATAATTAATTCTAAGGTAATAATTCATACGGATCACCAACTTTGTGTCACTTGCTTGTAAAAAATGATGCTAAGCCTAGGTTCATTAGGTGGGTTTTATTACTACAAGAATATGATTTGCAAATAGTAGATAGGAGGGGTAAGGATAATCCGGTAGCAGATCATCTCTCTAGGATGGAGGGAATAATTAATGACCTCGTACCTAGTAATGAATCATTTCTGAGAGAATATTTAGCAAAGGTAGAAATTGTTGATCCATGGTGTGCAGATTATGCTAACTATCTAGCAACAAAAAATTTACTTACCGGTATGTCAAGAAATCAAAGAATGAAATTCTTTAATGATCTTAAATATTACTTTTGGGATGATCCATATCTATATCGTCATGGACTTGACGGAATTATTCGGAAGTGTGTTCCTAATCACAAAATGAATGCGATATTGAAGGCTTGTCATGACAGTCCATATGGAGGGTATCATGCAGGTAAAAGGACTGTTGTAAAGGTACTTCAATCCGGATTCTATTGACCCACCTTGCTCAAGGATACACACATGTATGTGGAATATTGCGATGCTTACCAAAGAAGAGGTAATATAGGTAGAAGACAAGAAATGGCAATGAATTATAGTCTAATAATTGAACCCTTTGATGTATGGGGAATGGATTACATGGGGCCATTTATAGAGTCAAATGGTTATACTTATATTCTTGTTGTTGTTGACTATGTTACTAAGTGGGTTGAAGCTATCCCAACAAATCATGCAGATGCAGCTACCTCAGTGAAGATGATCAAGGATGTCATATTCCGCAGGTTTGGAGTTCCTAGATTTTTAATTACTAACCGTGGTTCTCATTTTATGAAAGTGACTTTCAGGAAAATCCTCAACAAGTATGGAGTAACTTACCGTGTTGCTTCACCACATCATCCCCAAACAAGTGGTCAAGTGGAACTCTCAAATAGAGAACTAAAGACCATACTCGAGAATACGGTGGACAAATCAAGAAAAGATTGGGCATACAAGTTAAATGACACTCTATGGCATATAGTACTGCGTTTAAAAATCCAATGGGAATGACACCTTATAAGATGGTGTACGGTAAGGCATTCCATTTACCATTAGGACTAGAACACCAAGATTTTTGGGCAATCAAGAATCTAAATTATGATCTCAAAGCAGTAGGAGAAAGCATTTATTAGATATGCATGCTTTAGATGAGTTTAGAAGTGAAGCCTATGAGAATGCTAGGTTGTTCAAGGAAAAAGTTAAAAGATGGCATGATAGAAAAATAGAGAATATTTTTTTTAAAGTGGTGACAAAGTGGTGCTCTATATTCTCGTCTTAAGTTGTTTCTAGGAAAACTCAGGTCGAAGTGGGAAGGTCCATATGTAGTTGAAGAAGCCTATTCATCGACAGCAGTGAAGCTCCAAGGAAAAACAACCTCTCTTGCATGGGTGTAAATGGATAACGCTGGAAGCATTATCGGGTGAAAGAAGATATAAGTGCAATCACTACAGAGTTGAGCACCTCCGAAGAAGTGATAAAGTGAAAATATACGAAGAACGACAATTCCAAGAAGAATGGACTCAAGATGGAATGAGCGGTACTAAGGTCAAGCTATTGACCATAAAAGAGCGCTTCATGGGAAGCAACCCATGTGAAATAAAGGTTGAGTAAGTTTTTAAATTTTCAGTTAAAGTCTAGTTTGAGTATTATTTATGCTCTAGCAAAGAAGAAGGAAGATTTATGATGCCAAAATTGGTCGAAAGTCTAAGCTGCCATTTCTCTGTCAAAACTCAATATTTCGTTAAGTTTCAGATTAATAAAGAATACCTGGAGAAGAAGAAATTTTTTGGAGGACATAGAAGGTTTAACGACCAACTATACGATGGGAAAAAAAATTCCAGTCGTATAGTTCCAGCCGTATAGTTGTTGCGACGTCAACACTTCCATCCACAAAAGGTACTGAGAGTTTAACGACCAACTATACGGCCGGAATTAAAAATTCTGCCCGTATAGTTGTGGTCGTATAGTTGTTTACACCTTTGACAAAATAATTTCTGGAATACTGAGAGTTTAACGACCAACTATACGGCAGGAATTAAAAATTCCGCCCGTATAGTCGCTGTCGTATAGTTATCGACCCTTCTTAAAAAAATTATCGAGGAAATAGAGAGTTAACGACCAACTATACAGCCGGAATTAAAAATTTCGCCCATATAGTTCCGGCCATATAGTTAGGTCCCATCGTAGATCTAATCTATAGTCGGTTCGCAACTATACGGCGGGAGCTATCCGGGCTGCGTCCGTATAGTTGCTCGTTACGAAAGACGGCTAGGATTTTTGAGCCTTGCTTTTTAAATCTGATCGCATCTAACCTTTTTCATTAAGTTTTCGCAGAGCTACAGCTTCCAGCCTCGAAAAATCCTCACCATCCCTATACAAGCCCTCTAATAACATCCGTGCAGCGAAGCCATGCAGCCCTTTCACGTCAACCATATCTAGAAGAAGAAAGATGAGAATCCCATGAAGAGGATCGAGGAAGCAAAACCTAAAGGATCGTCATCATCATCTGGCCTGGAGATCAAGCCTCTCCCAAATTGGGAGGACATGTTCCCACAGAGGATGGAGATGATGAGACAAGCTGAGCGGGGAAGGAACAAGGATGAGTACCTCCCTAATCCTTATCGTTACAACATGGGATCAAATTATAAACCTCCTCTTGGTCCATGACCTCTTAAACCTAAGAAGGTGCGGCAAGATGAGATTCATGATAATATATGTGAGTTAGAAAAGGCTTCTAAGGCATGTGTTGAAACAATTGGAGAAGGAATTGACTCCTACTAGATGATGAGCAAAGACCTTGAGAAGAAGGTCGATGCAATCTATGGTAGAGTTGGTTTCTTGATTAAAATTGTCTTTGAGTTAGGAAAGGCTTCTAAGGCATGTGTTGAAACAATTGGAGAAGGAATTGACTCCTACTAGATAATGAGAAGAAATTCCTCAAGAGGAAAATGTTGAAGCTCCAATACGACATGGCCAAGCTGAGTATGCGCTTTGAAAGCATAGTAAAAGCGGGCAACGTAAAGGAAGAATGCGATGCTCCATCTACCCAAGAGGAGGAATAGGTACCCACAAGGAGTTAATTGATCCCGCCTGACCTGATTCCAAGCTTGGGGAGATCTTTAAAGACCTTGTAATCTCTCTTATAAGTTTTACATTACAGTTTTTGCATTAGTTCAAACTAGAAATAAAGTTTGCATCATTAGAATTCCCTTTAGGAATAGTCGATACCTTTTATGAAATTCCGAGTTTATTATTATATATGGAGCAATATTGAGTTTGTGTTTGCGTTATTGATATATGAATGGCTTGAGTATGATTTTACTTACACTTGATTATAGCGATAGGAGTCTTCCACACCATTGGTATTAATGGAACACATAAAGATAATTTGGTCAATATGCTATAAGTCTATGGTTTGATTCACAAAGAAAAATTATCTATCCAATTAAGTTAAAAGAGAAACCTTGAAGAAAGGAATATGAAAGTGCTATCTGAATAGAGTGAGAACAAGTCGTGGTAGAATCTCAAGTCATAAGAATACTTCATATACAGTTGGAATTTGATTATTGAGATCGTTGGACTTTGAATTCCTACATGAAGTGGAATATATGGCTAGCTCCTTTGCATGACACTTAAAACAAAAGTGTGAGCATATATGCAAAATAAAATAAAAGAAGAAAAAGAGTGAACGTGTAAAGAGCAAATAGGCATATACCCCTGTATTGTTGTATGACAAAGAGACACTTTTGATATTTTGAATCCCAAGTGAATACGTTGATCCTTAACACTTGGGACATTATATTGAATCCCAAGTGAATACGTTGAACCGGATACTTTTACATTATGTTGAGATTCATCTTTTATGAACTGCTGATAACTAAGGTGTGGAAGCCTCCCAATACTTTTCAGATGGTTCGAGTAAGGTACTATTCATGAACTTATTCCCTTGTATCAAACACGATAAACACATGCTGCAATTGCCTCATTTATTTTATCGACTCAGCTTCATGAATATGAGGATCACATCCATTAAGCTAAAAACTTGCTCAGGACGAGCAAGAGTCTAAGCTTGGGGAAGTTGATAAGTGCATATTTGCATCATGTTTTACATTATTATTTTTGATTGTAGATGTAGGATCTTGTTATTTTACGGCGCTCCCACGCATATTTTATGTTTGTTTTCACCAAAATCAGGACAGATGATGGATCCAATGGATACAATTATTGAAGCAGTTGTACCATGGAGAAAAGGAGGCAAAAACAACGTTAATCGCTTATTTGGGAAATATTAATAATACCAGAAGAAAACTAGAATTAAACAAAGGATGAAGAGAGCGTAACGACCAACTATACGGCGGGAGAATTTCTTCCACACGTATAGCTTAGGCCATATAGTTGGCGCCGCCTCCGCCTCGTCAAATAGTTTCACCCCGTGCAATTGGTTCAGAGAGACGACATATAGAACACCTAGAAATCACGGAAACCTCACCTCCGGAAGGCATCTAGAGCGAGAACTCATCCGCCAGGGATCCATCTTTACCCTGCGTAGATCCGGGAGGCTAAGGCATCGATCTTCATCAACAACCACTGGATCACCACCATTCTCATCCACCCCATCTACATCTTGTCTAGATCTTGTTGTAATTCCTATACTCGTTGTGGATTTATACAAGTACTATTCACCTATGATTGTTTCCATTATAATTGTCATGATGTTGATTGCATCCATGTCTGAGTAGATCATTAGTTCTTGGGGAGATGGAGAAACCCTAGCATATGACTGACATGAGATAGGGATTATTATGTTATAAATCATTATGTGTACGTGTTAATTGTCTTCATCTTGATAATAAGGAGAAGTGCACCTTCTTAATATTTTCCTCTTATGGGGACTCGATGGAGGGGATTACTTGTTAGTAGATGAAGGGATGATAGCGCTTAACGTGACTATAAAGCTATTGTCATTCTTTACGTACTAACTTGCGGAACCAAGGAAACTCATCAAGCCATGTCCATGCTACGGGAGAAATCCCTTAATAGCACGGTAATGCGATGGTTGTCGGTTACTGTCTGCTATGGTTATGAGGATGATGTGTGTAGCGGTTGCTGGCAAATTGTCCATATATGGAGCTCCTCCCACATACACACACACTATGAGAATATTCGTTATAATAGTCTCAGTTACTTAGTCTAATTTGCTAGTGGTGTATCTGCTACTTGTCAACACCCGAATTTTTAATCCTAGAGGCCTGTTATGCCATACATCACAATCCCTGGATTACCATTTTTGTGAGACATAACAGATTGGATCTCACATTACATCATTCATTACAAACCATAATAAGGTCTTACATGAATAAAGGATCTCATGATCTAGTCTTAATACAAACAAGCAGCAGATAAGTAATAAGGGTAGCAGTGGGCTCCATCTTCAGGGACACAGGCAATGCTGACGATGGGAGATGATCCTAGTTGTCATAAACGTCATGCTGTCCATCTTCCTGATAGTCCTCCTCATAGTCTAGCAACAGGAATAGCCAGGGACAAAGCCATGAGTACTCTTTAAGTACTCGCAAACTATCACTAACAAGTAAGGTAGTTCTAGTAGGAATCTTAAGCTCTAGGTTTATTTGCAAAAAAGGCAGATTTATCTAAACTAAGTTTAGAAGTAAAGAAAACTAAGTCAATTTTCTAAATCACTTAAGTGGGAACCTAGTTTTCATATTCAGAACCCTCTTGTGGTCAAGTCAAAGTCATAATTCACTTCACAAGTCATTTTGAAAACATCTGACGACAGAACAGTATGGCCACTCCAACTGTCCATGACCGCGGACGCGGCTATTCGAATAGTTTGACACTCTGTAGAGGTGGTACACTTTCACCACAAAATTTGATACATCCGTCAAGGATAACCCTGAATCATCATACTTAGTATGCGGAGAATCAATCATAACCTTTCAATTAGACACTCTAGTATAGGCACCTCCCATATGAGCTTGGCCTCCCAGCCATGGCCATCTGCCATCCTGGGCACTTTATAGGTGGAAAATTCACACTCATGAGGTAGCCTCAGCTCAAACCTCTTCCGCGAGGGAACCCATACTAATGCATATAATCTTCTGGCTAAGCCTTACCCAATTCAGGTATTATGGTTGTATGTTAAAATTGGAATGGTATCGCATCTGAACCCAACCATCAGTTTTTATAAAAGGGCTAAGGCTCATGCCTCAACATTTTCATCATCAAATCCATTTGTGTTTCTCAACACATGTCAAAACATTTCAATAGAATGAAGCATCATTCCAAGGTTTTCATAATTATTTTCACCAAATATTCCCATCTAAAGTGATCAAGTTTTATTCTTAGCACTAGCCACTAAGTTAAGAGTGTTCACTAATGAGGGGTGCTAATGTTCAATCTCATGCCACAGAATGACATCTAGTATAGGCCTAGTTTTATACTATTTATGCTATATATACTATCTTTCCAAAAGCGCACAAAGCACTAACTACAAGTAAAGAACTTTGGTAAAGTAAAAGAGTAAATCTTGCAAGTAAAACTTGGGATTGGTATAAATCAAAGGTATATAACCAAAGCATGCCTAATGCATTTTACTTAAGTTATCAAGTTTGCAAGTATTAGCTTGCATAGTTCTAGCTTGCCTTGATTGGTGCAGTGGTTGAAGTTTTCCTCCTCTTCTTTTGGGTAGAACTCCTCCTCGTCCTAGCTTGGGTCAGTAATATCATCTATAAATAAATACGAGGTACACAATCACCAAACAATACTTAACTAGCTATATTTAGAATACTAAGGCTCATACTTGATGATCTAGTATCATCACAATCATCACATGAAATGAATAACTAGTTTTATTTATCTTATTTGAGAAAAGTAATTTCTACTCATTGAAATTAATTAAGATTTAATATTCTCCAATTAAAATATGGGATCATGTGGACACATGTCATAACCACATACTATAATACATAGGAATGTGATTTAAAGGGTTGATCATATTTTATAAAGTTTAAGATTATTATTTAATAGATTTAAAGTGACTAGAAATGCCCTAATAGCATTCTTTTGGTACTAGTCCAATGTCACTGCATGCAAACCTAAATATTTTTACATATTCAGATAGGTCTTATCAAATGTGAATTTTGAGAGTTGGAATCCACTCAAAAGCTATTATGGTTGATTTTTGAAAAAAATGTTTGAATGCAGAAAAGTCTCTGTCTTGTTATTTTTACTATAGATTATCTCTAAGTCCAAATGATTTAAATCCAACGGTCTTGGATAGATAATTTAATTACCTTTCTACAAAAATTTAAATCATGCAATTTGGTTTAGTGAAACTCTCTAAATTGATTTTTGAATCAGTGGACATAATAGGGTTTTAACTAAAATGGAAAAATCAATATTTGAATTTCCAGGCCAGCGCGGGAAGTTAAACGGTCCAGCCCAACTACACTGCACACCATAGTGGGCTGCTGGCTGATGGGGTCCATCAGTCAGCGACTACATCTTAGCGAAACGATATCTACACATCTGAGACGTGCGATCTAATTCTAATCCAACGGCTCGGAGTCGTCGTTGACGACGAACTACTCTGGCGAGGAACTGAACCTAGCGCGGCGGTGGGGATCTAGCTAGACTCACCTGGGCTCTAGCTAGAGTAGGTGATGGGGGCGATCAATGTGGTAGACAACGGTGGTTCGAGGCGTGGTCACATCATGTCTTGGGGTGGTCAAAATCGACGGTGCCCTTCTCCTCCAGCAGCGGCGGGCTCCAGCCAAATTCTAGCGAGAGAGAGCTCGCCTTGCTCCAGGAAGAAGTGGGGGAGGATCAGTGAGGAGTGGTGAGTGCTGGGGTATGGATAAATGAGGCAAGAGAGGCCTCCTTTTATACTACGGCGAGGGGACCGAATGGTGCGGGCATGAGCTCGTTGGTGACGATGCTACAGGCTACTATCGGTGTGGCAGAGGCTAGTGGATGGTGTTGTGTTCCCTGGCGGTTTTTATGGGCGTAATGGTGAGGCGTGGGGCAGTGGTTTGGTCAGGAGCATGCGGTGCTCCGCGCGGATGCAGATGTGTTTGCGACAGCGTGCGGCAGCTGCGGGTCGCGCGGCGGCGAACGGGGTTGTCTGCGGGGTTGGAGTGATCATGGCGAGCTAGTGCACGCGAGGCGGGGGTGAGGCATGATCTGTGTGAGATGGTTGGGCAAGGTGAGCTGGCGCGCTCTAGACATGGCACAGACACGATGGGCGCGACGTAGCTAGGGTGGTCCAGGGCTCGGCTGGGGTCGAGGCTTGGACAGGAGGTGGTGGTGGACCGAAGTGTGTCTGGTGCGTGTCGTGGGCGAGGGCGGCGAGGCTCCTGGCGTGCTGCCCACTGTCGGCCGACGATGACCAAAAACAGGTGGCGCTCCACTGTGCACATGGCTAAGGGGGACTTGGTCTGGGTGCTGCTCGACACTAGAGGGGATAGGGAAGTTAAGGGGAGACCAAATGGTCGAGAATTACTGTGGAAACAATGAAGTTAGGCAGTAGATTAATTTGTGTAATTAAGGGGTTTGATGAAATGGCCGCAAGAAACTTACTTTGGAATTTTTGAATGAAACTTTTTGAGTGATCTTAACTTAAGCTTGAGAGTCTATGTTTGCTTGGAGAAGTCAAGTGGAAGTGGTTTGATAGGTTTTTGAAAAAGTGTGATCTTCACATATGAACTAGATTCAATTTTTTACTATCCATTTAATTGATTTGGAAAATGTTTTTGTAAGTTTGTAAAGTGGGCCTTGATACATTTTTACTTGGTCTAGCAAGGGGTGAAAAGAAGTAGAATTGTTTTTGTTAGAATTTCTCTTCTAGGAACACTCAAAGTGGCTTAGTGGTTAACTTTTGTCAAAATGACCATTTGCTTTATTTATTCATATTTGATTTCTTTTTATTTTGAATTTGTTTGTAATTGGCCTAGATGATGTATCATTCACCTTTAAACCATTTTACATCATTTGTAACAATCAGGCATGGCAATTTCAATCAATTCTACACTAATGCAAAACACACATGCATTCATATTCCTTTTCTTAATAAAAGTTTTTGTTAACCGGAAACTTGGGTGATTAGAACTTGATAATCTTGATTAGAAGTTTTGGGGCGTTACAAACCTTCCCTCCTTAAAAAAAATCTCGTCGTGAGATTTAAGAAAAACTAGGAACTAAAGAGATCTAGAAACTCAGTCCTAATGTAATCTTCTCGCTCCCAAGTAGCGTCTTCTTCGGTATGGTTACTCCATTGGATCTTGAGAAACTTGATACTCCGGGTCCTGGTGGTTCTGAAGGCTTCTTCCAAAATACGGATGGGCATTTCTCGATACGTCAGATCCTTGTTGATATCAATGGCTCGGTGATCGATGTTCTTGAAAACTTCAGTCTTTTCCGGAACTTCCAAGCATTTGCAAAGTAACGAGATATGGAACATATTATGGATGGCTGACATCTCCTCTGGCAGTTCCATTTGATAGGACACTTCTCCTCGATGATTCAAAATCTTGAAGGGTCCAATTTATCTGGGGGCTAACTTTCCTTTCAGTTGAAAATGTTGCATTCCCTTCAAAGGTGACACTTTGAGATATAAAAAATCTCCGACATTTAAGGTCAGGTCTCGACATCTCTTGTTGGCATAACTCTTCTTCCTAGATCGGGCGGTCTTGAGGTGCTCCTGGACTTTGTGAACCTTTTCTTCGGCTTCCCGTAGGATGTCAGGTCCGAAAATCTGACTCTCTCCTACTTGCGACCAATTCAGGGGGGTACGACACTTCCTTCCATATAATAATTCAAATGGGGCCATTTGCAAACTGGCTTGATAACTGTTGTAGTATGAGAATTCTGCGAAAGGCAGACAATCTTCCCATTTTGATCCATACTCTAGAACACAAGCTCTCAACATATCTTCTAAGATTTGGTTGACTCTTTAAGTTTGTCCGTCGGTTTGCAGGTGATGAGTTGTGCTGAAATTTAACTTGGTTCCTAATCCTTCTTGGACTTTTTGCCAAAATCTTGAGGTAAACTGGGTTCCTTGATCGGACACTATGGTCTTGGGGGTTCCATGCAAACTGACGATTCTAGCAATGTACAACTCTGATAGCTTCGAACTCTGGTAGGTAGTCTTGATAGGTATAAAATGGGCTACCTTGGACAATCTATCCACTATGACCCAAATAGAGTCATTTCCCCTACTAGAAGTACGCAAACCGGTGATAAAGTCCATTCCGACGGAATCCCATTTCCATTCTGGAAAATGCAATGGTTGCAACAGTCCTGAGGGTCTCTGATGTTCCGCTTTGACTTGCGGAGAGATATCACACTTGGCTATGTAGCTTTCGATTTCTCTCTTCATCTTGTGCCACCAAAATTGCCCCTTCAAATCCTGATACATCTTCATTCCTCCAAGGTGGATAGAATAAGAGTATCATGAGCTTCCTGCATGATAACTTGTTTCAGCTTGGAATCTGTTGGCACACAGATACGTCCTTTGTACCACAGAACTCCTTCTTCATCTTCTGTGAATCCAGGTACCTTTCCTGTACCAATACGATGTTTGATTCCGTCGATACTCTCATTTCCTTTCTAGGCTTCCTTGATCTGACTGATCAACGTGGGTTGAAGTTCAATGCTAGCTAAAAATCCTTTGCTAACTAGGTCCATTCTAAACTGCTCCAACTCTTCATGCAAACTTGGCTGGGCTTCTTTGATCATGGTGTTTAATCTACACGGCAATCTACTAAGAGCATCCGCTACCACATTGGCTTTGTCGGGGTGATAGTGAATGTCAAGGTCATAATCCTTGATTAACTCTATCCATCTCCTTTGCCTCATATTCAGCTCCTTCTAGGTGAAAATATACTTCAGAATCTTGTGATCCGAATAAATCTCACAGCGGTTACCCATAAGGTAATGACGCCATGTCTTCAAGGCTAAAACTACATCTGCTAGTTCAAGATCATGGGTAGGGTAGTTTTACTCATGCTGCTTCAGTTGTCTGGACAGATATGCTATGACTTTGCCTTCTTGCATCATCACACATCCGAGACCAATCACAATACACATCATAAGGCTTCTTGATATCTGGCATAATCAGAATTGGGGCTGAAATCAATCTCTTTTTGAGCTCTTGAAAACTTGCTTCACATTTGTCAGTCCATTCAAACTTCTTATCTTTCTTCAACAATTGGGTCATTGGTCTTGCGATGCTCGAAAATCCTTCAACAAACTTGCGGTAATATCCCGCTAATCCGAGAAATGCATGGACTTGGGTTTGAGTGGTTGGGGCTTCCCATTCTTCAACATATTTGATCTTGGCGGGATACATAGCGACTCCTCCTGCCGACACAATATGTATGAGGAATCCTACTTCCTTCAGCTAGAACTCACATTTTCTAAACTTGGCATACAATTGATGCTCTCTAAGTGTTTCAAGGATGGTTCTCAGGTGTAGCTCATGGTCTTCTTCTAACTTTGAATAGATTAGAATATCATCGATAAAAACAACGGCAAACTTATCTAGAAAATTCATAAAAATCTTATTCATGAGATTCATGAAATAACAAGGGGCATTGGTTAATCCAAAAGACATGATCGTATACTCATAAAATCCATATCTCGTTGTAAAGGCGGTCTTTGGAATATCCGTTGCACGAATCTTGAGTTGATGATAACCAGTTCTAAGATCAATCTTAGAAAACACTCTGGCACCAATCAACTGATCAAACAGATCCTCTATCTTTGGAAGTGGGTACTTGTTCTTGATGGTGACATCATTCAGCTTCCGGTAATCCGTGCACAAATGTTTACCTCCATCTTTCTTATCCACAAACAAAACAGGCGATATCCATGGTGATGCGCTTGGTTGAATCAAACCTTTCTCTAGCATAGCATCAAGTTGCTTATTCAGCTCCACTAATTTAGATGGGTTCATACTATAAGGTCTCTAAGCTATGGGTCCAGTTCTAGGAATTAGTTCAATGATGAACTCGATATCCCGATCTGGCAGCATACCGGGCAATTCATCTAGGAATACATCAGGGTGTTCACAGACTACTCTGACTGTGTCTATGGTTGGTTGGGCTAGACTCTTTTTGCATTTGAACTGACGGGGCAAGGTTTTAGATACATGCTCTACTAATACTCCAGAGCTACTGGTCATGGTTATGGCTTTCTTGGCACAGTTGATCAATCCTTTATGTTTCGACATCTAATCCATTCCTAGTACTACTTCCAAACCTTTGGTTCCAAGTACTATTAGATTGGCATAAAAATCTATTTCATGGATTCTGATAGGTACAGCCTTGCAAATTTTTCTAGCTTTGGTGGTTGAACCAGGTATTTGAACTATCATAACATGCTTCAATTTTGTTGGTTGAATGTTACTAGTGCATGCAAATTCTTCTATAACAAACGAGTGTGATGCTCCATAATCAAACAACACTCTTGCAAGTACTGAGTTAACAGAAAACATACCAGCACGACATCGGGCGCTTCCTGGGCTTCTTCAGCATTCATGTGGAACAGACGGTCGTTGTGGTTGAGCGAATTCCCTATGGAAAATCTCCTTCCAGGCTAGACATGGCATTGTTGCTGAGCTGGGGCATTCACATTGGGGGCTGCTGCAAGCTTCTTGGGACACTGATTGGAGTAGTGACCCTTGACTCCACATTCAAAGCAAGTAATTTGGGACTTGTCTTTGACGCAACAGGCACATCATTGCTTCCAGTCCTTGGGGTAGTATTGTTGTTGTTGTTGGACTTGGGCGGTGTACGGTTGAAGTTGTTGGAGTTGCCAGGGTTGTTGTTGTGGTTTCCTCCAGTCTTTAAGTTTCCTCCGCTACGATTGGGGTAGTTTGGACGGGACATTGAGGGTATATTGTTTCTTGGGGCATATCCTATAGACGGGTTGGGGCGATACTTCTGGGTATTGTGGGACCTAGTCTGGTGCATCATCATGCGCTTGCGGTTGTCATTGGCTTGGTTTATCTTCCCTTCCATCTAGATGGTAGAGTCTACTAGCTATTCTAGATCTCCAAAATGAATGTTGACTAAAACAGTCTGCATATCATCATGCAATCCATTCAGGAACCTTTCTTTCTTCTTAGCTTCAGTGTTGATCTCATCAGGGGCATATCTAGCTAGGGACAGAAATTTGTCACGGTACTCAACTACCGTCATCCTTCCTTTCTTTAGTTCCCTCAATTCATCTCTCATTCTGGTGACCAAACCTTGTGGCACATGGGTTCGGCTGAACTTAATCTTGAATGCTTCCCAAGTCATGACATGACCGTCATTCATGGTACGGGTGCTATTCCACCAGGCTCTTGCATCTCCTGCCAGATAATAGTTGGCAAATAGTACCTTCTCATTGGCTTCAACTCCTGCGACGTCCAGATTGTTCTCAATGGTTTGTAGCCAGTCATCAGCATCTAAGGGATCCTCAGATTTGTTGAAGATAGGGGGATTGGTATTCTGAAAGTTCTTAAGCTTGGATCCATGGTGATCCTGATTTCCATGGCCTTGATTATTGTGGGACATCTGAGATATCTATTGAAGAGTGGATAGGTTGGCTTGGCGTTTGGCTCTACTAGCTTCAAGGTCAGAAACTAGCATCTGCAGAATCTGCAACATCGGGTCCTGAGATGAGTTGCTTCCTCCGGGGTTTCCACGAGTCATCTGAAGATTGAGATAGATAATGAGATAAGTTGGAATTTCTAAGGTTCATGGTTTTGTTTTCAAAAGATTTAAATTTTGAGTTTGACTTAGGTTTTGCAAACTAACTTCTTCTTCTCATTCATTAATTCATTCAAGCACACAATACAACACAAACCACAACACAAAGGGAAAACAGATGGTTTTAAGAACCATTCTGTGGAACTACGATACAGTGGGACCAATACAACTCATTCCTATGGTAGTGATCAAGTGCATCTATTCATCATCAATGAAGTCGGAATCATCATCATAGGTGTAGAAATCCATGGCATGATCCTCCAGGTAGTCATTATCATCACTGAGGTAAGAGTGAAGATCTCCCTGGATGTCTTCACCTTCCTCCTCTTCTGCTTCAAGATGGACTTCTTGTTCACGGATGGTCTTCTCGAGAGCGGCCACCTTCTTGCAAAGACGATCGATGGTGCGACCCTTCTTCTCGCGTTAACGACGAAGTGATTGGCGATCCTTGACTAGCATGGTGATAGTCTGTTCCTTCTTGACGGTAATGGCAAGGTTGTGGTTGGCGTAAGCTCGGGCATTGTCCAATTCCTTGTGCCTATCATACAACATGAAGTCAAGATTTTCCACCTGGCGCTTCAACTCTAGGTGACTTGGCATCTCTAATGGCATTCCCATAGAATCACGCCTTGCGAAGTGAGCAAAGTGAGTTCCCTGGATCAAGTTGATGTTTTTCCCATACTGACGGGCGAGAGCTTCATGCATATCCTTGGCTAATCCATCTAGCCAGTTGTTCTCTCGCAAGGTGAATTGAATCTTCTCAGAATTAGGTTCTTCCTGATACGTCCACAACGTATCTATAATTTTTGATGGTTTTATGCTAATAATATGCTTTTAACACACCTTTTTGTATAAATTTTATGATTTATTTGGACTAACCTACTAATAGTTGCAAAAGTGCACAATGTTCTTGTTTTACACTTTGATGTGTAGGAATTACCAAGAATACAAGTGGAAACCTTGTTGGAGTCAAATTGGGATTTTTCCAGAAATCTGTCTCAAACTCTTTTTAAAGATGGTCACGTTTCGGGTCGAAGACAGCGTCAAACGGAAAACTCTTCAACTACAAAGTTGTTGGAAATTTCGCGAAACGTTCTGGACATAAAATTTAGCTGATTCCGAGTCCGGACGGGCTTTCTAGGCCCGATTTACTGCAGCCCAAGATGGGGTGACAGGAATCCGAGAAGCTATATAAAGGGAGGAAACCTAATTCGCCCAGGGCATCTCCACCCACGAATTTTCAGCCGCCAAATCCACGTTTTTGCCTCCCCCACGGATCCCATCTCCATGGGGGAGGGCTCCCAAGAAGCCCTAAAGGAAGGGGGCTAAGGGGCGGTGCTCCCCCATGATACCAGCGGCGGGGAAGGAGTCCCCCGCACCACCGCCCTCTTCACCATCTTCACCACCATTTCCATCACCTAATACTCCTAGTATGCAGTGGTTCATCCTCCCACACACCTTTGTACCGTCCTATGTAAACATGGTGTTTGATGCTATAAGTTATAATCCTATGATCTATGTCATGTTTTTGTAGTTTCTTTGTTTTTAGATTGAATGGTTGAACGTCTTTGGTTCATTAGAGTTGTATGTTGATATGGTAAAGTCCTTTGGTGTCCATTATATTTGTGCGTGCATGGATTAAACATCATAGGGTTTGTAGTATGTGTAAAGGGAAGGGGGGGTTCTGCCGGAGTGACAAAAACCTGAGGACGCGAACCGGAACGTTGCACGTATGGGAGTAATAGGACCATTAAACTTAAGGTTATGGTTGGGGAAACCTTAATGCATTGATTAGTACTTACGGATGTTTGCTAACAATCCAATCATATAGTACATGTAATTCCAAGTAGTGAAGCGCACGTATATTTAGCCTCTCCCACATAGAAAACTGCACTCAAGACAATGAACTCGATCTATTCACTATTTAAACTTGGACAAAGCCACCATAATTACCACCATTATTCCACACTCATGGTTTTGTTAGTTTAGTGTATTTTATTGCTGCAGCAACTAGCTTTACTTTCTTGTTATTTATTATCATGCAAAGCTATCTCTAGTACTCGTATTGTTGTTCTAGTTTTATTTCCTAGATAATGCAAACGTTTAGTGTCCGTAGAGTTGTATCAGTGGTTGATAGAACTTGGGAGAATATTTATCCTACCTTTATCTCCTCACTGGGTTCGACAGTCTTACTTATCGAAAAGGCTACACACGATCCCTTGTACTTGTGGGTTATCAAGACCTTTTCTAGCACTGTTGCCAGGGAGCAATAGCGTGTGGGTGAATATTCTTGTGTGCACTTGTTTGCTTTATCTCTAAGTAGGTTTTACTTTCAGTTTCAAGTTGTTCTCTATCTTAGTATGGATAGGGAATGCGAATTAAAAAAAATTAGTTCTACTTGTTGCCTAAAAACGTTTTCAAAAAGGAAAGTGATTGGAAACATGAGTAATGGTTAAGTGGGGGTCGACCTTGAACACTTGTGTTCATGCCTATGAAACAAAAAAAATATTTCCATGGAAGCTTTTTAGTTAAAAACTTGTAGGAATGCATGAAGCCTTGAAAAATAAAGATATTTCTGGTATTGATCTTAATGCTTATTCATTCGAAAATACTTGAATCTTGCTCCTATGCCTAACTTAAAGGCGTTAAAGAAAAGTACTTATTGCGAGATAACCCAAAAGTTTTAGTTGAGTCTTGGAAGTTATTGCTTCAGTAATAACCTCTCCTTATCCTTTTATTTGCTTTTCGTGCCAAGAGTAACCTCTAATGAAAGAGAAGTAATGCTTGCGAAAGTTGCTGTCCTGAAGCAGATTTCTGTGCTTTGCTGTAAAAATTTGTGTAAAATCTCTGTACATCGGTTTGAGCCGTAATATTTTGTTCTTCTGCCCCAAGTTGTTATCAAACTTTCGTTAGTTCAACACTTTTCGATTTGAGCAACATAAGGTCTTCTAAAAAAATTGGTTTCTATCTGCTGGTCTGTTTTGACAGATTTCTGCCATTAATTGCATTTGCTTCTTGTTGATTCCTTTTTGGGTTCTCTTTGGGGAATTGAGCTTTTTAAGGGAAGTGCTACAGTATCTTCTGTTTTAATGGAAGTTTTATTGGTGTTGAAACTGAACCCAAAGACTTATTATCTTGAGTACACTACTGTTGCTAATGAAGATTATGTGAAGTTTTGTATGAAGGAAAAATTTCAGGTGTTAAGGAAAGAATGATGTAATAAGATGAAGAATGGACTAAAGCTCAATCTTGGGGATTCCACCCCGTGTCACCCCAAGAAATATCCAAGAAGTACAAGCGTTAAAGCTTGGGGATGCCCAAGGCATCCCCTTCTTGATCAATAAAAATCTCAGGTTCTTCCAAACACTTCATTTTTATTGTTTCATGCACAGTTGTGTTTTTCTTGGAGCGTCTTCATTTTCGTTTTTGGTTTTTGTTTTCTTGGTTTGCTTAGTTTGCTTGAATAAATTGGTTGGACCCCCTCTTTCATACATTAGTTTTCAAATAAGTGTGCTTTGGATTGGAAAAGAGTAGGAAAAGTTCATGCTTAAGTTGTAAAAAGGAGCTTCTTTTTTACCATGGCCTATGCTTTGTCATGTCATGCTTGATATTGTTTTGGCTTTATGCTTAGTGATTTTTGCTGTAGCATGACATGTTACAAACAATTGAGATTGCTTAATATGCCTTGAAAGAATCATGCGTTGTTTTAGCATATTAAAGCATAATATTGTGGTATTCTCCTTTGATGGTTTATTTGGATTGACTTGGCACATGCTCACACCATGTTAAGACTATCCCAAGTCATCATAGCCTCTATGATCCTTTAGTTTTTGACTTGTAATATCACTTTATGCTTTAATTAATCATTTTTGTCGCTTTGCATGATTATGGCATTATTTCTCTCTTAGTTGGTCACTCCCAATCTTTTGCTAGCCTCCATAACCAAATATTAGTTACACTCATGCATCCAACTCCAAATAAAACCAAGTTATTTCAAAGAGTCCACCATACCTACCTATTAGCATTTGCTATTCCAAGGATATTCATGTTTTTATCTACCTTCCGTATTAAACTTGTTATGAGAAAACTAGTGATTAAAGCTCTCACAAACTTGATGGCACACTTTACTTTTCTTGCCCCTAATAAACTTGAACCATTGTGTCGTCTATGTTGTATATGCTTGCACTTATATGTTAGGATTAGCAGAACCATGCTGTCATGGGGAACGCTTTCAACATTGCACGTGTACATTGTACCCAGTTGATATCATGCTCTTTTGTCTATGGATGTCGTCGGTGTGAAATGAAAGGGGAGCTTATAAGTCCATGGAGTTATGTATGTGTGTTAGAGAAACGACTGGGCCGCTGGTCTAATCCATGCCTAATCATGGTGGAAACCTGCAGCGTAACCATAATGAGCAATCTATGAAGCATTCTTATTATAAAAAAAGAGATAGATATTGAGTAAAAGAGAAAAAGAAAAAAATGAGAAAAGAGGAAAGAGAGAAAAAAGCACAATTTTCCCATGGTAAATAAGAAGATTGCTGAGATGCTCGTTGTCTGCTTGCCTTGTCATTTTGATATGGGGATTCTTTCGTATCATCGGGCAAGGGGTACCCGGTTGGCGGTTCTCTATGATACACATGTACTTACTATGAAAAAACTTACCGGTAACTAAACTTGAGTAGCATGAGGAGTGGCCCTCGTATTCAAGGGACATGAGATTGCTAACTTATACTTTGTCAAGCACATACTCCATAGTTTGTTCACTTTAACCTTAATGACTTCAAAATGCTTATGATAGGAGCAATGAGAGCGGAAAGCTAATAAGTACCATAATTTTTGGAAGCTCTTTATGAGACTTGAATCCCTGCTTCCTTCTTTGAAGGCCTTTTTTCCACTTTTATATTGACTCTCCACCTTCTATCTTTATGCACCAATTAAGAGAGCATAGTTGTCATTCTTAGTTCTATGTGCATTGTCCCAAGTCTTGTTGATTGATGCATAACTTTGATATTGCTTGTTCCTAAACTATTTGTATCTAGTCACCCTTAAGAACTTTAAAGGTGTCCTATGCATTTATGTTTTGCTACTCTATGAGGGACAAGCTGAATACCATTCTCATTATGCTTTCTTTATGTGAAACAAACAAACGTCTTGGAAAGCATTGTTATTCATGAATCTTTTATTTGTGTCTTTTCATGTTACAACATAGTTGCTATTTCTTATTGTTAGAACTCTATTTTCATGATTTATGTTTAGAGTACCTTAATCCCAGCTATCAATGCTTTTACAATAATGATGATCAAGATTGTATAGTCTGCATGTCACCTCAAAAATTATATTGTTTTGATTGTTTACCTACTCGAAGACGAGCAGGAACTAAGCTTGGGGAAGTTGATACGTCCACAACGTATCTATAATTTTTGATGGTTTTATGCTAATAATATGCTTTTGACACACCTTTTTGTATAAATTTTATGATTTATTTGGACTAACCTACTAATAGTTGCAAAACTGCACAATGTTCTTGTTTTACACTTTGATGTGTAGGAATTACCAAGAATACAAGTGGAAATCTTGTTGGAGTCAAATTGGGATTTTTCCAGAAATCTATCTCAGAACTCTTTTTAAAGATGGTCACTTTTTGGGTCGAAGACAGCATCAAACGGAAACTCTTCAACTACAAAGTTGTTG
Source organism: Avena eriantha (assembly GCA_910589775.1). NCBI lineage: Eukaryota > Viridiplantae > Streptophyta > Magnoliopsida > Poales > Poaceae > Avena > Avena eriantha. Next base: position 108,782,583 of record OU342746.1, on the reverse strand, counting down.
GAAATTTTGCGACAAACGTTCTGGACATAAAATTTAGCTGATTCCGAGTCCGAACGGGCCTTCTAGGCCCGATTTACTGCAGCCCAAGATGGGGTGACGGGAATCCGAGAAGCTATATAAAGGGAGGAAACCTAATTCGCCCAGGGCATCTCCACCCACGAATTTGCATCCACCAAAGCCACATTTTTGCCTCCCCATGGATCCCATCTCCATGGGGGAGGGCTCCCAAGAAGCCATGAAGGAAGGGGGCTAAGGGGCGGTGCTCCCCCATGATACCGGCAGCGGGGAAGGAGTCCCCCGCGCCAGCACTGCCGCCGCCGCCCTCTTCACCATCTTCACCACCATCTCCATCACCTAATCCTCCTAGTATGCAGTGGTTCATCCTCCCACACACCTCTGTACCGTCCTATGTAAACATGGTGTTTGATGCTATAAGTTATAATCCTATGATCTATGTCATGTTTGTGTAGTTTCTTTGTTGTTAGATTGAATGGTTAACGTCTTTGGTTCATCAGAGTTGTATGTTGATATGGTACTGACATGGGTATGCCCAATAGGCACTCGACTACAGCCTACCTGGTGCGGCTCGACGGAAGGCCCACTCGATGAATTGCCAAGGTCCATGACGCCTATGACGGTTCGAGTGGTATGAAGCCCATGTGGACACGGACTCCCAAACGCACAAAGACAAGGAAACCTCAAGACTAGAGTTTGAATACAACTTGTAACCAACTCGTATTGGTACCTGAGACCTCGCCTCCCCATATATAAAGGCTAGGAGGGTCCAACGAGGAGGACACGCTACGACATAATAGATCTAGACATCGCGACTCCCACAATAGACAATAGATCTAGACATCGATCTCTCGCACATACGCCAGATCCAATCTGCGCGACACCGCCATCGGCAACCTTGTAATCCTTCAGATCATCATCAATCAAGAGCAGACAAGCAGGAGTAGGGTCCTCTACGAGGCCTGAACCTGGGTAAACCTCGTGTCACCTGTGTGCTTGTTTGCTAGCCGTACCGAGATTTCCAGCGCTCCCTCCTTCTCCAAAACCCAAGTCCATAACAATGGGCATTGATGAGTTAAACCCTCGTCAATTGGCGCCATCTGTGGGAAGTGGGAGTGCTGATGTTGCAGCTTCTTCGGCCCCATCAACCGTGATCTACAACTCCGCAATAGCGGAGAGTCGCCAGCTCTTCGGCGCCTTCGACTTCACTGTCCACAGGCCGGCCACCCGCCCGGCCTTCGAGTCTGTAGGCGACGGAATCATCCTGGCGATTGGGAGTTTCCGCTTCCAAGTTGGTCAGATGGGTACGCTTCGCATGCCTGATCAGCCGATAGCACCGGCGATTGCCCCGGTGTCATGGTTCCCTCCATCGATCGGCACCCTCAGCGAGCTCAACGCTCCAGTGGCAGTCGAGAACACGGTCAGCGACAACAGGCACGATTCCGATCTGAGCGATCTGGACACTGAAGATGGAACCTACGGTTCCGGATCTGAGAGTTGTGGAAGCAACAGCTTCCCCAATCACTTCATGTGCGCCATCATCAACGCAGACGACACCTCTGCCAATCGCGACAACGGTGGCAACCCTGGCAACGGCACCGATCCACCCAACGCCGGCAACGGTGGCAACGGCGGTAACGGCGGCAATCGTGTTCCCGTCAACAATGGAGGAGCAGTCGAACCTCCCAGCATAATCAATGAGCAAACCGGCGAATGCGTCGTAATCAAGCTAAACGAGCAAGAGTGGGATCGCTTCCGCCAAGCCCTACGGGGCACACCTCTACCCTTTGGGTCCCCACAGGAACTGCTGATGGGCTATCACTGGCTCCTGAAGGAAGAATTCAAGCGCCAACTGCAAACAATCGCGCAACTTGAGGAGCGCAAAAAGGCAGCGGACGAATCGAGCCTTCGTCGTGCTGGGCTCTCCTCCTACGGAGGATCCTCCTCAAGAGGCAACGAGTACCTCGCCAAGAAGAGGCAGTCGCGGATGCCTCACCTCACCGAAAAAGAACACATAGAGGCCACGAAAGTCCTTGACTTCGGCTCTATGACAGTCGACACGAGAGGCAATGTGGTTCCCAGGACGCCGCAGGCTGCGGTGACGGCAGCCACCATGTACCTCCTCAATAACCAGCCGCCAGTTGGAGATCCCTGAACCGCCATGCACCGATCTACGATCGCGGGTTTGGAGTTAATCGAGGCTGCCCTCGACAAGGAGCCAGTACCAGACCCAAAAAAGGGCAAAGCGCTAGCAAAGCGCCACTCCTTGCCCTCATCCAGCGATGACAGTCACGACATGTCTCGACGTCGCCGCTCACGGCAGCACGAGCGCGACTACGATGCGCGCGACGACCTCACGCAACGCAAGATCGACAAATCAAGGGCACAACGTGCTCGGTCGACTGACTCGGAAGAGGAAGATGGGGAGCTCTGTGGCGCCAGATGCTTCAGCAGATCCATTAGGCAGAAGCGAATGCCTAAAGGGTTTAAACTCCCGTCGGAGAATCCGAAATTCGACGGTCTACAGGACACTAAAATCTGGCTGGAGGATCACATCCCCTCCGTCAGGCTCCATGGGGGCAGTCGAAGTACTGCGATGCAATGTTTGCAGCTACAGCTGCAGGGCGCCACCCGAGCATGGCTTAATAACCTCCCACGCGGATCCATTCGCAGTTGGGATGAGCTGGTTTACAACTTCGTGCGCAACTTTAAGGGCACGTACAAACGGCCCGCATCAATCGAAGAACTAAGATACTGCCAGCAAAGATCTGGCGAATTGCTGCGCTCATACATCCAAAGGTGGTCCATCATCAAGATCTCCGCGGAAAACATCTCGGAAGACCACGTGATTGATGCATTCAACGGTGTGTCCGCCGCCTAGAGCTCAGGGAGGAGCTGGGCCGCTCAAAGCCCCAGACCATCGACCACCTGATGGAGATTGCGAATCGGTGGGCCGATGGAGAAGATTTGGTGAAGAATCGCGCTCACTCCGACGAGGAGGTGGAACTCAAACACAGACGCGACCACCGAGGCAAGCGTCGCATGCGCATCTACGACGATCGTGGCGACGTCAACATGGTCGCAGCCGGCTACGCTAACAGACGCGACGATAACCGCAACATACCGTAGCGGCGGATACCGTGACTCTGGGAAAGCCACGCAAGTATGGCAACGTCGCACTCGCGATGAGGCACTGACGGCCTCCATCGAGGATAAACTGTCCGGGCCATGCACGGTACACTTCTACATCGACAAGCATGATGGCAAAAGAAAGTCCAGCCACCTCCTCAAGGACTGCCGCGAGTTCCTCAAGGTACACGAGGGATTGGTTCGGATGAACCGCAATGCAGTCGAAAGAGGCTACGGACCCGCTCCAGGCGCCGTGGCACATGGCGCACCACCACCACCACCTGGGCCACCCCCGAACGGAGCCGCACTAGACCAGCACCACGGGGGCGAGCCGTACCCACGGGTCATGGGTACCATGATGATCCAAAAGGGGCGCCCCTCCAACAGGGTGCAGAAGGCCATCACTCGCCAAGTCAACTTGGCCACGCACTCGCCACCATCCACCACTAAGTACCTCAGTGGCAGCGAGTTGTGCATCATCTTCGAAAAACACGACCACCCACCTCAGATACCTTGCCTAGGTCATTGCCCCCTCGTACTCGAGGCACAAATTGGAGGCTTCGACATGAGTCGTGTCTTCATGGATGGCAGAAGCGGCTTCAACCTCATATTCGTGAGTACCTTGCGAGCAATGAGGATCCCTCTAACTTGCTTGGAGGCATCGGACACAACATTCCACGGCATCTTCCCGGGGAAAGGCGTATACCCCCTGGGCAAAATCAACCTCGACGTCATCTTTGGCACACCGAAGAACTTCCGGCGCGAGCGCATCGACTTTGAGGTCGTCGACTGGCCCTTACAATACCATTGCATACTTGGGCGCGTCACGTTCGCTAGGTTTATGGCAGTACCCCACTACGCCTACCTGCAAGTGTAAATGCCAGGTCCTAACGGTGTCATAACGATCAACGGGAGCTTTGAGCGATCTGACGCTTGCGACAGGGAATTCAACAGAATCTCCCAGTCCTTCGGCATGCAGGAGGAACTCGCAACACTGAAAGAGACGATAGACAATAGTCTGCCTCCCCTGAGTAGGCCAAGCTCACCTGATCTCTCCTTCGACTCATCTGTGCACACAGAGAAGGTGCAGGTCCATCCATCGGATCCCGCCAAGACGGCCCTCATCGCCAACAACTTGAGTCCCGCGTAGGAACTCGCGCTCGTCGAATTCCTCCATGAGCACTGGGAAATTTTTGCCTGGTGTCCTGCGGACATGCCAGGAGTTCCCAGGGAATTCGCCGAGCACGCACTCAACGTTAACCCTGACGCAAGGCCAGTCAAGCAAACAATCAGGCGACTGTCTGAGTCGCGAGCACAGGCAGTCGGAATGGAGATCAACAGACTCCTCGAGGCCAAATTCATATGTGAGATCAAGGAAAGCACTTGGCTCGCCAATACGGTGCTGGTGCCAAAAAAGGACACGGATATCGTACGGATGTGCGTGGACTTCACTTCTTTAAACAAGCACTGCCCAAAAGATCACTTCCCGCTGCCACGGATCGACCAGATCATCGACTTCGCCGCTGGGTGTGAGTGCCTCTGCTTCCTCGACGCTTATTCAGGCTATAATCAAATTCGAATGAAGGAGGAAGACCAGGAGAAAACAGCGTTTACAACGCCCTTTTGTGTGTTTTGCCACAACACAATGCCCTTCGGGCTAAAAAACGCGCGAGCCACCTACCAGCGGTGCATGCAAGCTTGCCTCAAGGAGCAACTGGGTCGCAACATCCAAGTCTATGTCGACGACATAGTAATCAAGACCAAGGAGGAAGCCTCTCTAATCAACGATTTGCGCGAAACCTTCGCTAATCTCGATCGCTACCAGATTAAACTCAATCCGGACAAATGCGCCTTCGGCATACCATCTGGGCAGCTACTCGGGTATCTCATCTCCGCAAGAGGGATCGAGGCAAACCCGAAAAAGATAAAAGCCATACTGGCCATGGAGAAGCCAAAGAACATAAGAGGCGTCCAACAACTAGCTGGACGAATCGCGGCACTCAGTCGATTTATCAGTCGGATGGGTGAAAAGGCGCTACCCTTCTATCAGCTCCTCCGCAAAGAAGCATTCGAAGATCTCAAGCGCCTGTTATCCACTTCGCCAGTACTGGTGACTCCACGAGAATGGGAACCACTATTGCTGTACATCTCCGGCACCAACCAGGTGGTTAGCACGGTGCTCGTCGTCGAACGAGCCGAGGAAAACAAGGTCCATGGCGTACAACGCCCGGTATACTACCTCAGCGAAGTCCTCATGCCAACAAAACAGCGGTACCCGCACTACTAGAAGCTGGTGTACGGCGTCTTTATGACCGCCCGACGACTGCGTCACTACTTCCAGGAACACCCAATCGTGGTAGTCAGCGACGCCCCGTTGGGACATATCCTCAATAACCCCGACGCCACGGGGCGAGTCGCGCTTTGGGGAATAGAATTGTCTCCACGAGACATCACGTACGAAAAACGCGACGCAATCAACTTGCAAGTTCTCCCTGACTTCCTCGTTCACTGGATGGAGAACCAACTCCCGGACAAGCCAGATATTTCCTACCTCTGGACAATGCACTTCGATTGGTCCAAGAGGAAAGACGGAGCAGGCGCAGGTGTCATACTGACATCACCTCAAGGGGACAAGCTGAAGTATATCCTGTGAATGCAGTTCACGGCCTCCAACAACGAGGCTGAATACGAAGCCCGGTTGCACGGGATGAGGATGTCCAAAGCTTGCGGCGCCAAGAGGCTCATCATATATGGCGACTCCAAGTTGGTCGTCAACCAAACAATGCATGAGTGCGACGCACTGAACGATAACTTGATCGCATACCGCGATCTCTACGATACACTCGAAGGAGACTTCGATGGTTGCGAGCTACGACACGTAGGTCGCGAAAGCAATGAGGAGGCGGACGCACTCGCCAACATAGGCTCTACCTGCGCCCCCATACCACCTGGGGTATTTCTCGAGCGGATATGTGAACCCTCCATCAAGCCAAAGGCCGCAGAGAAGAACACAAGCGCAGCAACGGACTCGGGGGATACGCCACCCAATGAGCCCATGGCACTCGATGACTTGGAGCTAGACACTGGACTCGAAGGACCTATGAGCGTCATGCTGCTTGAGCAATCATGGACGCAGCCGTACATCACGTACCTCCTCAGCAAGAGTCTACCGGACGATCCGATAGATGCACGACACATCGCGCGGTGCTCCAAGGCATTCGCCGTTATCAACGGTGAACTGTATAAACGCAGCATCACAGGAGTGCTACAACGATGCGTCTCCATGGCTGATGGAAGAGCATTTCTCCTCGATATCCATGAAGGGACCTACGGGCACCACGCTGACAGTCGCGCCCTCGTTGCCAAAGCTCTACGAGCTGGATTCTACTGGCCTACGGCCATGCGCGACGCCAAGGACATCGTCCAAAAATGCAACGCTTGCCAGCAATTCGCGGACAAGCCGCACGCACCGGGCGCAGAGCTACAGCCAATCCCATTGGCCTAGCCCTTCGCGCAAGGGGGGCTCGACATGGTCGGCAAGCTTCCAAGGTCCTCACGAGGAGGCTACGTCTACCTCTTGGTCGAAGTCGACAAATTCACCAAGTGGATTGAGGCCATGCCAGTAACCAACCAATCCACGCACAGCGCAGTCAAATTCTTTGAGTCCATCGTCTACCGCTTCGGGGTGCCACATAGCATCATCACCGACAACGGGACGAACTTCACATCCAAGGAGTTCCAAGAATTCTGCAAGAACCTAGGGATCAACATCAGCTACGCCTCAGTAGCGCATCCACAGACCAACGGTCAGGTGGAAAAGGCAAACGGCCTCGTCTGCAGCAAAATGAAGAAGTGACTCCTCCGACCACTCGGACAAGCCGCGGTCTACTGGCCGGATGAACTGCAATCCGTACTCTGGAGCCTACGTACAATTCCAAACAGCGCCACGGGCTGCACACCATTCTTTATGGTGCACAGAGCAGAGGAAGTGCTACCCGCCGAAGTACGGTACAAAGCGCCACGCGTGGTCGCCTAGAGCGAACAGGAATCATCCCTTGCACTCGAAGACTCCGTCAACCTCCTTGACGGAGCAAGAGAAATCGCCGTGGAAAGATCCACGATCTACCAGCAGAACCTGCGCAACTACCACAGTAGGAGGCTTCACCCTAGATCCTTCGTCGAAGGTGACCTGGTCTTGCGACTAAAGCAGCAGGGGCATCTCAAGCTCGGGTCCCCCTGGGAAGGACCGTACGTGATTACAGAAGTAATCCCAGGTGGCGCCTATCGCCTTAAAGATTTAGAGACAGGATTCGCATACTCCAACCCCTGGAACGTCGCACAGCTGTGACGCTTCTATCCTTTGTTCGTTTTTACTTTTACATCACAAATAAGGCTACTCAGCCAAGGCTACATAGCCACACATTGTACCTCGCACTGTTCTTCGAACAAATAAAAGCTAAGTGCCCCAAAACTCTGTGTTCTCCTTTACTTTTCCAATTTATATACTCGGGGGCTGCGCCACCCTATACACATCTGTTCTTCGAACCAAAACGCGGTATCCTAAGTAGCTGGTACATCAATCGAAACCCTTAAAACACGACCTCAACTCAGCTGCAACGCACCTGGCAGGTTGACAAGGGACCGAGATAAAAGATGGCCAGGCTAACGAAAAGGACTCGCATAGTGCAACGCACCTCACAGAGCTCTTTATACACATTCGACAATTAATTATCTACAACATCTATACGAACTTTACAACACAAGTACACTTATGTGCAGGATACAAATTTGGCCACTCTTGCAACAGATGAACGTTGGTTTGTTCCTCAAAGAAGTCGACGATCTCCTCTGCTGGACGGTCCACTGCCTGATAGTGCGGTACCATATTCCAGGCAGATCCTGCTGGTGGCATTGGCGGCCCAGAGGCAATGGGAGCAATATCCACGTCAGGCCTATGCAATCGCACCATTGAGAGGGCAGCCTTGGCACCAGCCACCAACTGCTGCCTCACGCACTCGTGAACCACGGATAGATCTTGAAATTTGGCAAGAAGAGCCAACAGGCTTGATGGAGTGTCGTCCAGCGGAAACATCGCCCGATAAATGTTCTTCAGGCACAACTGCGACTTCTTCAGAAAAAGCAGCACTCGCGACGCGCGATCCTGCAGGGTCGCCAACGTAGTCGCACGATCATGATCTACCCAGAAGTATCCACTCTCTTGAAGTTGCTCCTAGGTGAGATCATGAAGGCGAATGGCAATTCTATCCTTCTCCTCCTGCGGATGGCACGCGCTAACAACTACACTAAGCAACATCAATAGCATGAGTACAACGTACCGCCGCGAGAAACTACAAAGGAAAAGATGAGAACAAGCAAACTAACACTTAAACTGGTCGCCCAGCTGCGCCACCTTGCCAAGAAGATATTACTCACAGGCGGCGGCTTTTTCCGCCTTGGACTTCCACACGTCTACGCTACCACGGATCACGGGCAACTCACGCTGTAGCTGCTTCATGCGGTCACGAAGTCGCGAAAGCAAGGATAACTCCTCTACCCTGGAGCGCGGTGGTGCCATTGTATCACCAAGAGATGGCGAGTCCTGGGTTCCCCCCACGGGATCACTTGACGTACCCTACCACAAGACAAGACAGAGGCAAATAAGGCGACCAAATTAACACAAAGGCAAGGGAACAGATGCATTCAAGATAAGCATAAGTATTCACAAACACACTCATCAGCAAGCATGTTCTTAAACCAAAAGGACAACTCATCACCTATTACAAAAAGCTAACTATGGAGCAGCTGGCTTCTTCGACTTCAACGGCTTCGGGGGCTTCATCAAGTCCTTGGTAGTATCACACGCCACTGACATTCCGCCAGCCCCTGAGGCTGAAGCTTTCGCTGCCTTCTTCACACGTTGGAGCTCCTCCAAATACTTGGCAACGGTATTTATCAAGGAATGGCCATATTTGGCACAAGCAGTCACGAAAGGAGCGAAGACTACATGCTGACCGTCTGCGCCAACAGGAATCGCCTTCGACACCGCAGAGGGATCTATCTCGATTCCATGGGCCTGCACCATGGCGAGTGACATGGTCGCGCCAGCCGCGCGGAGGGAGTTTTTGTAGGTGGAAGGCACACCCTCGGCGAGTGACTTCGCCAGCTCGTCCATATTATGGACCAGTTCCGCCTTCGGCATCAACTCCTCCCGGAGGCGACTGAGGGCGACCTTGGCCTTGGAAAGTGTATCTTGGACGGCGGCGCTACGGTCCTCGACTGCAGCCACTGTACCTGCCAGAGCGTCATCGCGACGAAGGGCCTGCGGGTCGAAGCTCAAATCGCCAGCATCTGTACATGAACCCACACATGGATCAAAACTTCAACGTCACCAGCAAAAACATTCGACGGAGAGAAGGACAACAACATCCACAAGCAAAAATACCTGAGAGAGCCTTGGCGACTGAGAACAGTTGTTCTTCGAACAACTTCTCCCTGGTCGCAAAGGAGGCACGCAGATCCTCCTCACGCTTTTGTGCCTCGTCATGAGCTGCGAGTGCCTCGTCGCGACCCTTCACAGCCACGGCAAGCATTTTCTCCAAGGTGGCGACATTGCGCAGTAAAGCATTATGTTCATCTACATGGCAATCAAAAGTTGACTATCAGTCGACTATACGAACAAAGGAGAAGATGAAAAAGAATAAGTGTAGAACACTCACTTTCGACCGCGCGGTGACGCGTCTCCAGCATTGCATGCTGGCGACCCATCGCCATCACCTGCTCTGCCACTTGCGCGGCTTCCTTTACAAGGAGTTGTCGCACAACCAAAGAACCATCAGAGGAAATATATAACATCAACTGCAACACTACAAAGGAGGAAACAACTATACTTACATGGTCCTCCAATGACTCCGAAGATGTTTGTTGTGCCGTCATCCGGGCACATGGGATGGACTCTGGCTTGGAGAGGCTAGACGCGACGGCGCAGCCAAGTTCTGATAAGGGCGCAGCCTCCCTCTTCTACGCCTATGCGACTCTCGAGGTCGCAGACGTGTTGATATAGCATGTTTGTCTCCGCAAGTTCGCCAGGCATCACTACGTTCTTCCAAGAACGCATCTTCTTGCAGGGAGTCGCGGGATCGAAGGGCGTGAGTCCAAAGTGCTCATCTTTGGCCTTCTGATCGCGGACATAGAACCATTTGTCCCTCCATCCCTAGACGGACTTGGTAAGCTTGATATCGAAGTAGGTGGCGGCTGGGTCGACGTGGATTCCGCAACCACCTACGTCATAAACTAAAGAGCCATATGCGGACTGACGCTTCAATTTGAATAAGCGCTTGAAAAGACCGAAGTGTGGCTTGATTCCGAGCCAGCACTCGCAAAGAGTGATGAAGCAGGTGATGTGGAGGATAGAATTTGGGGATAGCTGATGGAGCTGGAGCCCATAGAAACAAAGAAGACCCCTAAGAAGGGGGTGGAGAGGCAAGGAGAAGCCGCGAATGACGAATGCGAGAAACATCACTTGAAAACCAGCGGGAGGAGCAGGAATGGTCTCATCGCTGGGGACGCGTGCATCGGCGACTGCTGCAGAGATAGCTCTGTCTTGGCGAAGAAGACGAAGATCCGACGCCTTGATGATGGAGGGGCGCCATGCACCATTGGTCACGCGGGTGCCCGCGACCTTCTTCTTCTCGCCGGCGGCGGCGCTGGTGCTCGCAGCAGCGGAGCCATCCTTCTTCTTCCCCGCGACAAAGGTGGCCGCGGAATCAGCGGCAGCGCCTCCTTTCTTTTTCCCCATTGCGTGGCGGCAATGAGAGCGCATAAAGTAGCTTGGAAACGAGCGGAGGTGGTCCAGCACTGTGGAGGAGACGAGCGCAGGGAAAAGCAGAAGAACAGAAGCAATGGCGATGGCAGCGAGGAAGAAAGAGCGCAGATGGAAAATTACCGCCGTCGCGCCGCTACTTAACCCCTAGGAGATGCAATCCAATGGCTCACAAAAACCCTATTGGACGCGTGGCACGCATCGCGTTGGACACGTGGAGAAGACAAAGCGTGAACCGTCCCCCCAATTCTCCCATTACGCGTGGAAATCGAGGAGACGCAGTTAAAAATAAGATTACGCACGCCCAGTCAAATCAAAGTCAGGAGGTGGGACCCACCGCTCGTCACGTCCCGTCAAACTCGCTCACACGGGAAACTGAGGTCATACAAGCATTAGCACTGACGTCATCAAAGCTACACAGCAGAAAACTTCGACTACTTTAGTCCTTGCTGGAGTCTTCGACTCCACCAAGCACTCGGGGGCTACTCCCATAGGGAGTGTTGGTCACGCACCCTACGATTTTCTCTTTTCTTATTGCAGGAATGTGGGCAATCACAATCAAACCCAACCACTCGAAACACGGTTCGATTACGGACATGGGTTACTCCCATAGGGAGCGTCGGAAACAATTTCGACTGAAACAGTCAAGCAAAAGACGACAGCAGTCGCAAAAGTGTTTTAGTCCCTGCATAAGTCTTCGTCTGAAACAAACAAGCAAAAGACGACAGCAGTCGCAAAATTTCTTTAGTCCATGCCTGAGTCTTCGACTCAACCAGGCACTCGGGGGCTACTCCCATAGGGAGCGCTGGTCGCGCACCTTATGTTATTTGTGTAAAACCTGTGTGTTGATAACATCCGCACTCGTAGCTCATGGCGACACGGCCTCATAATTTTCCCTACAAAGAGACTACGTCTCCTGGATCGCCCGAATCGTCTCCGTGATGATAAAATTCGGATGCCGTGCTTACAGCGTGAAGGTAAGACCTGAATAAGGCCTGGCAACGCATTTAACTGCGCACTACCAGAAATATATCCGTGCCTACAGGCACAATGAACATGCCTTGACGGACGCGTCGAGTGCTCACACCCATATAACTGGAATTCGACTCCTGTAAGACCTCCGCGGCCTGAGTCGAATTACGCCAGCACTTTTTCGGATTCGAGTAGATTGCGTTGTTTCACCCTAAGGTGGTTAACTGATACTGATACTTTGGTTATATCAGGCACGTATATCAACAATCCCTATGACATAAATAAAAGCAGTCGAAAATGTACTCGTTCAGGCACTCGAAGACTTCAAAAAAGTCCCTAGTCGAATCTGTGATTCTACTGGACACTCGGGGGCTACTGACATGGGTATACCCTATAGGTACTCGAGCTTGCTATATACGGTCCAAATATGTACAGGCCCACAGTGTCACCAAGGCCCAGATGAAAGGACTCGAGTAACCTGCGGACTCTCGATTGCTTGAAGGACAAGAAGAAGCTAAAGATAGAAAGTTTCAAGGGGAAAACCCTAACTTGTAACCGACTCGACCTGCTACCCGAGACCTAGCCTATCTATATAAAGGCTAGGAGGGGGCAGCGAGGAAGACACACGCAACCCTAGTTTCCACAACCCTCGCCAGATTGCATCTGCGCACCATTGTAACTTTCGACTCCTTCGATAATTCCACGAGCAGACAAGCAGGAGTAGGGACCTCTACGAGGCCTGAACCTAGGTAAATCCTTTGTCCCCTGTGTGCTTGTTTGCTAGCCGATAGGTGTCTCTAGCGCTCCCTCCTTCTCCAAAACCCAAGTCCATAACAATGGGCATTGATGAGTTAAACCCTCGTTAGGTACAGTCCTTTGGTGTCCATTATATTTGTGCGCACATGGATTAAACATCATAGGGTTTGTAGTATGTGTAAAAGGAAGGGGGGAGTTCTGCCGGAGTGACAGAAACCTGAGGACGCGAACCGGAACGTTGCACGTATGGGAGTAAGAGGACCATTAAACTTAAGGCTATGGGTGGGGAAACTTTAATGCATTGATTAGTACTTACGTATGTTTGCTAACAATCCAATCATATAGTACATGTAATTCCATGTAGTGAAGCGCATGTATATTTATCCTCTTCCACATAGAAAACTGCATCGAAGACAATGAACCCGATCTATTCGCTATTTAAACTTGGACAAAGCCACCACAATTACCACCACTATTCCACACTCATGGTTCTGTTAGTTTAGTGTATTTTATTGCTGCAGCAACTAGCTTTAATTTCTTGTTATTTATTATCATGCAAAGCTATCTCTAGTACTCGTATTGTTGTTCTAGTTTTATTTCCTAGATAATGCAAACGTTTAGTGTGCCTAGAGTTGTATAAGTGGTTGATAGAACTTGAGAGAATATTTATCCTACCTTTAGCTCCTCGTTGGGTTTGACACTCTTACTTATCGAGAAGGCTACACACGATCCCCTATACTTGTGGGTTATCACTTCCATTCTACCTCTATGATTTGCAACTATCATCCATTGTAGATCTCCTCCTACTTGATCGTTGAGTTGGGCCCCGAAGAATTCTGGATGCGGGCGCTCAAGATACTCTGACAGTGCATCTAGATCCCTCTCAAAGATCAGTTAGCCTCTGTTGCCCAACTGGTAGAACTTGCAATACTGAACTTCCATCTATAAGAATTTAGGATGAGTAAGTTAGTGAGGTGATCAAGTGTGTCAAATTTTTATGTAGTAATGTAAGAATTTTGAGGAACATGATTTTTTTTGAAAGAATCAAGGATAAGAGTGGGAATAGGTTTTCATAAATACTCACTTCTTTTGTTCTGAAACTAAGTTTTTGTTCAGATGTCCATTCTAACTAGGGTCTCCTATGGTCAGGATGGCTCTGATACCAACTTGTCAACACCCAGATTTTTAGTCCTAGATGCCTGTTATGCCATACATCGCAATCCCAGGATTACCATTTTTGCGAGACATAACAGATTGGATATCACAGTACAGCATCCATTAAAAACCATAATAAGTTCTTACATGAATAAATGATCTCATGATCCAGTCTTAATACAAACAAGCAGCGGAATAATAATAAGCGTAGCAGTGGGCTCCCTCTTTAGGGTCACAGGCAATGCTGACGATGGGAGATGATCCTAGTTGTCGTAGATGTCCTGATGTCCATCTTCCTAATAGTCCTCATAGTCTGGCCATGGGAATAGCCAGGGACAAAGCCATGAGTACTCTTTAAGTACTCGCAAACTATCACTAACAAGTAAGGTAGTTCTAGTAGGAATCTTAAGCTCTAGGTTTATTTGCAAAAAGGCAGATTTATCTAAACTAAGTTTAGAAGTAAAGAAAACTAAGTTAATGTTCTAAATCACTTAAGCGGGAACCTAGTTTTCATATTCACAACCCTGTTGTGGTCAATTCAAAGTCATAGTTCACTTCACAAGTCATTTTGAAAACATCTGACCATGGAACAGTATGGCCACTCCAACTGTCCATGACCGCGGATGTGGCTATTCGAATAGTTTGACACTCTGCAAAGGTGGTACACTTTTTCACCACAAAATTGGATACATCCATCAGGGATAACCCTGAATCATCATACTTATTATGCGGATAATAAATCACAACCTTTCAATTACACACTCTAGTATAGGCACCTCCCTTATGAGCTAGGCCTCCCAGCCATGGCCATCTGCCATCCTGGGCACTGCATAGGTGGACAATTCACACTCACGAGGTAGCCTTAGCTCAAACCTCTTATGCGAGGGAACCCATACTAATGCATATAAACTTCCAGCTAAGCCTTACCCAATTCAGGTATTGTGGTTGTACGGTAAAATTGGAATAGTATCGCATCCGAACCCAACCATCAGTTTTTATAAAAGGGCTAAGGCTCATGCCTCAACATTTTCATCATCAAATCCATTTGTGTTTCTCAACACACGTCAAAATATTTCAATAGAATGAAGCATCATTCCAAGGTTTTCATAATCATTTTCACCAAGTATTCCCATCTAAAGTGATCAAGTTTTATGCTTAGCACTAGCCACGAAGTTAAGAGTGTTCACTAATGAGGGGTGTTAATCTTCAATCTCATGCCACAGAATGACATATAGTATAGGCCTAGTTTTATGCTCTATGCAATCTATACTATCTTTCCAAAAGCTCACAAAGCACTAACCACAAGTAAAGAACTTTGGTAAAGTAAAAGACTAAAGCTTGCAAGTAAAACTTGGGATTGGTATAAATCAAAGGTTTATAACCAAAGCATGCCTAATGCATTTTTCTTAAGTTATCAAGTTTGCAAGTATTAGCTTGCATAATTCTAGCTTGCCAATAATAGCTTGCCTTGATTGGTGAAGTGGTTGAAGTTTTCCTCTTCTTCTGGGTAGAACTCCTCCTCCTCGTAGCTTGGGTCGGTACTATCGTCTATAAATAAATACGGGGTACACAATCACCAAACAATACTTAACTAGCTCTATTTAGCACACTAAGGCTCATACTTGATGATCTAGTATCATCACAATCATCACATGAAATGAAGAACTAGTTTTATTTATATTATTTGAGAAATTAATTTCTACTCATTGAAATTAATTAATATTTAATATTCTCCAATTAAAATATGGGATCATGTGGACACATGTCATCACCACATATTCTAATACATGGGAATGTGATTTAAAGGGTTGATCATATTTTATAAAGTTTAATATTATTATTTAATAGATTTAAAGTGACTAGAAAGCCCTAATAGCATTCTTTTGGTACTAGTCCAATGTCACATCATGCAAACTTAAATATTTTTACATATTCAGATAGGTCTTATCAAATGTGAATTTTGAGAGTTGGAATCCACTCAAAAGCTAGTATGGATAATTTAATTACCTTTCTAGCAAAATTTAAATCATGTAATTTGGGTCGGTGAAACTCTCTGAATTGATTTTTGAATCTGTGGACAGAATAGGGTTTTAACTAAAATGGAATAATCAATATTTTAATTTCCAGGCCAGCGCGGGAAGTTAAACGGGTCGGCCCAACTGCATTGCATAGCGCAGTGGGCTGCTGACAGATGGGGTCCACCAGTCAGCCACTACATCTTATTGAAATGGTATCTACGCATCTGAGCCATGTGATCTAATTCTAATCCAACGGCTGGGAGATGTCGTTGATGACGAACTACTCCAGCGAGGAACTAAACCTAGCACAGCGGTGGGGGTCTGGCTAGGCTCACCTGGGCTCCAACTAGGCTCGGCGACGGGGGCGATCGACGTGGTAGACAACGGCGGTTCGTGGCGCGGTCACGGCAGGTCATGGGGTGGTCGAAATCGACGGCTCCCTTCTCCTCCAGTAGCGGCGGGCTCCGGCCAAATTCTGGCGAGAGAGAGCTCGCCTTGCTCTGGGAAGAAGTGGGGGAGGATCAGTGAGGAGTGGTGAGTGCTGGGGTGTGGAGAAATGAGGCAGGGGAGGCCTCCTTTTATAATACAACAAGGGGACTGAATGGTGCGGGCATGAGCTCGTCGGTGACGACGCTACAGGCTGCTATCGGCGTGGCGGAGGCTAGTGGACGGTGTTGTGTTCCCTGGCGGTTCTTATGGGCGTAATGGCGAGGTGTGGGGCGGTGTGGTTTGGTCGGAAGCGTGCGGTGCTCCACACGGACGCAGAGGTGTTTGCGACAGCGTGCGGCAGCTGTGGGTCACGCGGCGGCGAACGGGGTTGTCTGCGGGGTTAGGGTGATCATGGCGAGCTAGTGCACACAAGCAGGGGTGAGGCGTGGTCTATGCGAGCTGGTCGGGCGCGGTGAGCTGGTGCGCTCTGTACATGGCACAGAGACGGTGGGCGCGGCATAACTAGGGTGGTCCAGGGCTCGGCTAGGGTCGATGCTTAGACAGGGGTGGCGATGGACCGAAGCGTGTCTGGTGTGTGTTGTGGGCGAGGGCGGCGAGGCTCCTGGCGTGCTTCCCACTATCGGCCGGCGATGAGCCAAAACGAGCGGCGCTCCACTATGCACACGGCTAAGAGGGGACTTGGTCTGGGTGCTGCTCGACACTAGAGGGGACATGGAAGTTAAGGGGAGACCAAATGGTCGAGAATTACTGTGGAAATAGTGAAGTTAGGCAGTAGATTAATTTGTGTAATTAAGGTGTTTGATGAAATGGCCGCAAGAAACTTACTTTTGGAATTTTTGAATGAAACTTTTTGAGTGATCTTAACTTAAGCTTGAGAGTCTATGTTTGCTTGGAGAAGTCAAGTGGAAGTGGTTTGATAGGTTTTTGAAAAAGTGTGATCTTCACATATGAACTAGATTCAATTTTTAACTATCCATTTAATTGATTTGGAAAATGTTTTTGTAAGTTTGTAAAGTGGGCCTTGATACAATTTTACTTGGTTTAGCAAGGGGTGAAAAGAAGTAGAATTGTTTCTGTTAGAATTTCTCTTCTAGGAACACTCAAAGTGGCGTAGTGGTTAACTTTTGTCAAAATGACCATTTGCTTTATTTATTCATATTTTATTTCTTTTTCTTTTGGTCTTGCTTGTAATTGGCCTAGATGATGTATCATTCACCTTTAAACCATTTTACATCATTTGTAATATTCAGGCATGGCAATTTCAATCAATTCTACACTAATGCAATACACACATGCATTCATATTCATTTTCTTAATAAAAGTTTTTGTTAACCCTAAACTTGGGTGATTAGAACTTGATAATCTTGATTAGAAGTTTTGCGGTGTTACACTACTCTCTGAGAACGCCTTTTCCCTATTATAGTTCCAAAGTTCTATTACACACATGATTCTTACTTTCTGCATTAAGTTTTGCTTTACTTTAAATTACCTTGTTCAACCAAAAAAACCCAAAACAACTCTACTTATCTTGCATCTTAAAGTTATTTCTTAAGTACTTCGTTTAGTTATAGTTAAAAGCATTTAAGTCTTTCGCCTACTGCTCGCTGTGGGATTGATATCTTTATTTCGAAACTAGTTATAAACGATTTGTGCACTTGCAGTCATCAACCACTCAACTCTACCACATGTGGTTTGTACCGAACGATGACCTCCTCCTCTGGCACCGCAATTAAATTTCCCCCTCATCTGCTCTCTCCCTGCACGTCGGTCCCTTCAATCCTTCAACTAGTATGCATCCTTCCCGATCGCGGCCAAGATGGTAACCTCCCACTTCCCACGCCTCCAATCCCCACCCTCTTCTTGTTAATGCTTTGATTTTTAGCAGGTCTCATTTCGTACTTCTCCATCGTGGTGAACAATTTCGGGTGACCAATGTGTCTAAAATGGTCAATTTGTGTCGTCCCATGTAAAGGATGTGGCTCAGTCCATTCGGGTCGCGGGGTGCACCTAGTGGGCATATGCATTTTGAGCCCCCTTGCCAGGTGATAAGGATTGACATGGCGGAGTTAATGGCCATGTCCCATAGCCAACCGCCTCGCTATATTTCCATGCGGACGCTAGGTTCCCGCCCTTGCTGGCTCTAGTTTCTCACATCCACCCGTGCTCGTCTCCCGCCCACGAACAAAAATTTACCACACCCACCCGAGCATTCCCTGCCTTGGTCGCGAGATATAAATATGACCGCCACTGCACGGAGGTGCACCAACCCAAGCTCACTAGCCATGCATCATTGTAAGATCACCACTTGGTCAGAGCTCAAGGAGATGGCATGCACCCGCTTTCTAGAGCGCTCTGAGCATGATGTGGAGGTGGAGTTCATGGAGCTGGCCCAAAAGTACGCGAATAAGGAGGTGGAATGTTTCGAGCACCAAGGCGCAGGAGGATGTGGTGGCGCTGGGAGCCCGCGAGGCCGCCATGCCATGACCCACGAGGTGGCGTAGATGGCGGCACGTGAGGCACACGAACACGTGGAGAACGATGCAGTGGAGGAGGACCGCGTGGCTTAGGCGGCTATCGTGTTAGCAGTGTTTGTGGATATGGAAGACGATGATGACCTAGAAAACTTAGAAGAAGAGGGCGATTCCGTCCTGTAGGCGAGGAACGACGAGCAATGAGCTATCTTCGTGTTCTACCTGACCGTGCACCACGACGCTGCATTCATGGCTACCGAGCGGGCAACCATGGATACTCCTGAGACAAGCAAGAGGTACGGGAGGATTGGCCTTCACGGAGGCGCTCGCTAGTTGTGTGGGGTGAGGGGACCATGTGGGGCCCGTGGAGAGGATGCAAAGACGAGAGAAGGCCATGGCACACTATAGGGAGGCGTGCTCTGCGGTGAAGGTTGAGCGGGTTGCTTAGTCGGGGTGGGACCACTAGTCGGTCGAAATGAAGGGGGTGTTGGCCCTCCGGGCCTCCGAGCACAAGAGGACCATGCTCGCAACGATGGAGCATCACCATGGCAGTAGAGACCACCGATGCGCCAGCGCCGTGCAATTCCTGCAAGAACACGCCATTTAAAGTACACACAAGGTTATAGATGGGGTTGAACCCTTCGTCCACGCTAGCGCTATAGGGACGGTGAGGATTAGACATGCTATCTATGCGTGAGGCATCAAGGAGTAGAGGCTTGTCATCATTTAGTTTAATTAGTTGTAGGTCTTGATGTATAACTGGTATCGATCTAATAAAAAGAATTATCTATATTAATGTGCCACTTACTCATGGTCCTATCGGCTGACACTTGGACACACGTATGGTTCTCAATGCATCGGCTAGATATATTTGTGGGTCAAAATTGGTGAGGGAAAGGGTGGAGACGGACACTTTAGTCTGTTTGGGTCACGTTGTTGAAGCGAGCGTGCGGTGACCCAGCATGCCACATCATGATTGTAGTATACAAGTCGTTGACATAACACTCATGGAACATCGTTCCACAAATATTACATCCCTCAGAGTGGTACAATGGAAACAAAGTGGTTCCACAAAACAAACATTTATTATTACAACCAGAAATTACATGATTACTTTGAGATCCTCCTAGGCCCACTGAGGATATCATGATGACTCAACGATAAGCTATGACAACGTAAGAACAACTTAAAGAAGCTAACAAAACCTAATATAGGGCGATCTTAACATCTTATCTGATAAAGAACTACGATACTCGACTCAACTAGCTAGTTTGTACTCTTCGGATTCTTTGTCCTCAACTCCACATATGCTTTTGTAGTCAATTCCTTTGACATTTTTGGATATATCTGGCTCTCTATTTGGTCTTTAACTGGGTAGAGTGTTGCTTCCTTTTGGTCTTCAAAGTCCCCATAATAACAAGGGTTAAAAAGGTATGGTTGAGTACGAGCGTACTCAGCAAATTTATTAAAAAGTACTGTTTGCTACACTAACTACAACCACATACAATAGGTCGTAGGCTATGTAGGTTTTTGTAAACTTTTCTTCAAAGGTTGCTTTTATTCTGAAGATCTATGTTTGCTAGCCTTCATAGATTGATTAGAATGTCATGTAGTTACTTTCCTGCCGCGTTTGCAGTTCCTTCCCAGAAAAAGGAGTGACAAGCCACAATTTAAATACTATGCAGAGGTGTGTTGCTTTACCCATGAAGAGGTGTGTTGCTTTACCCATGAGATATCATTATCCATGTTCCACAACTAGGAAGCTTAATCGTTCACACTTTATTTAGTATTAGGCCCAGTATAAGCACCCAAGACAACCACTGCCCTTCTCCGTGACCCCATATGCCCACCCTTTTAATCGCTTAGAGCAAAGGTTATGCCAGTTTACATTCTTGAAGGAAGCAATCGATCATAGATAACAAGGGGGTGGGACTTAAGGGATCCCACCCATGTGCACGTGTCTAATGTAGGAACATAGCTCCGGCAAGTTGTCTGTTGAATACGAAAGTAAGAAGATCCAATTGACTTTCCTAGAGCCATATAGTCTCATGGTTAATGCTAATATACGACCTAAGAATCATAGGCGACATTTGTTATTAATCCTAGATGATACTTTCCCATGCAAATGGAACCTCCACTAATCGACATACCATACCATGGGTCCTTTCCATCCATTATAGATTACCACCACTCGGGTCGATAATCAATAAGTCTATTATTATGAAAATAGTATTTTATTCCATCCTTTTCAAAATGCAAGTGATAACATTTAGTAGATTGCAAATACTTGATAAAAATAACCAAAGGACATTACCAAGTATGAACTTTCCTTGATATTGTGAAGTAATACAGTCAAGTGTTTTGACTTGACCCTGGACCTCGATTTCTACAAATACCATCATTGCTCGGTATGCACACTGTTTAAAGAAGAAATATGCTGTTATGCATAAGTAATGTGAAGGGGTTCGCAGCAGAAAACAACACAAATCATAGCTAGCGCAACACTAATGGCAAGATCTATCTATGAGTTAATGCAATAACGGGAAAGCTTCGATGACCTACCCTTGTAGAACGAAAGCGTTTAACATTTCATAGGAAACATGGGTGATGTAGTTGTACTTGTAGCCGACCTCAAGGTCGTGTTGCTCCTCGCACGACACTTAGGTGCCACAAGTGGCAGCACCTCCATGGTCTCACACACGTCTGATGTCCTCCAACGACTCCCGTTCTCCCTAATCTAGTCAGGATGTAGACCTTCTTGAACTAGGATCCAGCAGCGCGATGGTGTACCAGAGTGGTGTCGTATCTCATATGTGCAGTTCTACTGGGAACCACACACATGAGATCCAAAGAGATAAATAGAGAGACAGAGGAAAAATCCCTAAGGAATATTTCCTTATGAATTTCCTAATTTATTGTTTGTATTTTCCCTCTCCCTCTCCCCTCTCTATATGGAGAAGGGAGGGAATCCCACATTGCCAGCTGGCAAGGTGGGACTAAAGGAGGGGTAAGGAGAGGCACACACCATAGGGAAGAGGGTTGGTCGGGTGGGCCCCACCCACCCGCGCACGTCAGCCATTGGCTAGCTAGGCGGGGTACCCTAGGTAGTGCCCTCCCCCATGGGTCTTTCTTTCTAGGAATTGGCCCATTAGGGAAGTTATGCCCCAAAAATCATTTTAAATATCATTTTTATTGTTAATTCCAATAATCATATTAACAACATATTTAACATTTCTTCATGATCTAGAACACCTTTTCGATCATTCTGAACTACTTTGGACTTTGCCCAGAACCCTTCTGATTTCTCTGTTTGTTTCCACTAGTGATCTTGATGCTTTTAGAACAATCTCTAAGCATTGTAGAACCCTTAAGTGTGTTACCCTATAGTTTGGGAACATCACATACATGATCGAGACACCTCTCATATCAATGATCATCAGCGGGACCGGGATGCCCATAATGACCCCCGTGCATTCCATGATTTCTTATCATTTGAACCATGAACATTGACTCTAATTCATTTTTTACTTCGGTACATAACTTTTCTGAGATCTGATCATCGGTATCAACCATACCTCGTTCAATCTTGTTACCGACAAGTCTACTTAACTCGTTCACATTATATCGTATCCTCATGACCTAGTCATTCGATGTAGCTAATTGGATATAATGTGATCGAGTGGGCCCAGTGTACCTTCCCATCACGTGGGAGAACAAATCTTGATCTTGATGCATACGCCTCGACCTATCCCTTTGGAATGCCTAATATACACCTTTATGATCACCCTGTTATGGTGTGATACTTTATGTAAATCTAAGAAGCCTTGGGTGATAGTGATTAAATATGATATCACGGTTAAAGGGGAAGGTTACTACATTTCTAATTATTGCAATGATGAACTATATGACTTGATCGTATTACAATACTTATGATGATTAATGTACATCACATCATTCACCAATGATATAACTTCATCGTCAACGACATAAATCCTCCATGTTAGGAAACCTTGATCATCAGTTGCCCAATAAACTTAGTTGTATAAAGGCTACCAGGGACCTTGGTTTATTTACATACCGCACACATATCAATGTTTCTGCTTGATACAGTTATAACACGATATAAAACTATTATGAACTAATTGATATATGATAATAAACAGAATTTTTTATTTGCCTCTAGGGCATATCTCCTTTAGTTTCCCACTTGCACTAGAGTACAAATAATCTAGTTGCATTTTTTACTAATCATAAATACATTATCACATAGTGTGTTTTTGATCATAGTTGTGCGGTGACCCAACATACCACTGCATGTTGTAGTATACTATAGTCATTGACGTACACCAATGAAACACCGTTCCACCAATATTACATCCCTCAGAGTGGTACAACAGAAACATCTCGGGTCCAAGGTATGACTTTAGATTACATATAGCACATTACAAAAGATCCAGAAAACTTCCTCGAAACAGAGAGGAAAGCATTAAACAGAAGAAAACCAGATATAGCAACTTGAAGTTTATACTAGAAGTACGACTACTATTAATATATTATCTATGGCATGCAATTCCTACTATAGCAATGCTCTATAGAAGTAGGTTCTAGATTCTAGGAATTTATTTATACTCTATGCTTCAGCTTGACTTCCATAGCTTACCATGTAGTCGTTGACTCAGTTGATCTCCACTGGATATCTTCAACTCTTCAAAGTAATTCTCCTCCTGAGTTCGTCATCGATTGCTTTGAGATATAGAAAGGGTTAAGAAGGTACAGTTGAGTACAAGCAAACTCAGCAAGTTCACTAAAAAGGACTGCTTGATGCACTATCTACAACCACTGACCAAATGTCATAGGTTATGTAGGTTTCTGTTAACATATCTTCAAAGGTTGCTTTTATTTTGAAAAATTATGTCCGTTAGTCTTCACAGGTTGATTAGAACTTCATGGAGTTCATTTCCTACAGTACTTGTAGCTCCTTCCTAGAACATGGAAACATGTCACCGTTTTTATACTCTACAGAGGTGTGTTGATTTACCCATTAGAGATCCTTATCCATGTTGCACAACCGAGCGGCCAACCTGTTCACACTTCCATGGTATGAGGCCCGGTATAAGGACTCAAGTCGATCACTGCCCTTCTCTGTGACCCTGTATGCCCACCCTTTTTCTCGCTCAGGACAACGACTGAGCCGGTTTACATTCCTAAAGGGAGCAATCCATCTTAGACAACAAGTACCGGGGAATTGATGGTTCCCACTTTGCACGGGCCTAAATGAAAGACCATGGCTTCAATAAAGTTGTCCATCAGCATACGAAAGGAAGAAGATCCAACTGACTTCCCTAGAGCCCATACAGATCTCATGGTTAACGCGTAATCTATGGTGCAAAAATCACTAGCGTCATTTGTTATTAATTCCTAGGTGATACTTTCTTGTGCAAATAGAACCTCCACCAGCCATATATATCATACCGTGGTTCCATTTACCCGCCATACTAGGTTAACAGCACTAGGGTCGATAACCAATAACTCATATTATTATGAAAATAGTATTTTATTTCATCTATTTTAAAATGAAGGAGATAATAATAGATTGAAAATACTTGATATAAAATAACCAAATAATAGTGTGAACTTGCATTCGTGATTACAAGATTATGCAATCACGATCTTCTAGTCGGTATAAACTCCAATATCTAAAAACAACATCATTGGTCCGGTAAGGACTAATGTTTAAACAAGCAATATGATATTATGCATAGATAATGATATGCATTTTAAAAAAATACCAAAGTAAATCCCCATGTTTAAGTATATATTAAGTTTGGTGATTTCGTAAATATTTTGCTTATCTTCGGGTTTACTTTACAATCAAAAGTATGTTTTGTATTCCAAAAGTAATTTTACAAGATATGGAAGTAAAACACAATAATAATCGATATTAAGTATTGGTAGGTAACTAACTTTTAAGAAGGTTTTGTTACAGGTTGATAAATCTTCATAGAAATACTAACGTCCTAGTTTGAATTGGAAAAAGAATAACTTTTGAGAAAAATAATTATTATACTAAGTTGAGCAATTCACAATGTTCTCGAAATACAATCAATGGGTATTTGTATCCCTCTAACAATCTTAAGTTGATAAACTTCTAGCTGGTTGAGTAACGGAACAAAATTAACTATAAAACATAATTTGACTTGAAGACATAGTATTCTATATCACTATTGAGTTTTAGATTTTCCTAACCATGGTTGAAGATGAAATTTTATAGGTATTGAGTATAGCTTTAAGGATCAAGATCTAGCATGTTTAATATAAATATATTATATGACAAGAATTAACTATGAGAAATAGGTAAATGTATTATATGAGTTAGTTAGTTACTACCAAGTTTTAGAGTCATGTTAAGAATAATTAAATAGGATGAGATCATTCACTCCTAACATAAGTGATTGGTATGAAAAATTAACTTGTGAAACTTTGTTTAATAGTTGGTATAAGATTCCAAAAATACTGTTATTTTGATTATCAATCCACATTTAAGTTTTATTGTAAACTATGGTTATGATTTTAAGTATAGTATATGGATTTTATTGTTCTTTGAGTGTTTTACCTAAATCATGATGTAATAAGCAACTTTGAGATATGAAAATATCTTTATCTTGTTTATAAAGAGAACAATAGTCTTTCTTTAAAGTAAAAAATTCTATACGGCTTAAGTGAAGCTAAAAGGAATTTAGCTTGATTTATAAAGATAAAGAAAATACCTTTATTTAGTTTCTAATAAGAAATATGATTTTTAATCCTTGTTATACATTTATTTCTTTAAAAATCCTAAAATCCCATGGAATACTCTTCTTAGAATTTTCTAGTATAATATATTTATTTTTATACTTAAAAATGATTTTCATTTATTTTAAGGGAATTTCCTTATTTTCATATATTAACTAATAAGATTTAATGGTTTAAATATTTTGTTTTCATTATTTAGTTTAAATAGCAACCTATTATTTTTCTTGAATTTATTATATTTTTTGATCATTATGAGATATCATATATATTTTGCTGATTTTTCCTTTATTTCCTAGAGCCTAAATTGCTCACATGGCTATTTTGCTAATTTTGGAAAAAAATTTACTTCAATTTTTGGAACTGGGCCTGACCTAGTGGCCAGCCTGGCCCAGCCCACTACAGAGCCTAACGATTGGGATCATCCCAACTGCGTGGTCTCTCGCTCGTCCATTCCGACTAGTCTCTGACTCACTCTCTTCTCGAGTTTGCTTCTCTCCCCTCTCTAGAAACGTTGCGGCTCCACCGCCATCACGACTCGATTTCGGCGAGCCTCGACCTCCCTGGTCGTCGCTGCTGCACCCGTAGAACTAGCCCACGCCGCTGCATCTACCGATCCACCTCGATTTCATGCCTGCGTCCTTGTCTGGCCATGTTGATCCCCTTCTAGAACCTAGGGTTCATAGATTTGATGTTGCCACGACCCGATGGTGTTCTCCTCTCCTCACTAGGATGCTTTGGTGATGTGGTGGTCCTGGTGCTGCGGTGTGGCTCAACGCAGGTTGAGCGTTGTGGTGCTCCTCATGCCGCCATGCCTTTGTGCTGTGATCTGCCAGTGTTGCCGACATTACCTCTGCTTCCTCCTCGGCGAGCTAAGACTCACCCCCGGTATGGCTGTCTTATCCCTTTCTCTCCTTTCTTTCTTTCTTTCTCCCTCTCATCTCTTCTTTATCCTCCTCTGTGGTGCAATTAATCTAGGGTTTTCCCGTGTGCTAATCCTAGCCTAAAGCTTATAGTAACCTACTCATAGTTGGAACTAGTCTTGACAGGTTGTAGTTGTTTAAAATCATCTATGTTAGTTTGATTCCTCAATAGAGTAATAGATAAAGGCTAAGCATGTATTTTAGTTGTGCTGCTCTATTTATTGTTGGAGTTATAAATATGTAAATTGTTTCTAGGTGCTATTAATTATACTGGATGAGTATGAACTACTTAATCTAGGCTAGAATAGGAATCTAGATGTTTACTATTAGTGTAAAAGTTATTTGTACTAGGTTCCAATGGTTGGTTTATATTTGATTAATACTAATGGTTTTGTCAGTGTTTGTTGTTGAGCATGTATAGCTCAATTTATTTTAGTTTTGAAGAAATACATGATATTCTTGATTCTTTGCTAAAGTTTAACTTGGCTTCATACTTTACTATATTTATTTTCTAAAGTTGCATTGTTGGAATTATTATAGTGAGCATGCTTGGGTTCCAAATTCAGTGACTACCCATGGAATTATGATGTGGTAATGCCTTGCAATCATTAACTTGCTTGATATGTATTGATGCATACAATCAAGATGCCTTACTAGGAAATATTCCTCCTATAAAGAATACCATGCAAGCTAAGCTTGCTGATGTTCCTCCTTGTTGTCAATATGATAGCGACTTATATTAAGATGATTCTTAATATATTTCCTAGAAAATGGTATGAGTTTATTTGGTAATATTTGCCAATAAGACTACGGTCATATATGTACCACCAACATGGTAGTGGAATACTAGAATGATTCCTAGATATTAATTGTAGGAAAATGATGTAGATTACTTGAAGTATTTTAAAGTTGATTCCTTGATCTGTTGGCTATTTCCTGTATAAATACTTGTGGATTCTGTAGGTGATCTTTCTACTATGGTACCTCTTTGGAGGATGCATAGTGGCCTAGATCATCTACATGATCTGCTAGATGATTACTTGACAGAGATTAGGTTTAATCCTTGCCAGTGATGCAAAGGTTGTTGCTTTTATTGATAAGAACAAATAATTGATCTGCCACAATAAAGCTCCATGATGAGATTTCCATAGAAACTCTATGAAATCCTGAGAGATCACCCTCTCCCAAAACTATTTCCTAGATAAGGACTGCTAAGAACATATACTTGTACTAGGCAGTAGTATAGCAACCTTCTATTGTAGATGTTGCTTGAGGCTGTCTACTTATTCTTGATCTAGTTATCTTTGCTCCAGATTCTTGTATTTCTCCTATCTCGATCCTCTTCTCCTAGCTCCTGGCTTGGCCTTCTCCTTGGCTTGGCCTAGTCCTTCTCCACTTTGTTGTTGGCTGGCCTTGCTCCTCTTGGTTCGAGCTCCTAGCCTCTCCTTCTGGCTTCTAGATCTTGCTCTCCTTTAAGTAACCACTTGTGCTGGCTTGGATGGTTTCTTGTGTGGATGGATTTGAGAATATGGTGATGAACCGATGAAGCTATGCGATGGTGTTTTTAGTGTTCTTGTGAAGTGTTCAGTAGAGAGAGTTCTGCTACCATGGCTGTGTTATTTATGTACTCTTGGTGTCATTTCTATGGCGATAGCACACTGCTGCATGCATATGTGTGAGCTTCATGCCTGCTCCAAGTGCTTTGTCTCATTGGGAAGATCCTTTCCTAGCCTGGAAGTTACTCCCTTGTGGATTTGCTCGGCTGGATTGGGTGTTATCTTGGACTGGCCTTTATTTTTGGTTGCAAAATGTTAATTTGCTCCTCTAGCTAATGATGGACAGGCTTAAGCAACTTTGATAGGAGTAGATACTACTTTAGTCAAACTTGCCCCTAATGGATTAGCTCAATGATGTAAATAAATAGTGCATACCACTGTTAATATTGAGAGCAATTATAACCCTTTCTTTCCTTTTGTTTCTATTTTATTTTTGCAGGAAACAAGATACAAGATTTTTTTTAGAAATTGGTTTAGTTTAGGATTTTACTTTATCTCTTTCGTACTTTCTTTTTATCCTTTATTTGTAAAGAACAACATATTCAGTATATTCAGGGAATAAAACATTTTTCTATTCCATTGTTGTAATTTATTCATATACAGTTATTTATGTGTTCATAAATGAATTTGTATATTATTTCCTTTTGGCTATTGTAGAAACTTTGTATATTTGATTACTATTAATAAAGTTATTTCTTTACATATTTATTCAGTTGTATTCCTTTTCTTATTTGAAATTACTTTATTGTATATCCTTAATTCCAGATCCTATTAATCCTTGTTGTATTAAATATTCTAAATTCCAACCTTTTATAAGTTTCAAATTATTCTGAATTCAAATACCAACTTGAATTTATTTACCCAAAACACACAAAATGCCTAGAGATCATGCCAAAATCTATCACACTCGTTGAGATGATCTAAACTCTAATTCATCAAAGCGAGAGAAACCTTGATCCCTCTAGCGTTTTAGTTTTGTGTAAAAAAAATCCAGATTTTATTATGCATGAATGCAAATGCACACACTCTATTATGCAACCCTAAATGTTGGGGCATTACAGCTTGCTTATGGAAAATGTCCTATCCTTAATCTGTTTTATTAGATCCATATATTCTTTTCAAATTTTTAATGTCACATATTTTGACATCTACTTCATTATCACATAATGAGTCGCGATATTTGTTTGGTGGCAGATCAAAACTTTGTTTCACAGTGTCAACATTGGTGGTTATTCAGTCAAGTGAATTTTCACTATAGTCATGTATACCAGAAACACACTCAGTTTTGAAAGTCGAACTTCCTTAACCAAACTTATAATACTTGCTATCTCTAAAGTAGTCATATACTTCAATATATATGCATATCATTTAAGAATCTAAATATTGTGGAGATGCTTAATTCTAGTTCAGTGATTTATTCATGAATAACTTTAGAACTTATTCTTCAATCTAGGAACACGGGTCACATTTTCGTCGAGTATTTGCAATATGATTACATGTGGAAGAACCTATGACCAATGTATAGGAGATGATAGCATCCCTATTTTTCCTTATTTACCATTTTTGCATATACTAAGATAAACTCAATGTTTCACCAAGTTTCACAAGTAAGAATCTCCTTCTTTTCTTGCTCTATTCTGAACTTCTTTAGAATCTCATTTAGGACATTCTGAACTACTTCAGAATCTAATCTAGGGTATTCTAAACTTTCTTCATAATATAAGATAAACACATTTTGACTCTAATGTTTATTAAACGTATCGATCTATCTTGATAAACTTCAATGTTTAATAATTTGTTCAACTTCATTCATAGAATATTTATACTAACTTAAATATCACTAATACGAATTACACCATTCATCATATGTCAATCACATATATTAGAATAATGTCACGCACCCACTCAAATATGCTTATCCATATATGAGATATTAGGATACTCACTTAGCTCCCACTCAAATATGTCGTCTACATATTTAGAGATTAGGAAACTCCCTTAGCTCCCACTCAAATATTTCATCCACACATTTGAACAAGAAACTATTTAGCTCCCACTTAAATACTTAACAAGTGCGCATCTTCTTGATAATTTTGGTAACTGAAAAATTCCTTTGATCATACATCAAATCAAGAATTTCCTACTACGAGATACTTAGCAATATGGTTAGACAAAATCTGCTTATTGTACTAATTCAATCCTTCTTCAATCATGTCATCGAAGAACTTGCAGTTTTGACAACCAACTACGAATTATCAAAAATTATACTAATTTCTTAGTGTAAATCCAATAGACTTTAAGCATCACTACACATTATATTCAATCATTTGAATTTGTCAAGACAATCTTCGTGACAAATCAAGCTTTATGTCTTCCCTTAAAGTTTCATTTCTTTCTTATAACTTCACAGTTATTGGGAAAGATCAAGTAACATATTTACTTAATAATATCAAGTAACTCATTACTTCGTAATCTTAAATGTAACTTATTTTAGGATTTCATGATTTAATCATTTCTCGTACTTAGGTCCATCATTGCTTCTTTGTAGTTTGTAGATATGTATTGTTGTATTAACATGACAAGTGAATCCACAATATAATTCCACAAACGGTGGAGATTGAATCCTACTTTATTTTAGTAAAATCACTCAATCAGTTTCACCTCTTCTTGTAGAGCTTTTGCTTCAGAACTAATTCCCTTGTGCTACTCGACACTTGGGGGTATGGTCAAATACCTCGTTTGAGTTTTTACTTTCTTCCACTCACATCTCCTTCAATAAAAACTTTCTTGAAAACTATATACTATACAACAGCAAGTCTGACCTTTTAGTTGGGGAAGATGTATTTGTAGTTGCCTAAGAATACTCTACAAAGATTTTCATATTCGTCACCACTTTGAATTATCGAAATTGCTAGAAACTCGAACATGACATATCTCATATGGTGTTGGTTCCCCGAATTTGTTCCCTTTTCTAGTGTTTTCTACTATTGACTTATAACTCTAACTTTCTACATTAACCCAATAAGAGATAATTCTAAACCATATGTATTATGATGATGATTTTTTAGACATATCAATATGATTTGAAATATCCAATCATCACAATTTGTGGAACAACTTTCACAAGTATGTCTTTGATGCTTTGGCTTAACCCAAAAACTATTCGATTTGATCAAATCACATAGACATGTGTTTCATGTTAATTTGTTATCCATATTTATTCCAAAAGTCTCTGAACACTTCAAATAATTTCAGATTCATGGTTCATTTAGTAAATACTTATATTCACTTCAATCCAAAATCATGCGTTTCAAATAATGATATCTACTATCTCGATGAATCACAATATATCACTATTTATGTATTCCAATGACTTAGCACATAGTCCATTTCACCAGAACATGTGGTTTTAGTCATCTTCGCCCAACAAGGCATGGTTTTAATATACGTAAATATGATCTCACTATCAAAGGAGAAGGTTCTATGTTTCTAATTATTGCAATGATTGAGTATGTGACTTGATCGTGTTACAATACTTATGTTTGGTAATGTACATCACATCATTCACCAATGATATGACTTCACAGTCAACCGACATAAATGCTCCATGATCAAGAAACCTTGATCATCAGTTGCCCGATGAACTTAGTTTGTTTATATACCACACCGGTATCAATGTTTCTTCTTGATATAGTTATAGCACGGTATAAAAATATTATGAACTAACTGAGATATGATAATAAACACTATTTATTATTTATCTCTAGGGCATATCTTATTCAGAATGATATGCACTTTTGTAAAGACTTAAATTAAGTCCCCCATGTTTGAGTATGAATTATATTCAAGTGATTTGTTTGGAGATGGACTTTTATCTAGGAACATTTTATTAGTTAAAATACAGTTAAGCTTCTATCATACACTACACAAATAAGAAAATATTTTGAGGTATTCCTTGGGCTTGGTTAAGTACTGTATTTAGTTTTCATAAGGTCATCATATAGCTAATTGCAGGACAAGTATTTTAGTTATAAGAGAAATTCAAGTTGAAGGTTAATTATAGATACGTGATATCAAAACATAATGTACTAAAGTGTTTCAAGGTTTAAGGTGTTACATATGGTAACAGATGTATACTCCTCAAGTTCCAAGATAAGTGGAGGATCATATCTATCTTTTAAGGCACTATCCTACATTTGGTTGCAAACTTTGGAAAGAATACAAATTAAGTAAGGATATTAACTTTAAATGAGTTATCTTTGTAGAATTGTCTATTCTATTTAACTTTAAAGAAACAATTGATGTAATTGAATTTGTAACACATTGTCATTGATGACTTAATCTAGTTATCCCTCTTTCTATATATTTTACCCAAATTATTAAGAAAGAAATATTTTCTACTATTTATCAACACAAACCAATGCAGACTGTAACAAACACTTTTGTTAGTTCAAGAAAAGAATTTATTTTAATATATAAATAATTATAAATGATTTAAGTGAAGCTAAAAGAATTTATTTTGATTTATAACAAATAAAATAAAATACATTCCCTTTCTTGTAATGCAATAAATAAATTTACAATCCATTTTATAACTCTTATTTTTTTAGTAATGTCAAAATGACTTAGAATTGCATATCTATCATTTTTCTAGGTTAGTACATTATTTTTAATACACAAAGGTTATTTTTATTTAATTATATGGTTTTTCTTTATTTTTCCGTGTTGTAGTTTGTTAAAATTATTAAAGAAATCAATTTTTAGAAAAATACTAGGATACTTACTCAAAACATATTTATCTTAAAACATATTTCCTATATTTTTAGAAAATACTAGGATACTTACTTCACATTAATATGAATTTTATTTATTTTTATGTATTTTTCTTGATTTTATAAAATTGTGTAAAGGGATATTTATTTTCTGGTAATATTTCTTATTTAAAATTTCCTTTTGAATTTATATGAATAAAAAGAAAATAATTTGATAGGCCAACCGGCCCACCCAAACCCAACTAACCTAGCCCAACGAATCAGCCCACCTAGGCTCGGGGTCAATCCCGACCCCGACCCAACTCCTCTCTCTCACCACATACACAGGCCCAAACTCGCACCTATCATTCTCGTTCTCTCTCTCGCGAGCCAAGGCACCACCGTTATCCTATGCCTCCGACCGCCGATTCGGGTGCGACAAACTATTCCGGCCATCGCTACCGGTAGAAAAAGCTTAGCCACCCTCCGGTTTGATTGGTCTTTCACTCTCTCGTTCGCTCGCCCATGATCCTAGAACCCTAATTATCTTCTCTGGCTCCGACCACCACTAACTAGCTTCGACGCCTCCTCTTGACTGTGTGGTTTCGCTGCCTTCTCCTCCACCTAACACCTCCAACGCCTCCCTTGCTCCGTACTCTCTCCATCACTCCACTCGAGCCCCCTCCATCATTTGTCTACACCCTCACAAACGATTAACAAATTCTTCTATGGCACCGGGGGATGACGATCCTAGTTTGCAACCCTGGTGCCCCTTGTTCCCGGTGGCCTCACTTTAGTGTGGAGGATGGTTCTGGTCACTGTGTTGGTGCACATCTCAAGTAGGTTTGACTCGGTGTGGTGCAACGCAGTTGTGCTCTTTGTGCCGCCTTGCCGCTGGTGGACATGGTGGTGTTGGTGAACGGTGAAGTCTCCACGTGTGTGTGCTATCGTGGCCGCACGAGCACTGCCATGCCACGTCGTTATGGTTTCATCGCACCAGTTACACGCCTAGATCTTCTCTATCCCCTCTTCTCTATCTCCACCATTGTTGTTCACAAACCCCTCTCTGATTCTCTCCATTCACTAGGTTTATATAAATGTTCTTGTGATTCTAAGATTTATAGTGGATTTGGTATTTGAATGAGAATAATCTATTTATATGCTATATATTCTATCCTACTATAGCTACTCTACACCAAGTACTGATGCAATTGTAACTTGATATTTTGCTACTATTCTAGGTTGGAATGGTGATGTTCTATGTTGATGCTTGTATAAAATATCACTGATCTTGATGGTTTAGAGTGTGGATCATTTCTTTGACTACTTAGATGTTATAGTTTAAGCCATTGAATCTGTGTTTAAGGTTGTCCAGTACTGACATGCAAATGATGAATTTTTTTGAATTCAAACCAAGGTTCAAATTTACTAATAGAATTCATACTAAATTCCTGTATTTATTGGACCATTAGTTCATGGTTGCTTCACTGAGTTTTTATTCAGTATCAAGACTGAATTTGAAATTTAGTCAAGTTGAATGAAACAGTATATGTCAAATATAATAATGAAAACATGGTAGAAATGATTCCTATATTTTTGGCTAGGAAAATGATCATCTGCTTGTAGGGGACTTGATGATCTTATAGTTTGGGCATTTTATCTTATTGCCAATACTGGCTTCTGTTGAATGCCCCTACTATTGTGGTGCCTCCTTTTGGAGTGTGCACAGTAGCAGAGTCATTTAAGCATGATCTGTTGTGGTTGATTCTACTTGGTTTGATGAAATCATCATTTTAAATGATGAGACATGCAAAGAGAACTATTTCATTCCTACCCATGATGTCTAAGTTGAGTCTTTAATTTAGTAAGAACAAATATGAATGATGCTCAATTTGCCTTGTGATGAGATTAGCATAACATTCTTATGCTACCCTGGGATCACTCCCCATCAAAGTCCCAACTTGATCTTGCTTCTTCTTCGACATCATCTCTTTCGACGATTTATTGTTGATTTGATAACTTGAGAAGGATCTATTTTTCCTGTCATGCTGACAGTCACCTAACAGTAAATTTGATTCCTAGAACACTAGCTAGGAAAATGATAAAAACTGCCTTAATTGATTAATCTTGATGATAAGCCCGTGTGGAAAATTTCCCTAGTGGCTTCTGCTGCCCTGGGTTGCTGCTGTGGAGCCTCCAATCCTGGAGTGTGCACAGCGGTAGCCTAGGTAGCATGAATTGCTGCTACAGATAATTATTGTGATATAGTTGAAGTTGTCATCCAAAATAAATAGAGATTTTATCTTATGATGCAGAAGGCCGAAGCTAATTTGATAGCTTAAATATAGATTATTATTGTTGGAGTTTTCTTTGCTCTAGGATGGTATTTGTGTAAAACTTCTACACCAATCTGAGATCTCTTTCTCACCCACCAAATCCATGTCCTAATATAAAATGATAAGAATGGGTGCTACTTAGGACCTGGGGGTCAACCTGCTATTGAGTAGTACTTGTTGGTGCTAGCTGCTCCTTGGGTTGATCTTGATCTATCTTGCTTCTAGTTGTGACCTTCTTTTATTGTTACTACTGGTTTGCTCCTTCCTAGTTTTGTGGCTGGCCTTCTCTTGATTTGATTCTAGGCTTCTGGCCTAC
Organism: Avena eriantha; assembly: GCA_910589775.1. Lineage (NCBI taxonomy): Eukaryota > Viridiplantae > Streptophyta > Magnoliopsida > Poales > Poaceae > Avena > Avena eriantha. The sequence goes on along the minus strand of OU342746.1, from coordinate 108,747,127 downwards.
TTCTTATGGCACCCTTTTCTTCCTATAGACCTCAAACTTTGAGCTCAAAGTAAACATGGTGGTTGTGGGGTATTGTCAGATTGTTTGTGACGGCTTAGTGATACACTAGGAAGAACAACTAGTGTTCTAGGTGGTGATATTTTGAACTGGTGTGGATGTGGATGTGGTGTAGAGAAGGTGAGTAGTACAAGCTAGCACCAAAGCTGTGGCTATATTAGTTCCTTTGTATGTTGGCTCCCTTCTTTGTGGTGTTGACAACACATGCAAATGTATGTGCTGTGTGAGCTGCTTGCTGGTGGGTATCTCGGGTGCAAGTTTCAATGCTTGGTTTGTGGATGAGACCAAGTGAAACTATGATCTTTTTCCTACTATTAACTTTTGCCTATTTACTACTTCATGGTGAAACATGTCCCTCATATGCCAGTGATGCATTAGTCTGAGGCAAAATCTGATAAGAACAAATACTCCATTTGGTCCCATTTTTAAACACTCAATGACAACAATAGGCAGTCGCAACTCTGTGCCAAGTCTTAGAGTATTCTAACCAACTAATCCCCTTTCTTTCCTATTATTTTGTCTTTCTTTTACATGAACAAGAACAAGGAATGTCAAGAAGATTAGAAGATCAAGAATATTTTAGGGTTTAGCGTAGGGTTTTCTTTTCATTTTGTAATTTTCCTTTATTCTTTAATTGTAAAGAAACATTTTAATATACTAGACTTCTCTTTGCACCCTCGGGGTGTGGCTATAATGTATAACATGCCAAAACATATCACATTACATATACATAAGATATCCCCCACGATACGGCAAGCAGGCGAAACATAATCTCGGTGGATAACAGCTTCACTTTTAGCCTTATAAACTTGCTTTACATTTAGTAAACTGGTGAGTTGGGACAAAAAATAGCATGCTCATTGCAATCATATAACAGAGAGCATCAAGTACGTTTCTTTATTCAAGGTGGCACGCACCAGCGTAGGCTATAGCTGTCATGGTTCCTCGCGGTGGATGGGGTTCCTCGCGGTGGTTCTTCGAGCATCAAGTATGTTTGATGTGGCATCATAGACCCTACATGGCCCCGGTTCCCCGTGGGAATGGGGCATGTAGACATCTGATGTGGCATCGTAGGCCCTAGCCGGATGCAGTACCTTGCAACGGAAGGCCGAGCTAGCAGCATAGACTGTAGGTGTTAGCAGTTTCTCGCGGCGATGCATTGCGGTGTGTCCTGTTCATGGATAGACATATCGGGAGAGAGCTTGCTTTGTAAGCCTTATGTTTTCTCGGGAACATGTTAAGTATAAAAAAACTACAGTCAACATTCGGCATTATCGAGAGTCTTATGCTGACGGACATAGATACGTTCAGTGACACGTGTTTGTACATATATAGCTCGTAGCAGTTGATAGAGTGCGGAGAGACGTAGATTAAAACATGCATAAAAACACTGATACAATCGCTACCACTATAAGATGCAAAATAAAAAGGTTAAAGATAGGACCAACATGGAATCATGAAGACTCATAAAGCACATGATACATAGAGTGCCATAATCTACAACAGTTGTACATGGAATATTTGTATATTTGTTAACATCCGGATTTTTAATCCTAGATGCATGTTATGTCATACATCACAATCCCAGGATTACCATTTTCGCGAGACATAATAGATTGGATATCACAGTACATCATCCATTACAAACCATAATAAGGTCTTACACGAATAAAGGATATCATGATCCAGTCTTAATACAACAAGCAGCGGAATAAATAATAAGCATAGCGGTGGGGTCCATCTTCAGAGTCACAGGCAATACTGGCGATGGAAGATAGTCCTAGTTATCATAGCCGTCCTGCTGTCCTTCATCTTGGTAGTCTCCTTCATAGTCTGGCCATAAGAATAGCCAGGGACAAAAGCCATGAGTACTCTTTAAGTACTCGCAAACTATCACTAACAAGTAGTATAGTTCTAGTAGGAAAATGCTAAGTCTAAGTCTATTTGTAAAGTTAAGTTTGAAACCTAAGCTGAGTTTTGAAACAAAGAAAGATCAAAGAAGTTTGAAAACACCTAAGTGGGAACTTAATTGTCATAGTCACAACTCTGTTATGGTCAAGTCATGTCACAATCCATATCATAAGTTGTTTTGAAAACATCTGACAACGGAACCATATGGCCACTCCAACTGTCCATAACCACGGACGTGACTATTCGAATAGTTTGACCCTCTACAGAGGTGGTACACTTTCACCACAAGATTCGATACATCTGTCAAGGATAACCCTGAATCATCATACTTAGTATGCAGATAAGCAAACATAACCTTTCCTTTACACACCCTAGTATAAGCACCTCTCCTATGAGCATGGCCTCCCAACCATGACCATCGGTCATCTTGGGCACTACATAGGTGGACAACATTGAGAGGTAGCCTCAGCTCAAACCTCTCCCGCGAGGGAACTAATACTAATGCATATAAACTTCCAGCTAAGCCTTATCTAATTCAGGTATTGTCCTGGTACGGTCAAATTGGAATGGTATCGCATCCGAACCCAACCATCAGTTTTGTAAAAGGGCTCATGCCTCAACATTTTCATCATCATAAACCATTTGTGTTTCTCAACACGTGTCAAAACATCTCAATAGAATGACTCATCATTCCAAGGTTTTCATAAATCATTTTCACCAAGTATTCCCATCTAAAGTGAATCAAGTTTTGGTTTAGCTCTAAACTACTAAGTTAAGAGTGTTCACTAATGTAGGGTGCTAAGAGCAATCTCGTGCCATAGAATGACATCTATGTATAACTAGATAGGTCAAGTTTTATACTCTTTATGCTACCTTCAAACAAGTAAAGGACTTTAATAAAGTAAAGAAAGTAAAAGCTTGGAAATAAAACTTGGGGTAGGTAATAGTCAAAGTGGTATAACTAAAGCATGCCTAATGCACCTTGCTTAGGTTATCTAATATAATTCTAGCTTGCTAAAAATAGCTTGCATTGTTAATGATGGCTTGCTACTATAATACTTGCAAGTGTTAGCTTGCCTTGGGCAGTGCAGTGGTTGAAGTTTTCTTCCTCCTCCTCTTGATAGAACTCCTCCTCCTCGAAATCTTGGTCGATACTATCGTCTATAAATACATACAGAGTACACAATCACCAAACAATACTTAACAAGTCTACTTAGCACACTAAGGCACACATTTGATGATCTACTATCATCACAAGCATCACACGGTTTTATTAACTAGATTCATTCTTTTTATTTGAGAAAAGTAATTTCTACTCACTGAAATTAACTAAGATTTAATATTCTCCAATTAAAATATGGGATCATGTGGACACATATCATCACCACATATTCTAACAAATGGGAATGTAATTTAAAGGTTGGGTCACATTTTAATAAATTTAGGTTTAGTAATTAATGATTTAAAGTGACTAGAAATGCCTATATAGCATTATTTTGGTACTAGTCCAAAGTCACTGCATGCAAAACTTAATATTATTACATATTCACATAGGTATGGTTAAATGTGATTTTTTAGAGTTGGAATCAACTCAAAAGCTAATATGGTTGATTTTATAAAAATGTTTAAATGTGCAAATGCTTCTGTCTTGTTATTTTTACTAGGAGATATCTCTAACTCTAAATGAATTAAATCCAACGGGATTGGATAGATCTTTTCAGAAGTTTCCAACAAAATTTGAATCACTCAATTTGGTTCAGTAAATCTTCCTGAATTGATTTTTGAACTAAGGGACAAAAATGGTTTTAAGTCTAAATAGAAAAACACTTATTTGAATTTGTGGGCTAGCGCGGGAAGACTAATGGGCCGGTCCAGGGACGCTCAGCGGCGTAGAGGGTGACTGGCAAGGGGGGTCCGCCTGTCAGCGAGACTTAAAACCCGAAACGGTATCGAGCGATCTGGGCCACACGATTATAACGCGGATCAACGGCTCATAGTCGTCGTCGACGACGGACTCGTCGCCGGAGAGATCGAACCCTAAACAGACAGTGGGGGCCTACTAGGGACATACCAGGGCTCCAGCTAGTGCAGCGAGGCGGGCGATCGAACTGGACAGTGATGGCGGACTCAGGCGAGGTAGCGGCAGGGGCTGCAGTGGACGGAATCGACGGCAGCGTCTCCTCCTCTGCAGCGGCCTCCTCTGGTGCAATTCCGGTGAACGGCGGCTCGAGCGGCTCCGACGAGAGAGGAGAAATGTTTAGGGGAGAGAGGGGAGTGGAATGGTGTGGAGAATGAGGCTGGGGGTGGCCTCCTTATATAGGCTCAATGGTGAGACCGAGAGGTGTGGGCAGAGCTCGTCGGTGATGACGGCATAGGGGGTTATCGGCGTGGGTGAGGTAGGCGGACGGTGGGCGGTTCCCTGGCGGTCAGCTATGTCGCAATAGCACGGCTAGGGCGGTGGCATTTGGTCGGGAGCGTCGCGCACTTTGGGAGATAGAGGTGGTGCTCGACGGCGATCACGGCGACTATGGGTCGCGCGGCGGTGCACGGCCGTGTCTGACGGGTTGCTGGGGTCGAGGCGGAGCGGTGTGCACGGTATGGGTTCAAGGCGCGGTCTGCTGCGTGCTGGTGGCAATCACGCTCTGGCGCGCTCTGGCTGGCTCACAAAGAGAAAGGGCAGCGCTACTGGGGAGTGGTCTAGGGGCTGGGGTTGATCGAGGGGTGGACCGTGGGCGGCGGTAGGGTTGGGCGGAGCTAGGGGATGTGCTGGTTTGGCGCGGCGCGGTCCTTGGCGTGCTGTCCGTGTCTGGCCGGTGATGACCTCAAACGGGCAGCGCTGCACTGGTGCTGCGGCTAAGGGGGAAGCTGTTTGGGGACTTGGTTGGACTCAGGGGGACAGAGGAGAGTAGAGAGGGTGCAATGGGGGACAAGGGTTTAACTTAAAATAGTAATAGTTAGGCAGTTTGATCTCTGTCTGCCACCTGTTCGATCAAATGACTGCAAGAACAAAATATTTGAATTTTAAGCTATTTTTTGGTGGACTGATGTAACTTATGCTTAGGCTTCTAGGTGTGCTTGGGTTTTTGAAATGGAGTTCATTTGAGTGGTTTTTGAATTGGTGTGATCTATACATATGAACTACATTCAATTTTCAACTATCATTTAAATTTAGTGTTTGAAAGTTTTTGGGATGAAACAAAGTGGGCCTTGGTACACCACTACTTGTACTAGCAAGGGGTGCAAAGATCCACAATTGTTTCTATTAAGATTTGAGTTCTAGGAATAGCCAAAGTAGGCTAGGTGATTAAAATGGCAAAAGTGACCATTTACTTATTTTATTATTTTTGATTTATTTTTCTTTGGGATTTGTTTGGGGATGATCTAGATGATGTTTAATTCACCTTAGAACCATTTTACAACCAATGGATCACTCAAACATGGCAATTCAAAACAACTCCTAATTTAAATGCACACACATATGAATGCCTAATTATTTTTAAATGGAATTTTTTTTGTTAACTCTAAATTTGATGATTTGGATCTTAATAACCCTGGATTAAGTTTTGGGATGTTACAATATTCAAATTGCACACCAGTTTTACACCCATGAGTTTTATCCAATAGCCCAATGAAGAAATGTAGAATGCGAAAGAGAGATCGAAAACCTAGACCTACTAATAAATCTTGAACATGCAACGACACTAACAAACAAAGGAAGAGACTCAATACTATTATCTTCTCTCATTTATGTTTTCACGGTCAAAGTATACAAAAGACTAAGTTGCGATACTAGCAAAGCAAAAGCTTGCAGAGAGAAATGTTTATACTGTTTTACTGAGTACCTATAATTTTTTTAAAGAAAAACAATCGTAAGAGGTCTTCATCAGTTAGAGGGAGGTCTTCATCGCATAACACTAGTAGCTGCCACCGGTATCATCATCCGAAGAGCGAGGAAATATCGAAAAGCAAAGTCCAGCAGACAACACCAACATCTAGAGAGCGAGACAATGAAAAAACATCGTCCGAAGAGCCATTCGACAGACCATGTCATGCAACGTTATTAACAACCCGGATGAGGCAAAGTAATGATTACCCTCCACGTGAGGAAGCGTACAAGAGAAGGAAGAATGACCCGGATGAGAATGAGGTGACCTGGCCAGCGAGTGAATACTCGGAATGTGCCAAGGGAAAGTAAACCTATGAAATCCGGACTACGAGGTAACTCGGAAAAGGAGCAAAAGGCTCGGTAAAATTGAACCTGCTGTGGCCTTAGCGGCTAAGGCAGCTAAGACCGCACCAGCTTCGGGGACTAATGTTGGGGGGATACCCCCGGGTAGGGTCACGCTGGGGTATAAAGGCCAAGTTAGCCGAGGTACGGCAAGGTCAAAGCAAGAGCTGGCCGAGTCACCTCAAGGCAGGCCGAATCACGGGGTAACCCGGACTAGGGGATGTCCACCTAACTGGGTCTCAGCCGACTTAAGACGTATGTCGGTAAGATGTGTCTAACTTGCGTGCAGGTACAGATGTGTCCAGATCAACTAGGTACGATCCGGGTTATATAAAGCTTGTAAGAGAAGGAATGTAATGATTAAAAACGTTATTAAAGTGAGGGATAGTGTGGTGATTCCACACACAGTAGCTTTGTATTTGATTCAATTCCACGGATTATAAGTGCTCCTTGAGCTGCATTGGGGAGAGGAGGAAGAAGGGACTCTCTTACTCTCTCCTCTAGCTAGCTCTCAGGAACACACTAGTAAACCACAACACAGTCGAGATCAACCCTTTCTCCTGAGGCCCTAGCCCTCCTTATATAGGGGTAAATAGGTCTCCTATTAGAGCTCCCAAAATAGTAAGCCGACCGGGTCACTTTAGCCCAACGTCATCCATGCAGAGGCTACGTGAGCCTCTGTGGCGCCTGTGTCATCCGACATAGGCGTCGTCACCCTTGTCGGCCGCGCCTCGGTGGTCCTGGCCTCTGTCCGCTTCGCTCATGCTCTGCATACAGTGGTCATCCTTTGACCAGCGAGATACCTTCCTTCTCTTGCAAGCTTGATATAACCCGGATCGTACTTAGTTGATCCGGCCACATCTGTACCTGCACGCAAGTTAGACACATCTTACCGACATACGTCTTAAGTCGACTGAGACCCAGTTAGGTGGACATCCCCTGGTATGGGTTACCCCATGATTCGGCCTGCCTTTAGGTGACTCAGCCAGCTCTTGCTTTGACCTTGTCGTACCTCGGCTAACTTGGCCTTTATACCCCGGCGTGACCCTACCCGGGGGTATCCCCCCAACAAGGACGTAATAGGTACCCTTCCTACGTAGTCGAGCAGGATCCAATAGCAGGAAACCGAGGTACAGAAAACCCTAGAAGGCAAGAAACACTTGTCAGCCTGATATAAGATCGCCTCGAGGAGTAGTTAGCGAAGGAACCTTACCACGTAGTGTGTTAAAAACAGAAGGATTTCTTGATCTCTCAGTGCCCGTGGTTGTTGCTAGTGAGACTCTCCTTCGCCTCTCTCCATCGGCTTACACAAAGGGGGTGATAGGTCACCAACCCACGTACTCAAACATGATCCAACAGTTTGAAGATGAAGACTAGAAGACCCTAAAAGCAGTAAACATAGATCATCCTGGCATAGCGAAAGAAGAAAGAGAAATAGCAAGTCAGGTCGAAGTAAAGTCAGCGAAAGAAGCTTACTGTATCGGTTATCGGCATGAAACCCGTATTCTTCCATCGCCTCGACGTGTATGTGTAACATAGAAAGATGAAGACCAAGGTTCAAGGAGCAATCGCCATCTAAGAAGAAAGTAAACAGATGAAAAGGAAAGTAGGAATGTAGAAGCTCGTAGAGTAGGCAATGAAAGAAAAACAACATATGATGGACCATCGAAGCATCTTACATCCCGTTTTCCATCGTCAACTCCTATATTGGTAACTTCTCCAATGGTAGTCGACGTGAGAGCAACAACTCTCTAGTCCTTGTGGCTGAGCTAACACTGGTACTGAAAAACAGAGAACGGTGTTAGAGTGAAAGAAAATGAAAGGCATCGAACAAAAAGAAGAGAATCATACCAAGTTAAAAGTCGGGACAGAGGAGTAAAAACACTGCAGACACAAGAAAGATAACTGCTCAATCCTAAAATCGTATGAACATGAAAGAAAAAAGCGCGAGGATCAAACCGCATGTACCATGATAAGAGATAGAGAGTGGCCTGACTAACCAGCTCACACCAGTGAGCAGGTAGATAGACTGCTCCAACGTGTTCATGAAAAAGGTAAAATACGGCAAAGGTGGGAGGGACGAAAGATTAGGTCACGGGCTACGGAAGGAAGAAGCCGCAAAACATATTTTATAGCGAACCAATGGAATCCTACAGTCTACGCTGCCAACCAGAAGCCAGCGCATGTTCTCGCCAAGAGAGACCATACACGCATACAGCCTACACACCAAGGTTGTCTATCCACTGTGATAACCCAAGGACATCCACGATCTACTGTGCTAGTGCGTATCTCCACCCGCGAGAACCCATGTCGTCTACTACATACGGTGAGAGATGACATGTTCTCACATCACCACATCGAATCTGTATGGCCCCACGTCCACGAGAAACCGTGGATGACATGGGCCTATGACGCCATGTTGGCTCCTGTTTGTCCCCACGGCCGTGAAAAACTATGGTTGGCATAGGCTCACGATGCCACGTTGTCCCTAGACAGGCCCCGCATCCGCGAGAATCCGTGGATGTCTACGGTCTATGTTGCCACGTTAGCTCCTTGCGGGCCCCATGACCGTGAGAGTCTGCAGCCGGCAGGTGCGGATCATTGTCACCCCTCGAATGCCTCTCACAAAGCACGTTCCTGACCACGTACACTAAAGGCGGGCCCATGTCGCGTACGCGGTCTACCGTCTTGCGACACGGGGTATGACGGCTGCGCAACACCCATCCGCGGTAAGGAATCTTTTGTCCTAGCCCTTAGCAGGTCCCGCATCAAGGGATAACAGGACTCTGTTGCGACATCGTCGTGTGTCCTTTTCGGCGTCCATACCATGATCGAAAAGAATCGGGACAACGCGGATAGCAGTTTGAGCCAAAACAATCTAGCGCTATTATTTGCTCAATGATGACTTAAGTTAATAAAATTATTCCTTTCTTGTATTTGAGTTTATAATACTTGTATTTGGGTTATTGTAAATGATTACTTGAACTAATTTGTATATGGATTGAAATTAAGAATACTACTTTTCTATTTGTACTTAATTTACTTTTTTAAGTATTCTTAACTCAATTACTATTTCCATTTATTTTCTCAATTCCATTTTTATATATTGATTATAAATATTTATAATCCAAACTTATCCCCAAAAAAGAAAGAAACAATAGAGGTCATGTCAAATTTTATGACACACACCTCAGATTACCTAAATCTTAACTCATCGAGGTGAGAGAGATCTGGTCCCTCTAGTATTTTAGTTTTATGAAAATATTACTGTCATCGGATTGAGGACAAGTACGCCATGAGGGGGTCCTCGAGGCGTGCGGAAGAGAGGGGTGTGAGACATACGGTATTCCGGGACGGTGAGCACACAAGTTTACCCACGTTCGAATCTGCCGGCTTTGGACGGATCCTACTCCTGCTAGCAATCCAGTAATACGGCAGAGCCGCAATATGGGTTACAAGGGTTCGCCTGTGCGAGTTGAGGGTCTAAAGTATTGGGTTGTGCCCTAAAGGCTCTCCCTAGGATGGATTATATAGATATCCAGCCTAGGGTTTACAGGAGAGATCTATCCGGCTACGACTAAGAGTCGGTTACAGAGTACATCTTGAACTACAAGTAACATTATGGGCCTAAGTCGGTAAGTCTTTTGGGCCTTCCTGTAGTCGGATTAGACTTTGTCTTTCTCCCTGACTGGGCCGCCCGTGAAGCAAAGCTCTAACCCGAAGTGGGCCACCCTGGTCAGTGAGGAACTATTAGGATACCCGGAAAGTATATCCCCAATAGCAGCCCCCGGAGGCCTCCAAGATCCAAAGTCAGATTCATCATTGTCTAGCTTGATCTTCGTCTTGCAGAATCTTGAGGGGTTCCTGAAACTTCAAAACAAGAAATACGATATGGGTCTTAAAAATAAGTCGGACCTATCAACAGGTTATTCGGATTTTCCAGCTTGATTTCAAACTAAGCCGGAACTTGATCTCTAACGCCACCTGACACAAATCATGGTCAAGTCACGTCATCTGATAGGCATTCCGTCAGCACGACTGTTGGTGGGTCCGCGGTTCGCGGAACCGAGGCGCCGTTTCAATGCGTGCGCGGAGATCGAGGCGACGTAATCATCGCGTGGGGTCCTTCCCATTTCCTTCTACGACACGTGGCGGTTATACTGTAGCATTTGCACGAATCTTGGTGTAGTTAGGTGGATATAAGGGGTTAGGATTTTCTCCTTCTCCTTTCACTAGTCCTTTTCCTTTTCCTCTCCTCCCAATCTCTCTGCGTGCACAGAGCTCCGCCATTCCTCCCCCAAAGAACTCCTAGCGCTGCCCATTCTAGGTTAACTGCTCGCCGGAGAAATGGCTTCATCTTCCTCTTCCAGCTTGGCGGCAGCGGCGGCGGCAGCAGCGACGGAAGCGGTGGCGGAGAAAGAGAGCTTTCGCGGGCTCTGGATTCCCTGCACGCTCAACAACGAGGGTCTCAAGAACGTGGAGCACGAAGGGCTCCTCCGCGCCAGTGACTGACGGAGCGACTTCGAGGAAACCGTCCCCAACCCGCGTGACGGCGAGCGGGTCCACTTCGGCACCCACCTCGACAGAGGTTTGTCATTTCCTCCCTCGGAGTTCTTCTCCAAGGTGATTGATCATTACGGAGTTCAACTCCATCATCTTCCTCCCAACTCTCTCTTAGAGATGAGCGCGCACGTTTCATTGTGTGAGGGCTTTCTCGGCATTAGGCCGAGTTTGACTCTATTCCGGTACTATTTTCATGTCCGAAAAAACTCCATTACTGTCGGTGTTCCTTACATCACCGGTACTATTAGTTTTTCGCTTAGACGCGAGCGTGCATATCCCAAAATTTTAGCTAGTGACTCGGTCAAACAATGGCCAGCCACGTTCTTCTACCATAGGGATATTCCGGCTCCTGGCAAAGCCACTGCTTTGTCAGCTTTCATCGACGGAGCTTCCACAGCCCAACCGTCCTGGGACGAGGTTCCTCCGGCTCTCACCGACAATCTGATCCTCGCTAAGAGGCGGATCGAATACTTGATCAAACACAAGGGACTGAAGGGATCCGACTTGGTCCAATGTTGGGTCTCACGTTGGGTCTAGCCCCTTCAGTACCATGGGGATCGACTGATGCACTCCATCACCTCATCCAAGAAAGACTCCCTCCATATCAGCCCCAAAGCCTACACCACGCAGGGCTATATAAGTCAGATTAAGTGGCTGATCAGGGAGCAGATCGAGAGGAGAATCCCGGAGGTTTCTCTGGATATGCACATGGCGGAAAACCCTGTAGTGCTGGTAAGCTTCCATCAGTACACCTTTTATGTGTTTCAATCTTCGAGTTACACTGCAATGCTGATATGCTTTCTTATTTTTAGCTTGCTAACCTCCCCAAGTCAGAACTTGCTCCGCTCGAAGGATATCCTCCTGAGTTTTCTCAGGAGAGAGGTGGTCCCATTGCCGGACCTTGTGCTCAAGAAGCGCAAAGCTCCGACAGTGGCTGTTGGCACAAAGGAGGTGCCTGTTGTGAAGAGGTAACTTTGAATCACAACTTCCGCCTTTCTACTTTACTCGAATTTCTTTCCGAGATGTAATGTTTCTGACTTTACTACATTCTTAGAGCAAAACCGCTCATCAAGGGCAAGGGGAAGGGAACTTCTTCGAAGCCCCTGCGACAGACGAAGCTCACCATAGCTTCCCCTGCCGTGGCTCCTCCGACTCCTGCCCCTCAACCTTCTGCAACATCGGTGACCATTCCTTCTCCAGTCGTCGTAGAAGATCCGGCTCCTTCGACGGAGCCTGCGATCCTTGAATCGCGAACTGACGACACCATGGGTGAGTCAGATCTAGATAAGGGTGAACCCTCTTTGGGTAATGATCCATTGGCAGAAACCTTCGCCGAAAACCTTATCAGCAATCCGGGACTTGCCATGTTTGGCCTGTCCCGGAAATTTGCTGAAGAAATCCAGTGGCTCGCCAGGCAATGCCTGGAGAAAAGTACCTTATCCGCCGAAGAAGAAGCACAAGAAGCAGAGGACGTCAAGTTCTCCAACCTTCTCGCCCAGGTGCGCCTTCACGACAAGAGGATAAGAACCGGTGAGCTTCCAATAGCCCTAGTGATTCCTCTGACTCTCGCCGAGAAGGTTGTCGTTGAAGTGAACGCGAGTTTGGATAAACTTACTCGCGAACAATATGTAAGTCGGAATTCCAACTCCTATTTTTCCTTTATTTCATATCATATCCTCTAGCCCCCAAGCATGAAGTAGGATATATAATCCGGGTTTATGCTTCATTAGGATGCCAAAGAATGAACTAGTATAGCCCCCAAGGCTCGTGCTGATATTAGCAAAAAATAGTAGCCCGAGTCTTTAGTAGCTTTCTGAATTTGGGTATTCTGACTTACAGAAAGTATGTTCCTATAATCAGGATTTATTGAAGAATGTCTGCGATAAGCGGAGAGAGATCAAGGCTCTCCGGCTTAGAAATGCTGAACTTAAAGTTGCCAAGGATGAGGTCGAAGGTAAACATTCCGAGACTCAAACCTTGTCTTTGTTATTTCAATGTCGAATTTTTTCTGAACCGTTGTTCTTTTTGACTTACAGTGCTGGTAAAACAATCCTGTGCCATGATTGAAGAGGCTGAGAACCTCAAGACCTTGGTGGTGGAGAACAAGGAGCTTCGCCAAGAACTAGACCAGCTCAAGGCAAATCATGAAAATAGCATTGGTCAAGTCCTTGACTCCTCCTCCATGGCTACTGAAGAGCGTGATCGCAAGATCGCTGCTCAAGATGAAACAATCTCGGACCTCAAGAATGAACTTAGCAGAGAGAGGGACCTATCCCAGGCGCTCCGGGCTGAACTCCAGAGTCTCCGGGAGGAGAAGACCAAAATTGACGACGTCATTTTCGGTACGTTCCATCTGTCTGATTTGTCTTTTTCCTCGACTTCTATCAATGTCGGATTTTTCTTAACTTGTTTTGTGTATAGGTCCTCTGAACTTGACGGACTCTTCCTCCACCGAGCCCCACACCCATCGGCTTACCCAAGTTGGTGACCTGCTTCATGACTTCCGCTAATCCCTTGAGGACATCGGCGAAGCTCTCAAGATTCCGGACATGCACATCATGTTGGATTTTCAGGTGCGGGACAAGGCAAAGGAGATGCCGCAACTTCTTCAGGATTGGAACATGTCCTATGCTCGGACTGCGGTGCAGAACAGTCTCACCATGGTCATGAGCCACCATGGAAACATGGAAATATGGCAAGTGACCAGAGGGTACTGCAAAGTAGATGAAGACGACCAGGAGCAGGACCTTCAAGCCATCATGCACTCCTGCGCCGGATATGGGTGTCACGTGGCTGACCTGACCAGCTATGAGACCCCTTTCTTCACCCGCGTGGACACTTCGCCTCCTCCTCTAGAAGAATCAGCAGAAGTTTCCAACGATGAACGCACCACCTCGGATGCGGACATATCGGAGCGATACCAAGGCGGCGTATCCAGCGAGCCGACATCTCCTTCATCTCCTCCTGCATCATAAATTGCCAGAAATATTTGTATTATCCTGAAAAAAACATCATGCGTCTGTAAATATGAAGTACTATGATTTTGCTAGTGCTAAGCTTTTGATCTATTCAGCACTTTTGGATTTCAAACTTTTTGCGTGCCTGAAATGTTTACATAAGCACTTGTATTTTTTCATCCATACTTATCGTTTATCTGGCTTTCCGCCTCGTCCCTTTCATGAGCCGGCTAAACCTTCTGCCGGAAACTTTGTCGAGCAACGGAGCTCAATTGCTAAACCAGTTTAAACTCGGAAACAAAGCCGGCTTCCAGTACCAACAATTCACTACTCGGAAAATGCCCGCATCCAGCAATCAGACAAATAACCAAAGTAAAGACTAGAAATTTTTAGAGTTATACCCGAGGGTAGCAGTTTTAGAATCGGAAATCTAAACCAGAACGAACATGAGCATAAAGTACTTTCAAGCATTCTGGGATTTTCGACTATGACATGATCATTGGGAAATAAGATGGTAAAAACTTCTCAGAAAAACTTGAGGCAACCAAAACTTTTATTTCTCACAGAACATGTACATATATATGATTACAAAGAAGGATAAACTAAGAATAAAAGGGACGTAGCTGAGCAATATTCCATGGTCTGTCTAACTCATCTGGATTTGTACTACCTCCAGCTCTCTTTCTCTTCTTAGTAGCAGGTCTTTCTTTGACTGCCCTCATTTCAGTTAAGTAGTACGATCCATTGTGCAATACTCGACTAACTAAAAAAGGGTCCTTCCCATACCGGGGAAAGTTTGTGCTTTCTTTGTTGCACAAGCCGGAGAACCAAATCACCTTGATTGAAAGATCTATTTTGGACTGTCTGGCTATGATACTTGCGTAACTTCTGCTGATAGGCTGTAGATCTCATTTCAGCAACGACGCGAACTTCTTCGACTAAGTCAAGATTGTTTTATCGAGAAACCTTGGCATCCTCTTCGATATACGCGGCCACTCTAGGAGAAGTGTGTAACACCCCGTCCACTCCTGGGCCCGGGGGTGTCACTCCTGGCAACTTAATAGTATATCTAGACTGGCCCCACAGACCAACACTAGTCTTTTCTGCGCACTTTGTCCTCACTCGTGCGCACCCGGTTACCCACTTCCCGGTCGGTCACCCATCCTAGAATTGCTCTAGGCCAAGCACGCTTAACCTTAGAGTTCTTTTCGAATGAGCTTTCGGAAAAGAAGTTGCAACTTGTTGGTATGAGTATTCTATCAATCCTATTAAGCCATGTGCCTGGTCTCACATACACCCACCCTTTAGAAGATCGATGCCATCATCGATCAAGCACAATTTCTGCAATTCAGTTGGCTGAGCTCTATATCAACAGAATTGTCTCTCTGTATGGGGTTCCTCTTGAGATCAGTTCAGACCGGGGAAGCATCTTCACTTCCAAATTCTGGGGAAGTTTCCAAAATGCTTTGGGAACAAAGTTGAACTTCAGCACAACTTACCACCCTCAATCGCAAGGACAAGTTGAAAGGGTCAATCAGATTCTAGAAGATATGCTCCGTGCTTGTGTCATCTCTTTCAGCATGAAGTGGGAAGAATGTCTTCCTTATGCTGAATTCTCTTACAACAACAGCTTCCAGAAGAGTCCAAAGATGGCACCATTTGAGGTTCTCTATGGACGCAAATGCAGAACTCCGATTGGTTGGTCGGGCGCAGGTGAAAGAACATTGTTTGGCCCCGACATTGTAACTCAAGTGGAGGAGAAGGTCCACATCATTCTTGAAAACCTGAAGGTTGCTCAAAGTCGCCAGAAGAGCAACTACGACAGAAAGCACACGGACAAGGAGTATGTCCCTGGTGATCTCGTTTACCTTCGTGTCACTCCCATGAGAGGCACGCACCGGTTTGGTATCAAAGGAAAGCTGGCTCCTAGATACATCGGTCCTTTCAAAGTTCGTGGAAGAAGAGGAGAAGTCGCTTATGCTCTTGAGCTACCTGAAAAACTCAAGGTCCATGATGTTTTCCATATATCTCAACTCAAGAAGTGCTTCAAGGATCCCGGCAGGACCGTGGACCATGAGCTCATCAATCTCCAAGAAGATCTGTCTTATCAAGAACACCCGACAAAAATCCTAGAAGTCGCAGAAAGAAAGACTCGCAACAAGTCTATAAAGTTCTGCAAGGTGCAGTGGTCGCACCATTCCATTGATGAAGCCACTTGGGAATGCGAGGATGAGCTCCGTACCAAGTATCCTACCCTCTTCGTGTCTTCTTCTTCTTCCTAGAATCTCGGGGCGAGATTCCTGTTTAGTGGGGGTGAGTTGTAGCATCCTATCTGTCTAACATCTGTAAGCGACTTCCGGCTGATCATACCAACAGCCTGATCACACCCCGGTTGCACCCCATCTTACATGTTCCCGTCGCCAGCTCCCTCCCTCGCCAAACCGCCCTAGCCTAGCTGCACCTGCACCGGTGCATCGAACCCCTCTTCCCTGGCCTGGCTCGACCCATCCCCTCTTCCTTGCTTGACTCAACCATCCTAGCAGCGAGCCGAGACCCACGCGACCGGTTTCTCTTCTCGACAGCCGATCACGTGCACCGTGCCGCTCTCGTGACTCTCGGCCCTCTCTCTCTCGCTTTTTTTAAAGCACGCAAGCCTGGCCACTCAACCACTCCATCCCAGCCTCCTAGATCGAGTTGGACCCCCAGGAGCGGCAACGCCCGACGCCCGTGCCGCACGCCGACGCCGCGGTCGCCGTCTCCATGTCGCTGCCGTAGTCACCTCATCAACGCCACACCCCCCGTGAGCACCTGCCCGCCCTTCCCTCTCTGGCTTACGTTGCTTCTCGCCGTCGACCTGCGCTCCCGAGTTGCTCTCCGCCGTCGTGCCTTGCTGCTCTGCCGGCCGCACGCACGTGCACGTCCACCAGCAGCCACGCCGCAGACACTTCTACTCCCCCTGTTCCTCGTCGAAGCCCGGCTAGCACAGCCCTCCTTCGGATATACTTCCTGCACGTAAAACCTAGATCATTGTCCCCTCTTCGTGTTTTGTTTTTGGAGCAACGCGTTTTTCCCAGCAGATTCGTCAGCACCGTCGTCGGAAAACGACCGTATCCGCCGCTGGCACGGCCTCTTGTCTGTCAGTGAGCAGCAGCTGCTGCAGCACCTGGATCCCCCTCTGTTCCGGCGCATTTTCCGGCTGTGTCGACCCACCTCCGTTCGCGCACCCTGAAGAGAAAGTGTAGAGCCAGCCGTCCTTTATATTTTTCGTCTTTGCGCCTCCGCCGTCCGAGAAACAACGGCGTTGCCATCGTCCTCGCTTTGTCACCCGACCACCTGCACCTTCGCGTCGTCAGAGTTTCAGAGCAGCAGCAGCCGGCGCCGTTTTGCATTTTTCGCCCTCCCTTTTTCTCTTGCCTCAGCCCGCAGTCCCCTTGCCCCCACATGTTAGTGCCACGGGGTCTTTCACAAAAAGGCACCCGGACTCCACCGTTTTTCCCTCCGCGCGGACCCCGCTCGCCCACGTGTCCAGCCCCTGCTGGCGCACACGCGCAGTGGCCCCGCGACACGTTGGCCCCACTCGTCTGTCTCAGTGTCTAGCTTCGGCCATAGTGAGAAAGCTGCTACGCCGTTTACCGCCAGCGCAGCGATGCGTCAGTGATGGGTCCACCCGTCTGTGACTGCGGCTATCTGTTCCTATGTAACAAAAGTTCCAGCAACTTTTTTAAAATAAAAATCTTTTCCACAATTTATTTAAATGATTTTAAATCCATAAAAATAATAACTTTTAATTAATAAATCCAAATAATACAAATAATATATGTTTTTGAATCATAAAAATGTGAGGAGTTCAAATCTGCCATCCAAAATAATGTTTGGCTAATTTAAATTTTTGAAAATTGTTTAATTGCAATAAAAATGCCTTTTTCTTAAATAATTAATAACTTTAAATCTACAACTCCAAATTTGACAAATAA
The DNA here is from genome assembly GCA_910589775.1 of Avena eriantha. Lineage (NCBI taxonomy): Eukaryota > Viridiplantae > Streptophyta > Magnoliopsida > Poales > Poaceae > Avena > Avena eriantha. Next base: position 108,729,437 of record OU342746.1, on the reverse strand, counting down.
TATGTCTAAATCGATCAGCGCGACGAGCCCGTTCTAACGATGCATCCCATGATATGAATTGAAGCATGCATCATGTCATTTTTAAAAATCGGAACTATTTATGGCATTTAAACTTGACCAAATAATTAATAAAATGATTTATTCTTGTCCCCACACCTCACCCTTGCCATGCTATTTTATTGCCATGTAAATTGTGCATCATTCATCATGGCATGCTTGTTTGCTTGTCGCATTTTATTTATATGCTTGTGCACTTAATTTATGTTGGCCCTTGTTTGTTTGGTTCTTTTTTCGAATAGACGCCGAGCAGGGGAAATATCAGGAATCCCAGGAGTACTACCCAGATCCATCCCTCGCTTCAACTGAGCTGCCAGGCAAGCACTACCACATGATTGCATACATATTGTACCTATTGCTTCTATCTTATTCTTGCATCATGGAGTCGCGATTGCATTAAATTGAATCCCAAGTACTGCATAGCCTTTACTTTTAAACCCCACCGAGCATGTTCCTCAATCCCATGAGCCATTACTACAGGAGTTGTTTGAGCCATGCGAGTCGTAGAACAGCATGTGTAGGGTATGTGAGTGTCTCAAGGATAACGAGGTACCTAAACAACTTAACCTGAGTAGTAATAGGATAACTAATGGAAGAGGCACCGGTGGGCAATATCTGCTATTTGGTTTTTCATGCTCACTTGTGTCCCGTAGGACCTCGAGTACTTGATTCCTGTTCCTTGACTATTCACACTATCCACATACGGGAGACTCTATGAATCCCCTTTGCCAGAGCTTGATTCGTACTTTATTTCTTGGGGCCACAAAGTAGTTTGGGGCTTTATTACTATCATGTACTTATGTCATGCTTTACTGCTTTATTTAAGATTGTGCGTGGAGCACCTGTACTGTTTAGGGATCATGGCACGATTTCGCGGTATCGACAAGCCCAGTCACATTTTCGGGTTCCTAGTCGTTTACAGGCGTTCTCGCAAACCCTGGGTCCGTCTCGGAGCCGACCAACTTCGTTGTGGTTAGCTTATTGGGGTGGCCCCATGAAATATTTTAAGAATCTTGTGATTGCTTTGTCGTGAAAGCCTCGTTGGGCTTTGATTTGGTTTTTCCGAGGTCGATCGTGTGTGTGTTGCTATTTGTGCACCCTTGCAGGGTAAATCTTTCTGAAAGCCGTGTCCGCGGTTATGGATGACTTGGAGCACAGTTTCTCGATCATAAACAAGTATAACTAATGTACCGTTTTTAATTTGACTAAATACCTGACTAGTAAATAGGGCAATACTCATGGAATGGTTTATAAAACTGCCAACGGATGGGTTGTTCGTCCGCTTTCTCATTGGTAAGCAAGAAGGAGGATGGATCTGTTACTTTATACTATTATAACTGTTGTTTCTAATTAACAGACATCCGTCTATCATTGGTTAGGCGGATGGTTAACGAGTATCTATAGACTTGTTAGTTATTATCTTTTGCTGCAATTGCGTCACCCCAGTTATATGTCCCCTTTAGAGGCATAAAGACTTGCTGAGTACCCCTAGGGTCTCACACGATAAATTGTTTGATTCAGATGAACAGGTGTATTCGCAAGATGGATACTGGGTGGAGGAGACAGACGATGTTGGCAACAATCACTCGGTGTAGAGATTCCGGGGATGGGGATCCGTGAGATCTGTGGGCGGGATGTGTTTATTTACATGGCATCTTATGCCGATTTGCTTCTTATCCGTACTCGGATCTTGTTTTCCGCTTCCGCCTGATACTCTGATGATTGATGTATGAGGAACTATCCTACACTATTATCTCTATTTAGGATATTTGGATCTTGTCGTATGACGTTGCAATATTTCTATTTCTTTTAGATGGAATGGCTCTGATGATTGTTGTAAGGTAGCTTGCATACATACTCACTTGTGTATGTATTTGATCTCTTTGCCTGTTGCCTACGCCGCTCGCTCGTGTCCCGATGTTCTTGAAAGTGGTTAGGACGGCCGACGGGTCTACACGTGGGTGGCCCCTAGGCCCTCGCAGTACTATTTTAACCACTTTCGGTTCATCCAGGCTTGAACTTAGAGCGTAGGGTCCGAGGTTGTTACAATTGGTATCAGAGCCATCCCGCCCTTCAGGGTCTCAGCCAAATGGTCCTTGTCAGTCTAGAAAATATTTTGGTAGCTATCTATACTAGGGAAAAACAAAATGTGAGAGTAGGACTGCTTCCATTTTTCTTCTTACCCACCTACCCACCCTTTTCTGGTAAGGAAGTGTAACGTTTTCAATCCTCTTCTAAAATTCAAACTAGGATTCACGTGTTCTGGGTTCCGTAGTACCATAGGTTGTGTGAGTGTATGTGTGTGTGTGTAATTCCTTGTCTATCTATTGCATCCAACTTGTTGTCGCTATTTGCCTTTTGATTATCAACTGTTGGTACATTCCATACCGACAGGCTTTTGTAAACCGACGCGATCTATCTGATTCGTTGTAAACCGACGCGATCTGTCTTACTCTTTGTTATCCGACGCTATCTTGTTTGGGGTCTTTGTTTTTCCATAGTTGCCAATCTTTAGGTTCATCTTAAGAAGGAAGGGAGTTGGGATATGTGTTTTACTTATTCATGTGCGGAGTAATGATTTGAGTGCGGGATGGAGTCGCGACCATACCACTACTTTTATCATTCGCTCTTTATATTGAATTGGTAGAGTTACTAATCTTGATTCGTTAAGTGGTTTTGTGCATATAGCGGTATTTTAATGCCGAAATTTGCGGGAAATTTTTCTTTGATAGCTTTGTGTACCACACTCCTTGTTCAGTCGTGTGCGATATGCTTAATATCTTCTAGGTGCTTTGAACTTTGTTGATATTTTAATATCATCCTAGTGATTTGTATCCTTTAATCTTGGTTAATTCCATTTTGGTACTATTTTGGATTATTATTATTCTCCATTATGGTACTGACTTGAGTTTTATATCAATCACAGGATGGCACCACCACGCCGTTCTGAGGAGGACATACCACCTGAACTAGGGGCTGCGTTGGCAAGTATTGCTAATGCCTTGGGAACAATGCAACAGAACCAGCAATGCTTTGAAGAAAGTGTCAGGAGGAATGAGTTTGTTCCGCTACCTCCACCTCCCAAGCGTGGAGACATCAAGAGTTTTCTCAAGTTCAACCCGCGCCACTTGGAGGTGTCTGATCAGCCATTGGACGCTGATGATTGGCTGCGTGAGATGTCAAGGTTGCTGATGACTACTGATATTCCAGAGCAAGAATGGGTAAAATGTGCCACTCACCTTCTGAAGGGAGACGCATCTCTATGGTGGGAGAATTACATGAAGGCAAACCACTCTGGTTTTCAGCCTACTTGGGAGTAGTTCACTAGGGCTTTCAAAGAGCAATATCTGTCAGAGATTGTCATGGAAAGGATGAAGGAAGTGTTTCTCAACCTCAAGCAGGGCAATGACAATGTCAATACCTATATAAGAAACTTCATGAATCTTTCTCGGTATGGTGGCGATGAGATCTCTGATGACAAGAAGAAGCAAAAGAGGTTCAGGCAAGGCTCAATGCATCTATCAAGTATGCAATCACTCATGCAAGGCCGGGGTCTTTTCTAGAACTCCAACATACAGTTCTACAGGAAGAAGCAAGTAGGCAAGTGTTTGAGCAGTCCAAGAAACATAGTCGTGACGCAACAAGCTCTTCAGCTATGATAGCTCCTTCTAAGCGCCGTGTGTGGGTTCCTAACATCCCACCGCCGCTCCCGGCTCCACCAAGACCTTCAAGCTATGCGGCAAGGCCACCAAACCCCTTCACCGCGGCTCCTAGGGGATACAACCACAACTACCCTGGAGCGCCTGGCGGAGTCCCTGGCTACGCTGCTCCACGTCCACCTGGTGCTCGTTACACTTGTGGGAACACTGGGCATCAACACTGGAGTTGTCCCATCAACAACAAAGCTCTTCCTCCACCACCTCCAAGACCTGCAGCAAGTTCTATGGTTCGGGCACCTCCACCACGGGCTCTCAACATCAACACCAAGCCCGGGTCCACTGTTGCTCGTGCCAACTGTGTCAACGTCGCTCAAGCCGAGCATGCACCTGGAGTTGTGATGGGTATGCTTCCTGTTAACTCAGTTCCTGCACGAGTTTTATTTGATTCTGGTGCATCACATTCATTCGTGTCATACAAGTTTGCGGAGAGTAATGGATTACCTTCTGATGCTTTACCAACTCACCTCATGGTGCAATCTCCTGGATCAAACATGAGGGCTTCTAAAATCAGCCATGGCAATCAAATTGAGATTGGTGGTTCTTCGTTCCTGGCTTCCTTAATTATTCTGGGCATTTCTAACATTGATGTTATCTTGGGCATGGATTGGTTGACAGGAAATGCAGTTGTGATTGATTGTGCTGAATGCTCGGTTTCTCTGAAAATTCCTGAAGGCCATATAGTCTATTCTCCAAGTCTGACTCCTGCAATTCAACTTTTCTCTTTGCCGGCTCTGAATGATGATGTTATGGATGCTATTCAGAGTGTTTCGGTGGTCCGTGAGTTCCCAGATGTTTTTCCTGAAGAGTTGCCAGGTATGCCTCCTGACCGAGAGGTCGAGTTTGTGATTGAGCTTGAACCTAGAACCGCTCCTATCTCCAAGCGGCCTTATAAAATGGGTCCTGCTGAATTGGCTGAACTCAAACGTCAGCTTGATGAACAAGAGAAGTTGGGTTTCATTCAGCACAGCACTTCTTCTTGGGGTAGCCCAACCATCTTTGTGAAGAAGCGAGACAAGACTGATAGACTTTGTGTTGACTATCGGGCTCTCAATGCTAAAACCATCAAGAATAAATATCCCCTTCCGCGGATTAATGATCTCTTCGATCAGCTAGCTGGAGCTGTGGTATTCTCTAAGCTTGACTTGAGAAGTGGATATCATCAAATCAAGATTCGCAAGGAAGATGTTCCCAAAACAGCTTTCACCACCCGTTATGGCCTGTATGAGTACACGGTCATGTCTTTCGGTCTCACCAACGCACCTGCCACCTTCTCGAGGCTTATGAACTTGTTTTTCATGGAGTATCTTGATAAGTTAGTCGTGGTCTATCTGGATGACATTCTAGTCTATTCTAAGTCAAAGGAAGAACATAAAGAACACCTTCGGTGTGTCCTAAACAAGCTTCGGGAGAACCTCCTGTATGCAAAGTTCTCCAAGTGTGAGTTCTGACTACCTGAAGTCACCTACCTTGGTCACATCATCTCTTCCAAGGGCATTGCCGTCAACCCAGAAACTGTTCGGACAATTGTTGACTGGCTTCCACCCAAAAATGTCAAAGAAGTCTGGAGTTTCCTTGGTTTGGCTAGTTACTGTCGTTGCTTCATTTAGAATTTCTCGAAGATTGTGAAGCCTCTTACCGATCTCCTCAAGAAAGGCAAAAAATACCTTTGGTCTCCTGCTTGTCAAGCAAGCTTTGAAACCCTCAAAGAGAAGCTCACTTCCACACCAGTCTTGATTCCTCCAGATACATCAAAGCCTTTCTAGATATTCTGTGACGCCTCATTGCAAGGATTGGGTGCGGTCCTTATGCAAGACAAACAAGTTGTTGCTTATGCCTCTCGATAGTTGAAGACTCATGAGCTCAACTATCCTACACATGACCTCGAACTCGCAGCAATTGTCTTTGCTTTGAAAGTATGGAGGCACTACTTGCTTGGCAACCATTGTGAGATCTTTTCTGATCACAAGAGTCTGAAGTATATCTTCACACAACCTAATATCAACCTTCGTCAGAGGAGGTGGATTGAAGCAATTAATGATTTCGATCTGACAATCAACTACACTCCGGGCAAAGCTAATGTGATGGCCGATGCTCTCAGCCGAAAAGCTTATGTCAACAACCTCATGGTGGAAGAACAACAGCCTCTCTTGTGCGAGGAATTCCGCCAGCTCAACCTTGAAATTGTGGATCAAGGGTATCTTCTGAATCTTCTGGCAACTCCTCTCTTCGAAGAAAAAGTTCGTTCCATTCAACTTGGTGATCCTTACACTAAAAACATCATCTCCAAGATTCAGTTTCCGAAGTATGAACCTTTCCACCTTGACGACCAAGGCACTCTATTCTTTAAGCACCGGATGTTCGTTCCAAAGTATCCGGGTTTGAGAGAGCAAGTTCTCAAAGAAGCTCATGATTCTGTTCTTTCTATTCACCCTGGCAGCACTAAGATGTACATGGACTTGAAAACACAATATTGGTGGCCTGGGTTGAAACGATATTGTGCCAAGTATGTCTCGGAGTGTGATGTCTGTCACAGAGTAAAAGCTGTCCATCAGAAATCTTCCGGTCTTCTACAGCCATTGAAGCCTCCGGAATGAAAATGGGAGAAAGTAGAGATGGACTTCATAACTGGTTTTCCAAGGTCGCAGAAGGGCAACAATGCAATCTTTGTTGTCATCGACAGGCTTTCTAAAGTGGCTCACTTCTTTCCCGTCAAGGAAACAATTTCTGCAATTCAGTTGGCTGAGCTCTATATCAACAGAATTGTCTCTCTGTATGGGGTTCCTCTTGAGATCAGTTCAGACCGGGGAAGCATCTTCACATCTAAGTTCTGGGGAAGTTTCCAAAATGCTTTGGGAACAAAGTTGAACTTCAGCACAGCTTACCACCCTTAGTCGCAAGGATAAGTTGAAAGGGTCAATCAGATTTTGGAAGATATGCTCCGTGCTTGCGTCATCTCTTTCGGCATGAAGTGGGAAGAATGCCTTCCTTATGCTGAATTCTCTTACAACAACAGCTTCCATAAGAGTCTAAAGATGGCACCATTTGAGGTTCTCTATGGACGCAAATGCAGAACTCCGATTGGTTGGTCGGGCGCAGGTGAAAGAACATTGTTTGGCCCCGACATTGTAACTCAAGCGGAGGAGAAGGTCCACATCATTCTTGAAAACCTGAAGGTTGCTCAAAGTCGCCAGAAGAGCAACTATGACAGAAAGCACACGGACATGGAGTATGTCCCTGGTGATCTCGTTTACCTTCGTGTCACTCCCATGAGAGGCACGCACCGGTTTGGTATCAAAGGAAAGCTGGCTCCTAGATACATCGGTCCTTTCAAAGTTCGTGGAAGAAGAGGAGAAGTCGCTTATGCTCTTGAGCTACCTGAAAAACTCAAGGTCCATGATGTTTTCCATATATCTCAACTCAAGAAGTGCTTCAAGGATCCCGGTAGGACCGTGGACCATGAGCTCATCAATCTCCAAGAAGATCTGTCTTATCAAGAACACCCCACAAAAATCCTAGAAGTCGCAGAAAGAAAGACTCGCAACAATCTTGATTTGCTTGGAGGAACTTGACGAGCGCGCTTTCCTATGCGCTACCTAGGCCTACGCCTATCTGGGTCACCTTGGAGGGGTCATCGTCCTTCAACAGCGTTTTCTTCATCTCTTCTGATGCCTTGAACTCCGGATTTGGCTTTGTCACCTTCTTCTTCATTGCGGGCATCTCGGACGGATCTATGCTCTTCTTGATCTCCTGGTACTCCTAGGCGTGCAGCACGGCTTTAGCAAAGGTGGAATTTCCATCCTCGCACTCTAGCGCTTTCTTCGGGTCTCCTCTGATGGTGATCACGCTGTTGGGACCTAGAATTTTCATCATATTGTAAATGTAACACGGACGAGCCATAAAAGCCCAGTAAGACGGACGTCCGAATATAGCATGGTACGCGCTCTTGAATGGGACCACTTCGAAGGAAAGTGCCTCCATCCGATAATTCTTTGGAGTTCCAAAGGTAACATCCAAAGTAATCTCTCCCAGGGAATTAGCTTGTCTTCCTGGGACAATTCCGTGAAAGATCACAGAGCTATGGTTCAGCTGGGTTTCTGAGATCTTCATCCGGCGTAGTGTTTCGACATAGAGAATATTGATGCTGCTACCACCGTCCATGAGGGTCTTGGAGAAACCATAACCGTCAATAAGTGGGTTGACGATTAAGGCGTATTTTCCTCGCCTGTGCAACTTAGGCAGATAATTAGCACGGTCAAATGTGATTGCCACTTCTGACCAGTCCAAGTACTGAGGGACAGCCGGAACTGTTGCGTTGAGCTCGTGTAGAACTGCTCTCTTAACCTTTGCTGGTTGAGATCCGAGGAAAGTGACGTAGGTGTCCTTCTTGGTAGGAAAAGTCTTCTTCCCTTCCGGCTTGGGATTTGAAGCATCAGCTTCCTCCATGTCGGAATCTTCCTTGGTCTCTTTTTCTTTTTTGGGATTAGTTTTTCCCTTCTTCCACTTAGCTTTGTAGCCCGCGGTGTCATCTCTTTTGATGTCGTCACTGAAACGACATTCGGCGTTGGTGTGGGACGAGCCTCCATTGGCGTCTAGGTGATGCACACATGGGTTGTTGGCAATGTCGGCCCAAGAGTAGGTTTTGCCTGGTTGCTGTTCTCCTCTACCTTGGACCCTTGAAGTCCCACGGCCACGCTCGCAGCCTCCGCCGCGTCCTCCTCGTCCTCTAGACCCGAAAGTAGTAGTGACCACTGCTGTTTCCGCGTTGGGTTTCTCCTTCGAGGTATTTTTGCGCTTCTGAGATTGTTGCTCTGGTTGTTTTGCCGACTGAGGTACAACTAGGGCATTGAGAAATCCCTCTGCATCGTCGTCAGCATCTGCATACTTGCTCTTTGTTTCTATCATCTCCCCCAAATCAGTAACCTTGTCACACTTCAAGCGATGACGTAGTAGACAAATTGGGAGTCCTGCGATGAAAGCTTCAATAGCGGTTTGATCGTTTACTCCCGCACAGGAGTTCTTGGTGTTGATCCATCGTTCGAGGTAATCCCGGCAAGTTTCTCCGGCTTGCTGGGTTCAACGTTGTAGGTCTCCGACCGTATAGGGCCTCCGATATGTGCCTTCGAAATTCCGAAAGAACGCACTTCGCATGTCATACCAGTTGTGGATGGTTTTCTATGGAAGTTCATTGAGCCATGATCGTGTTGTCTTCCGCAACATAACTGGGAGATATCGGGTTGCGACCAGACTGTTTCCGCCTTTGGCGATGCAGCAATCTTGGAAAAAATCCTGTAGCTAGGTATCTGGCCGAGCAATGCCGTTGTAGGCTTGGATATGCCTTGAGATAGCAAACCCTTCCGGGAATTTTGTAGCTCTGATGCGTGGTCCAAAGCACTTTGGGCCCACGTAGATATCATCGTTTTCGTAGCACCGCGCCTCTATGTTCGAGTTGATCCTGTGCCTTGTGTCGTTCGGGGATAGAGATTGTCCCGAATGCCGGCTGTGCTGCGGTGCCTTGGAGCCGGACTTCGGCTCCAGCCACCACCTCCTGCACCGCGTCGTCCTCCTTGTCCCCCTTGCGAGCCGTTATGATGACTGCTTGGTGGAGATGGTGGGGCAGCTGGATAGTTTTCGGCTGATCGCCGGCCTCCGTCCGGAGCGTCATTATTCTGGTTCCGGGGAGGGTCTTGGCCACGACGAGTCCCCTGCCGGCTTGTCCCGGCATGGTTTCCGTCATTCCTTCGTCCGTTGTTCCCACTATGATGAGGCTCAGTCGAACGGCTTGCATGTCTAGGAGGTGGCATTTTTTGACGATCCTCCTCCCGGCATTTCTCTTTATCATCATCCCTACGGTCTTTTGAATCTCGTCGGGGTTGGTTCCTCAGATTCAGTGCAGCAATTGCCTCTTGCTCCGCAACTGGGTTCATGTTACACCAGCCACGGGCAGCTTTGTGGTGCTGTCCCGAAGATCCGGTTCTCAAATAATTGTCTTCCCGGCATTCCGGGCGGTAGTGCTGCTCCAGGACGCGCTGGGGTCTTACGTCAGCCCATGCCGGATCTGTGCGACATTGGTCAGAATCCGAGACCAGTTTTTGACTTCTGGACATGGCGACCTTTTGCTGCTCCAGTCCCTTGTTGAGTAGTTTGATACCCAAACGGATCTCCTCCGGTCCTGGATTAGCCGATAGAATTTCCTGGGCCGCCACTGTGTTCTGTACTAGGGTTGGATATACCCAATCTCCTTTGCTGTCTTTCCGTGGCTTCCCCATCTCGTCTCTGAAAAGGACGGCACGGATGTGTGGGAATTGGTCGTCATTGGTGTGACGCTTCCGTGTCTTTTGGTGCAACCAAGACATGTAATCCTTAGTTGCCATGCGTTTCTTCTCCTCCTCGATGTTTTTGGCTTCATCAAGGAGTTGTTGACGACGCGCTTCTAGGGCTTGGGCCCTTTCGTCCAGTTCTTCAGCAGTAAGTTCTACAGCTATAAGGATAGGTGTGGTTAATGCAGCATCGATGAGTTTACGCGCACCTTCGGTGATCACGTGTCCATCCACCGATTCTTCTTTTTTCGGCTCTTCTGGGATAAGTGCTCCATCCGAGTCTTCTTCGTATTCCTCGGCAATCACCTCCTCTGCCAGAAGGTCTTTTGCCGGGGTCTTGTTCTTCTTGTTCTTCTTCTTTGCCTTCTTGGCAGCGCCGGTAGCAAATACGGCTTTGGGCCCATTTCCCGGAGTCAAGCTTTGATCGGTACTTTCAGACATCTGGACTTCGGGATTATCTCCGACGTTCATGTCATCCTGCACTTTGGGAGAGTGTTCCCCGGATCCTTCATCCATGGCTTCTCCTTCCTCTGCAGCTTTGGAGTTATACTCCTCTTCATATTCTGTGGAGAACTTTCAAAAATCTGCTGACATCATCGATTCATCCGAGGATGCGGGTACGTCGGCGTTTGTTCCAATTGCCTCCAGCACAGAGTCGGTGTTTTCTCCATTATCGGCAGAGCCAGATCCGGATCCTATATATCCGACAAAGTGCGACGCGTGCTTCCTGAGGTACTTGCGGCTTTCGCGGTCAGCCATGTCAAAACTTTTGATGGTCTCGAGGATTTCATCTACGCTTGCATCTTGTAGTATCATTCGTCGTAGTGTGTACCTCAGGAAAGGCATGTCTGTCCCGGCGTCGTCAGAGCCAGAATCAGTGTCGTTGACTAGCTCCTCCTGAATTTCGACTTCCACGGGTGGGTCGATCTGGGATCCGGCTCCTCCAGGGAGATCCACTCCAGATTCGACTTGGACCGCTAGGTTTTCTTCAGGCTCAGATTTCTCCACTATCTCTGCAACTGGTGCGGGCTGGGTGGGATTAGGGTTTTCTGAGATCCGGAACTCTGCCGCCTCTGCGGACAAAGGGGACCCAGAATATTGTTGTGCCTCTATCATCACCGCTGGGGTGGGTGGGACAGGTTCAGCGAAACCGATGTAAACATCGATCTCGCCAAAGGACATGATTGTGTAGGCAGTCACAGCCTCCCTAGCCGGAATCCAAGTCTCATCAAGGACGATGAGAGGGATGTCGCTGGCATAGAGGATGCGACCGACGACGATAGTCTCGCTGATTCTGATTATTGTAGATTCCGCTCGAAACGCAGATCTGAAGCTCACTTGCCCCACGGTGGGCCCCAATTATCGTCGGATTGAGGACAAGTACGCCATGAGGGGGTCCTCGAGGCGTGCGGAAGAGAGGGGTGTGAGACGTACGGCCTTTCCGTAGCCATATTGGACTCAGTCTTTCTCCCTGACTGGGCTGCCCGTGAAGCAAAGCTCTAACCCGAAGTGGGCCACCCTAGTCAGTGAGGAACTGTTAGGATACCCGGAAAGTATATCCCCAACAATTACCCTAAATTTCAAATGCATGTATGCAAATGCACAAAAGTTATAAATCTACCATTGGTTTAGTTCTAAATACTGGGATGTTATAGTCTTTCCCCCTTAAAATAAACTTCATCCTCAAGTTGTGACTTCACGGATCCGAAGAGCTTCAAATAGACTCAACTTAAGTTTTCTTCTTTTTTTCTTGGTATCTTTCCATCTAGGGTGATGTTTTTAATGATTTCTGTAATCCTTGATTTTGCTATGCACCTTGATCTCAATTGCAGGTAATACATCATGCTAAATCTAGACTTAATCATAATGCTCTGTTGAATTGATTTTCACCTTAAACAACATTTTTGTTGATGCTAAACATACATATCATGGCCTTGTTAGAGTGGTTCAATTTCTTTATAGCATTATAATGCAACCTTCTGATCGTCCTACCTCGCTTTCTGTTGTTGTTCCTCCTAGAGTTTCTACCTCTTAACAATGATTCTCCACCCTCGGTATCTAGCTTGTTAGGGTAAATATGCATCATATGTCCATCCTATCAACCGGTGTAACAAATGCTCTTGGGTCTTCTACAATATTTACTATTAGGGCTCGTTTGGTGCTCCGGGAAAACACAGGGATCCGGGCCTTTTCCTTGGCTAAAGAAAACACGGGGCTAAATTGGTCCGGGGCAGCCCATGGAGCCGTTTGGCTGTCCACGAGCAGGGAAAAAGGGCCCTTTCCACGCCCTCACCCCGGGAGATCGCTCCCCTAGTCCGGAGGTCGGGAGAAAAATACTCGCTCGCTTGTGTGCGCGACAGGGAGCGACGCTAGGGTTCGACTCCCCGCGCCGCCATCCGCAGTCCGCCGCCGCCTCTCCTGCCGGCGACCTTCTGCCTCCTCCGTCCACTGCGGTCCCCTCCATCGTCGCGCCATACTCTCCAACCTCCTCCCGCTCCGGCCCGCTCCCGCAAGGTCGACGGTGCCAAGAACCTCCGCGCCGACCCCATCCCCGCTAGAAGACGCCCTCCTATGCTGACCCCGACTCCAACCGCTCCTCCCCAGCCGACCTACCGCAAGGTGAGCCTCCAATCCCTCTCTCCTTCAGTTTCGGTTGGATTCGTCATGTCATGCCGATTGTTGTTGGTACTGTTGTTTGTACTCCGTTCTTGTTTGATTTCTTGGTGTTGCAGTATTTCTCGATGCACCAGTAGATGCACCACAGTTGTAAATTGACCTGAAGCTAGTACTAGTAGATGCGCTAGATGCAGTACCATAGAATTGGTTGGTTGGATTTGAGCAACACAGAAAATTTAAAATATTTCAATTATACAAGAACGATCCTGTATTTTTGTTTTGAAACAAAGTCCTCGTGCCTGTATGATTCACACTCCATTGGTCGTATCATACAAGGCCATTGCAGCGGTTTCATGGTGATCTCACGGTCTCACGCTCCGTTCATACAGAGCTCATCTCCACACCCTTATGTTCTCAACACATACTGAAATTCTATCGATGGTATATTTCAGAGAAGTCACTGCTTGTGAAAAGCAGTACTAGCACTAGTACACTAGCAGGTCATAAAGCTATCCGCGAACCCCCGCTCTTTTAACTGTACATGAACACTGTTGTTTTAATTAAGTATAGATGGCACCCTTGTGGCCTTGTCCCCTTTATATCATAGACGCAGTGCAAAATGTTCAGCGTGTCTCATAGACGCAGAAGCTATTTTTTATCATAGGGATAGTCTTCTTTTACCTAAGTACTATACATTTCTTCTTCACCTAAAGTTCCCTGTGAATCGAGAAATTTTCCTCAACACCAAGGACCCAATTCTTCGAATCTTTTGGTTGAAAGAAGAAATTGTTGTCATGGAGAGACCATAAGGTAGATAATGTAGAACTACACTTCTATACTTTCTTGCACAATGCATTGCACTTCTATAGAATTTCACATTTTGGAATATATCTACGGATCTCTGCTTTGGTCACAGGGTAGCATCATGTTTTATCAATATTAAGCTACCGACAGTGGTAAGTAATCTGCACATACTTTCTCTTGTATGTATTAATCTTGTGGTCTCAAATCTGAATATGCATGCAGTTAGTTATGTTTTGTGATGTTTATTGTCAACGATAATATTTCACCATGTCTAGCTAGCTTAGCAGAATTGTTGGTTGATCATTATAAGGGAAAATAGATCTAGCTAGCTTAGCAGAAAATGAGTATTAACTAACTTGTAGTTAATCATTATAAGGGAAGATAGATCTACAGTCTTCTACCTATAAGATTTTAATATTTGTCTCATCCAACTGTGCAACCGTGCAAGAAACATTGGAATAAAATACAACTGTGCAATTTCAAAAATTACCAGATTAGTTGTGCATTTACTAACTGCATATTTTAGCACATCTTCCAAATCATGGTGAAATCCCAGTTCATACAAGAAAATCCCAGATTTCTACAAGTATTTGGTAGCTTAGTTGTTACATACTAACCATAGTCTCTTTGCAGGCAATTGCAAGATACTCTGGGAACATCATCATCCGTTCACCTGTAGATCCACTAGTGTTTGATGTAGTTTGTTTCCTATCTATGGAATACTGTCCATCTGTGGTTGTGTTATCATGTAGGAGTTGCTCTAAATTTTATTTTGGTGCTGGAAAACGAGACCACCAGATCGTTTTGATACCTGGTACTTGTTGGCCTACTATGTTATTATGTGAGATGATGTCCTATATTCTTACAGTATTGGTGTATTTCTTGTTAGTATATGTCGCTTGTATTGGCCAGATTTGCATGCTTGCTCTTTGTTTCTGGGCTGATATTGAGGTACCCTACAAAGCTTGTATTTTTATGTGCATGTGTGAAAATAATGGTGATCTGGTATGGTTTTTGCCAATTTTTATTCTTCTTGTTTATTTCTGATTACTTGTGATTCATAAAATTCCGGCTGTTATTTACATGCTTTTTGATTTTCACATGCACAATCAAATGTACAATCAGATGCTACAAGATGATGAAGTGTGCATTCATCTAGAGTCTTGTTTGAATTATTTGTGTAATACAGTAGTATTCTGTCTTGGGCCTTCTAGATTTTTTTCCTTATTTATTTATTTTGTATAATTGTTATTTATTTAGATTTTCGAAAAAAAACTATTTACCTTTTATTTCTCTCTGACATATGGAAAATTCTAGTATTATTTCATTTTTTCTTAATATTCTCCAAATTTCCTGATATTTCTAAGCATGGATGCTAGGAATTCCTCTCCCCCTCCTTCCTACCAAATGCCAACATGGAACCGGTGTGTTTTTCCCACGATGAGAGGGGATCCCTGAGTGCTCGTGAAAATCTACCATTGGGGGTTCTTTCCCTGGGTGTTTTGCTCCTTGCAGCCAAATGAGCATTTAAAAGGCTTATGATCTGGTACATATTTTTGTTGGACCCTTTTACCTTATAAGTTTGGTCATATTACAGGGAGTGCCACCGCTGAATAATTCGCGACACCTGCTCACATCGTTCCTGAATCCCCACCCATCGTAATTACAACTCCCGCTCTGATCCAATTCCTTCCATACTCCATGACAACAAATTGAGGGACAAATGCGGCCAATATCGACACTACCGACGAACGTACACTACAGAGGAGTCGAGATCGACCAGCACTCCATTGCAGTCCAGGCCACAACCGCTCCTACAGCCATGGTGCGAGGAGGGGAAGGGGCAGGGGCCGCCGCTGCAGGTCTGCGTGCTCGGCACCCTCCAGTTGCTCGCCATGGTAGCCTCCCACGGAGAAAAAATAAGAGAGATAAAACATGGTTATCGGTGAGGAGGGCAGTACAAGTTCGTCGCCAGTGGGGGGCACTGGGTGGGCTCAGGGCCGACCCTGAGATGTCAGGGGCCCGGTGCAGGACAAAAATTGGGGCCCAATATAGAAATAACTATTGAGGCGGGTTTTCTCAAAAGTGTTTTTGAAAATTCGATAACTTTATATTTTTCTTGATTTTTTTTGAAAATTGATATACAAGTACATATACTACGTCCAAATCTCTCTAGAAAAATATTAACATATGCGGTTTGCACAAAAAAGACAAATTTTGTAAAGAAAATAGAGTTTTTTTGGCCATTTGAAAGCTGTGATTTTGTGATTTTGTAGCCAAAAGTACAATCTATTATTCGGGGAAACCCTACGGACATATAGAGAAGAAGGGAATGTATCCATGTAAATGTTTTTAAAATTTTATGAAGTATTAAATTACTCCCTTCGGCCTAAATTAGTTGACTTAGATTTGTCTATATTCGATTATATTTAGACATAATTTATATTAGATATATCCATATCTTGAAAAAATTAATTCAACTAATTTAGATAGGAGGGACTATCATTTTTATCTTTAAAATACCGAGTTCACTGTAGCTCAAGAGCACAAACTCTGCACTTTGTTTTCTGACATTTCAATCATAACATAAACTAACGGAGCGAATTGACGGTAGTCTACGGACGGTATGGTAGAGCAGCGCTCGGTGTTTTCTTTTTAGCGACGCGTAGGCTGGTAGCACTTGTGCTAATCAATTTTTTTTTTCTAAGCTTATAATGGGCTGCCCGTAAGGTACCTGGAATGGGGCCCCTATCAGCCGAGGGCCCTGTGCGCATGCACCGGTTGCACCTGCCCAGGGCCGGCACTAGGTGGGCTCAAGGTGGTCGTGCTGCACGTGCTTCGCCAGGTCCCCAAATGACGCACTGCAGCGATGCAGTCCGCTAGATCCCTCACAGACATCCGGCGTTCGTGTCCCGTATCAGCTCTCAGCTCTCTCGCGTCCGCCACTCTGCACCGAGGCGAGCTGAATTTAGAATGGCATTGCCGATATTTTCCCCGCGATCAATCAAGCCTAGCAATCAATTTCCAATTGTGGATACACAAAGAGAGAGAACCCATGTGAGATAGAAAAAAGCTTGGCACGTGTTTTTTCTCCATAGACCCATGTGAGTTATTGATTTCTCCATGTACCATAAGAATGACACATACTATTATCCTTTGCATAAATTTTATAGATTGGGCATGAAAACCCAAATCAACTAACTGAAAATTACAATCTAAATTCTGAAATGTGTACGAATGATCTTGGTCAATATTGGCATTGCACATGTGTTCATTCTACTATTGTATATGAAATAAGGCAAGACAATTTGCGGTGAGCTAAACATAGTATAAGTAGAGCCAAGAACAAACCTCGTGACTAATGAATAATATGACTAACACGAGGGAATAGCAAATAAGAGAAGAAAAACAACCCTCATCTCTTATGTGCTTCTGTATGACTAATTTATATTTTTTTCATCATGAGCAATGACATACCAAACTTTAGAGATGACATGGTTGAAAGCGAAACTCAAAGGGTGGAAAGATGGAATCGCGGCAACGCGCGGGCACTTAGCTAGCCCTTCTTAATGTGTCCGAGAATTCTATAGTTTCCACATATGGTTCTTTTATTCTGTTTTGGAACATCTTGTTTTGACTCACTACTCATTATACTGATTCTAGGTTTGAAACTTAGGTTGAGCTTTGGCTCCATTGACTGGAACTAACTTCTTTGGTTCACTCCTAACTCTTTTCTTAGCTATTTTTTTCTCTTTTTCCGTAGCATCTTGTAATCATCCTCAAAAGTGATTCCTGCAACAACCAACTTCTGAAAACGTTGTGTTGCAGTCCACTGTATTTTCATCTTCATATAAGGATTTAGTCCTCTCAAAAATATTTTCTTCCGCTTCTCTTCCGTGTTTACCTCGTTAACAACATAACACGATAACTGACTAAACTCCCTAATATAATTCATCATAGGTACATTGTTTTGCCGTAAGTCCTCAAACTCTCTCCTTTTTAACTCCATAATGCTTTTTGGAACATGATACTCAAGAAATTTTGCTTCAACTCATCCCAAGTGAATACCTCTTCTGATGTATGCATAGCCAATTGGTTCTCCCACCAGATTGTGGTTGGTCCTGATAGAAGGAATGTTGCATAACGGAACTTCTCATCATCACTGCATCCAATTGTTTTAAGCTTCCTCTTTGTGTCCATCAACCAGACCTCGACATCCATAGGCTCTGATGTCGATGCGAAAGTAACTGGTCTGACATTTTGGAAATCAGAAAGACTCACTCTTATACCTCCATTTCCTTCCCAGGTCAAACTTGTTTAAGTATTTCCTACATGAAATTATTTGGATACTCCTGCTGTTGGGTTTGCAACATAGAAAACAAAAAAATTCCTACAATGTGAACTAATATACACCAAGATCTATCTACTAGATACAAGCAACGGATGGATATACATCCATAGAGAACATACCCTCAAAGAACAACAAAGCTTTGTTAACAAGATGGAACTCGTGGATGATGTAGTCGAACGCTTGCCGATCTCAAGATCGTGTGGAAGTCCTAGCGCCGCAAATCAGCAGCGCATCCATCCTCGCACACACGTTCAGGCCACTGAACAACCTCCACCTCCTTGCTCCAGCGATGCAGCGGAAGCAGCAACTCCTTCCATACGAAATGCCACCGGGAACATGTATCTCGCTAATCCGAGACCATGTGGGAATAATTCTAGAGGGGGAGAGAGATCCTTCACGAGGAGGTGTGAGTGAGAAGAAGTGAGAGGGGGGCCTTTTATAGGAGGAGGGGGTACCCCTCCCCATGGCCGGCGCCCCATGGGGGGTGACCCCTCACCTCCCTCATTCATGTGGTGGTAACCCCCTCCACATAAATTTGCCCCTTCACATTCTCTATTAAAGTCTCCACTTTAAATACATTGAATTTCTCCAAATTTAATGCTCTCTCATTTAATAAAACTCTTTTATTAATTTTATTCAGAATTTTGTTAATTACTTTAATTAACAAACATTCACATAAAACCCCCTGCAACATTTCAATATTACATGCAGAACCAATTTCAGCAATTTCACCCGAAACAATTTCGGTTTCTATTGAAATAATTCCAGCGCTTTGCAATTCTTTCGTCTAGAACATATTTGCTCCAAATGGTGTTTGGAAACCCTTAAGTGTGTCACCCTATGGTTCGCGAATAATGTAGACATGATCGAGACCCCTCTCAGATCAATAATCAGAAGCGGGACCTGAAAATCCATACTGACTCCCACACATTCAACGATGACTTCTGTGATCGAGAGAACCTTTAATGATAGTAACTAAATCCCTTTGTCTTGTGGTATATTACATGTTCGAGATTCGATCATCAGTATCTCAATACTTAGTTTGATCTCGTTACCGACATGCACTCTTTTCTCGTTCCCATGATATAACATACTAGTGATCACATCACTTGCTTGCAAGCTATCTTAATGTGATATCACTGAGAGGGCCCAGAGTACATCTATCTGTCATTGGGATTGAAAAATTCCACTCTTGATCCATGAGCCTCAACATAACACCTTCATAATACCCGAACCCATCTTTATAGTCACCCTGTTATAGTGTGACGTTTGATGTTATCAAAGTATTCTTCTAGTGTTAGCAATTAATATGATCTCATGGTCTAAGGATAAAGATTACTTCGTATGAGGCTATAGCAATATAAACATAATGACTTTTATCATAATACTATACTTCAGATGAATGTTCATCACAACATTCACCAATGTTGTGACCTTATTATTAACAACATCCAATGTCGATGATCAGGAAACCTTGATCATCTCATTAATCAACGAGCTAGTTTATAGAGAGGCATAACTAGGTACTTTCTATTTGTTTATTACACACATATGTATTAAGGTTTCCGTATTAATACTATTATAGCATGTAAAATAAACTTTTATCATAAACATGGAATAAGATAATAACAACTTGATTATTGCCTCTCGGGCATATTCCCTTCAGTCTCCCACGTGCACTAGAGTCAATAATCTAGTTTGTAAACTTGCGCATTCAACACCTATGGCTTTCTGGTGTTGCATATACGCGTTTGCTAGTGGTAAACATAATCTCCGGATTTGACACTTTTAGATCCATGTGTATTTGCATGTCTTTGCGTCTCTACGCAACACTCATTCTCAAATGAGATGGTATTGTATAAATTTGGTCCTTTGGTGAGACCTTTAGTTTGTTTGGGTTAAAATATGTTGATATTATTGTCATACAATGATGGAGATATGCCGAATGGTGTATGTCTAGGAGGACATTCCGATTGGGCCAAAGGCCTAGCGAGTGGGCCTGTAGGATGGCGACTAGAATGCGACTAAGGAGAAGGCCTGGCGATTGGAGACTGAAGGCCCATAAGCGTACTTGCAGCCTAGTCGGATTAGGTCAAAGCCTCCGAGTCCATATCCTGATCGGTTGTAAACTGTAAACCCTAGCGAGGTGCCCCTTATATAAGCCTCCCTAGGGTACTCTAAGGACTTACGTTCGATCATACACCCCTTCAATCCACTCACTGCTTAGACGCCGAGCTCGCCACCCCTGTAACTCGCTCTCCATCAATCTAGTCTAGCAAGAGTAGGTCTTTACCCTCCCGGGGGCCGAACCTAGGTAAACCTATGTGCATCCGCCCCCATCTCGCACCGCAGATGGCCGCCAGCTCTCGCCCCCGATTCTATCAATCGCTGCCTATGGCAGCGACTGCCATGGCCATTTCCATGACAGTGGCGCCCACCGTGGAGCCCAATCGGACTGGCCTGAGTTCTGCGGCGAGACCCTACTTGCCGATCGATCGGCCGATCACCACCGGCCACATCATCGCCATCGGCGGGATCTTACAGATCTTGCCCAACAGCTACATCCTGGCATCACGTCCGGTCACCCACAGCGCAATAATGCCGGTCGGCTCCATCAATCTATTCGTCGGCTTCACCAGCGCAGTTGACCCAACATCAATGGTGATCGTCGACGGATCACTGCCACACCGCGATCTGCTCTCGGAGGAGCAAGTCTGCTCCATCAGGAGCCTCACCATCGAATATGACTCGACCGCCAGCAATGCGGCTGAGACCAACACCGCCGCGGACGACGTGGCCCTCCACGACTCCGCCGACTCCGCGACCCCTGCTTCAGTCGACGGATCTATCACTGCAACATCACGTGAGGACTCCATCACGCGGTCTCCAACCTTGAGGACTTCGAGGATTCCTCCATCCTTGGGATCTTCGATTCCAACTCCGGCTCGGAGTCCCCTGAGGACTTCCGTGCCAGATCCAATCGATTCAACGCGATCTACATGGCGGGCAACACGGTCGCCCCACCAGATCCATTCTCTACATAGATCCCTCCAACCGTGATGGCCACAGAGGTGGAGGAAGCCCGCCTACAACTAGAGAAGGCGCAGTGCAAGGAGTTAGCCGAGCATGAGAAATTCCGCCTCGAGCAGGCGACGTCACAGGAGCTGTCGCTATACCACCAACGCCGCATCAGGACCCACCTGAACTCCAACATCCAGGGCCGTGTCCTGAACTTCAACGACGAAAGCGATCCCGCATGTGTGACTGAGCACGAATACTGCGAGAATGCGCCAGCAGGTGGCAGCAACCGACCACCACCCGGCGCACAGGTGACTGGGGCCCCACCACCAACCATTGGTCACGCACCCCTGCCGGAGCAGCCACGGATCATAATCTTTCCACAGGTCCACGACGCTAGTGGACTCCCACTGTACTCCACTCCAATGGACAACGTCATCGCAGTCGACGCCGCGGTCGCCCACCTCGACGTCTAGGGAGAAGGCGCGCTACAGATCCAGTACGCCAAGGCCCTACTTTCTAGGGCTATCGAGCAACAACCCGCGAGAGTCAACCCACGGGGGCAGATATATTCCCGCTCATCAGCAAGCAGGGCGGCCTCAAGCGGCCACCCAACCGTCGCCAATGCCACGACCTGCCTACCGCCGCAGCCCCTGGCGCACCAGTCACGGGCCGCCAACCCCGCGCTCTCCACCAACGAGTCACGACCGGTGAACAACACGGTCGCCGCCAACGAGCAACCCATCGATGCCCAAACACACATCGTCAACAACCAGCCTTGGCGGGCGCGCTAGCCAGACGACTTGAGGCACACCCTCACCAACCACGGCGACCCCGAACCCAGGGGCTCGCTTAGCCGAGTCGGTCCCCAATGCTTCGGCCCTATGATCCGAGGCGAGAAGTACCCTGCCAACTTCAAGGCGCCCAAGGAGATCGAAAAGTATGACCCAACGTACGACCCAGTGGTGTGGCTGGACACATACCTCATGGCGATGGGAATCGCCGGCCACACCGACCTGCTAGCCGCTCGCTACCTCCCCCTGATGATGGAGGGTGCCACCCAGCAATGGATCGACACCCTCCCCGCCGACAGCATCGAGTCATGGGAGGAGATGCGAGATGCCTTCGTCAGGAACTTTGAGGGCTCCTACACTCGCGCCACCACCATCGAGGACCTGGAACGATGCATCCAGGGACAACACGAGTTGACCCGCCACTGGATCCAAAGGTGGTAGGAACTATGGATCAATGCCTCTGGCTTCCACCCGGACATGACGATACACTGCTTCAAGAACGCGTGCTGGTATGAACCCCTGGTTGCTAAGATCAAGAGGGTCTACCGGACGCTCGACAACATCCCCGACCTCCTCGAGATTGCCAAGGGCTACGCGGAAGAGGACCCCAACCATGACTCTGACGACGAGTCGGGAGGAAGACGCCGCATCAGCACCCACGACAGCGGGTGACAGCGGGCGACAGCGCGACATGCGCTACAGTAACACTCGCATCACCGGCAAGCACCGTGGTGATGGGCGAGTCGACTTCGTCGGCCATGCCGGCTATGGCCAATGCGTCCCGAAGAACTTCCGCGACAGCGGAAACTACCGCGACAGCGGAAACTACCGCGACAGCGGAAACTACCGCGCCAACAACGCGGTGAGGCCGAAATTCGACCCCGCTGCCCTGCTCAACCAACCCTGTGTCTACCATAGCAGGTAGGGAGGAAATCGAAAAGGCAAGGCGGGCACGGGATGACCCCAACAACAACCTGCCAAGGGACAATGGAAACACCGGCGGCTTCGGCAACGCCGTCGGATCGCTCCACACCTTCATCGGGCTCGGCACCAAGCGCGAGAAGAAGGTGCTCGTCTGTGCAGTCGCTGTCAATGCGGTGACACAGGTCGATATCCCCCGCTTCCTCAACTGGTCTGAGCAAAGCATCACCTAGAGTCGCCAGGACCATGCACCCAAGATCGAGTACCTAGGGCCAGTCGCCCTGGTGGTCAGGCCCAAAGTGGCCGACTACTGGTTGCCCAAGACACTGATGGATGGCGGGAGCTCCATCAATATCATGTACTTGGACACGTTCAGGAGGCTGCAGCTCCCAAAATCAGCAATCGAGCCGACCCTTACAACCTTCCACGGCATCGTCCCTGGTCGGAAGGCTTACCCGATTGGAAAAGTAACTCTGGCAGTCACCTTCAGCACATCAGCAAACTACCGCACCGAGCGGATCGTGTTCGAGCTGGTGAACTTCCGCAGCCCCTACCACTGCGTCTTGGGACGCCAAATGTTCGCCAAATTCATGGCGACCCCCCACTACGCCTACAACATGATGAAGCTTCCAGGGCCAATCGGAATCATCACCGTCCACGGCGACCCCGATATGGCCATGTAATGCTAAGACAAAGGCGTTGAGCTCGCTGATGCCATCGTCGCTGCGGAGACTAATCATGAGGAGGAACTCGCGAAATACGCGGGAAAAATCAACAAGGACGACTCCACCATCCTGAAGAAGCCAACCGCCGCGAGCTCCACGTTCAAGACGACCACGCACACCCGCACCTTCGAGCTCGTCCCGGGCGACTCTAGCCAGACGGTCACCATTGGGGCGCACATGAGCCCTGCATAGGAAAGCGCGCTCATCAAGTTCCTCTGTGAGAATCGCGACATCTTCGCATGGAAACCATCTGACATGCCCGGTGTCCTGAGGGAACTCGATGAGCACAAACTCAACACCGATCCCAAAGTGCGACCAGTAAAGCAGTCGCTGCGGCACTTCAATGAAGAGCGCCACCGACCAATCGTCGAAGAAGTATAGCGCCTGCTAGCCGCAGGCTTCATTCGGCCAACCAAATACTCCAAGTGGCTGGCAAACCCAGTCCTGGTCCTGAAAAAGAATAACACATGCAGAATGTGTATCAACTACATCAACCTCAATAGCGCCTGCCTGAAGGAGGAGCTCGTCCTACCACGCATTGACCAGATCATTGACACGACCGCTGGATCGGAGTCGATGTGCTTCCTCGATGCGTATTCTGGCTACAACCAGATCAAAATGGTGGTTGAGGATGAGGAGAAGACGATGTTCATCACGCCATTTGATGCCTTCTACTACACGGCCATGATGTTCGGACTCGAGAACATCGACGCCACCTACCAAAGGTGCATGCAGGAGTGCCTCGCGAGCCAAATTGGCCACAACATACACGTCTACATCGACGACATGCTGGTAAAATCCACCCGCTAGGACGACCTGCTCGCCCACCTGGCAGAAACCTTCGCAAACCTGCGGAGGTACAACATCAAGCTCAACCTAGGAAAATGCACCTTCGGCGACCCAACCGGACAGCTCCTGGGATATGTGGTCTCCAAACGAGGCATAGAGGCCAACCCCACCAAGATCGACACTATCGCGCAACTCGGGAAACCTGAGTGCCTGCGTTATGTCCAGAAGTTGGTCGGGCAAGTCGCGGCTCTCAGTCGCTTCATTCCCTGGCTCGGTGAGAAGGCAATGCCCCTCTATCGCCTGATGCACAAGAACCCCATGTTCCAATGGGACGCGGAGGCGGACAATGCACTCAAAGCACTCAAAGGAGTGCTACTCGCGGCTCCACTACTCGCCGCCGCAATCGACAAAGAGGCAATGCTCGTCTATGTGGCGGCCTCCACTCGAGTCGTCAGCGCCGTGATGGTCGTCGAACGGCCAGAGGAGGGCAAGGAGCGCCCCGTGCAGCGCCCCGTCTACTACATCAGCGAAGTCCTGACGGACTCAAGATAGCGCTACCCGTAGTACCAGAAACGGGTATACGTGGTATTCCGAGCTCAACGGTGACTCCCTCACTACTTCCAGGAGCACCCAATCACGGTCGTCTCCTCTGCACCACTGCAGAACATAATACGCAATCGCGTGGCAACTGGGTGAGTCACCAAGTGGGCTGTCGAAATCAGCGTGCACAACATCAAATACGAGCCCCACAAAGCGATCAAGTCGCAATCCCTGGTTGATTTCCTAGCAGACTGGGAAGAAGCATAGCAGCCGGAGAAGCTCCCATACCTCCACTACTGGTCACTCCACTTCGACGGGTACAAGAACGCCGACGGCGCTGGAGCTAGGGTCATACTGACCTCCCCCAAGGGAGACAAGCTCCGCTACGTGCTCCACCTCAACTTCAAGCCCTGGACCAACAAGATGACAGAGTACGAGGCCCTCCTTCACGGCATGCGGGCCGCCAAGGAGATGAACATCAACCGCCTGCAGTGCTACGGCGACTCTGACCTAGTTGCCGGCCAAGTCGTCGGGACCTGCGATGCCGTCTCCCCAACAATGATAGCATACCGCCAAGAGGTAGACCAGCTAGGAGGACACTTTGACGGTTACTTAGTCGAGTGGATCGACAGGCGAAAGAATGAGCAAGCAGACGCCCTCTCCCGCATCGGGTCGGCTCGGCAAATGCCACCCGCAGGCGTCTTCCTCGACATCATCCAGAAGCCTTCGGTCTCCCTGCCGAAGGAGATCGATATCGGGATACCACTACAACCCGAGCCGGCCCTAGTCATCATGATCGTGGAGCCCAGCGACTGGATGGCACCATATGTCGCCTTCCTCGAGCACAAGATCCTCCCAAGCAACGAGACGGAAGTGCGAATGATCGTGTGCCGTTGCAAATCCTTCATCATCATCAACGGCGAGCTCCACAAACGCAGTGTGACCGGCGTGTTCCAGCACTGCGTATAGCGAGAAGAAGGACGCAAGATCCTCAAGGACATCCACGCCGGCGACTGCGGCCACCACGCTGGCGCCAAGTCATTGGTCGCCAAGGCCATGCGGCACGGCTTCTACTGGCTCACCGCGCACGCCGATGCCACCGACATCGTCCAACGATGCGTCGGGTGCCAGAAGTACGCCAACCAGACGCATCTCCCTAGTTCAGCACTCAAGACCATCCCCATCACCTGGCCATTCTCTGTATGGGGCATGGACATGGTCAATCCGTTCAAGAAGGCCCCATCCGGCTTCACCCACCTCCTGGTCGCGGTCGACAAGTTCACCAAATGGGTCGAATCCAAGCCGATCAAAAAGTGTGACGGCAAGACGGCCACCAAGTTCCTCCGCGAGCTCATCTACCGGTACGGCTACCTGCACAACATCATAATGGACAACGACACCAACTTCACCAAGGGTACCATGGCAGATTTCTGCGAAGAACATAGCACATGACTCGACCTCGCCTCAGTCGCCCACCCAGAGTCGAACGGCTAAGCAGAACGCGCCAATCAGAGCATCCTCCACGGGCTCAAGCCACGACTCCAAGTGCCCCTTGAGCGAACCCCAGGATGCTGGGTCGAAGAGCTCCCCTCCGTAATATGGGGGATCCGCACCTCCGTCAACCGCTCACGGGGTTCACGCCCTTCTTCATGGTATACGGCACCAAGGCCGTAATGCCAACCGACCTGGAGCATGACTCACCTCGAGTCGCCAACTATCTCGAGGCAACGAACGAGATTGCCCGACAAGACAACATCGACCAGCTCGACGAAGCACGCGACCTGGCTCGCTCTGGCACCACCATCTACCAGCAGGGACTCTACCGCTACCATAGCCGCCGAGTCTGGACCCGCACCTTCCAGGAGGGCGACTTGGTCCTGCGATTGGCCCAGGACAAGAAGGGCATGCACAAGCTCTCCCCCCATGGGAGGGGCCATCCGCCATAGGGCGCGTCCTCGGTAACGACGCCTACTACCTCATCGACATACCAATGACCAGCTTGAGGTCGGGAGGCCATGGAATGTAAACCTCCTCCGAAAGTTCTATACATAGAACTCAAACTTGTACTCAGATGATATATAATGAAATTCATTCGGATCGTACAAATTGTGTCTACTCGCCATACTCTTGTGCCACTCGCACTCGTACATTCAGCAATACGCTACCTACGGAAGTCAACCCTTGGTCAAGCGACCGGCACGGCTAAGTAGTGTGACCCAATGGCACCGAAAATATTCGGGCTCTATGTCGTCCACGAACATGCCAACCCGGAGCCACCATCGGAGTCGCCCTGCTCAACTGGCCCACCGGGCCAAGACGACCGGCAAACGCTTCCCACAGCGACCTGTCCTCCCCATCCTCGCGCAGAGCGACTTGAATGGTTAAGTACCACGCACGGGATTTCGCAAAAAGAAACCCTCACGCGGCTCAGGAACACACCAGGTAAGAGAGCTGCCTTGGAATCGCCACGCGACTGGCTTTCCGAGCCAGAGGAAGAGACATGTTACAAACAACGCACCAACACCCCTCAATAGGCACACGCCCAAAACGGCTACGTACCACGCTCGGGGACTCGCCTAAAAAAAACCTTACTCATGCTCGGGGACTCGCCCCTTCGAAGTCGCAAGGGACAACCAATACAAAAATCCAAAGCAAACTAACATGTACACAAACGAGTTATACCCCACTAAAGGGCTGACGCGCTCGGGGACTCTCTCAAACAAAAGTTAAACATACCACATAATTGATCATGCATTGCGAGTCGATTGACTCCTCTCACTTCCATAAACAAATATTGTTCATATTACAAAAGTCGCCACTTGGCATATCTTACAAATAGCCCCAGGGCAGCTATCTATTTCGCATGCCCCAATGAAGAAGCACCGCCACCACCCTTGACACGGGCGTATGGCTCACTTGGATTCGTCGGGTAGGTCGACAGCAACTTCAACAGTGCTGACGGGAAGGGTTGCTCCGACATTAGGTCGCGATGTTCCGGCTCAGGGTTACCCGGCGCCACCACCGTCTCCTGATACGGCAGCAAGTCCCCTATCGCCAGCACTCGATCCATGAAGGGGGCATCCTTGGCGGTCAGCCTCAACACCTTCGACATCTCCACCATGCTAGTAGCCAAAGGGTAGCCGCTGGTGACGTCATCGAGGTCGATGTCGTCAGGGAAATGGGCGAGCCCTAGGCTCAACACCTTGGTGGCCCCGCGCCTGAAAGCCGATCGCGCCATCCATTCTACAACGACGGGCGCCTTTTCCAGATAGTGCCATACTTCAGTCGGTCCCCCAGGTGTAACCTCGGACGGGGACATCCCTTGAAGAACCGCCTGGACGCACAACGACGAGGCGGTGGCCGCGTTCACTACCGCGGTCACACACTACGAGGCATTGAAGGTCTACACCACTGGGTCGCCTTGCCCTATCATAGCTACAACGTTAGACGTCGGTGTCACTACGGACTCACCCACTCGGGGATTCACAACACATATAAGAGGAAAAAGCAACGACTCACCAAGGAGCTTCCGGCAGTTCTCGGTCACGTGCTTCTCCAAGGCAGCAAAATCGCTCTGCAGCCCAAGAATGATTGAGTCAGCAGCCTTCCACTCCTCCTCAGCCGCAGTGACTGCAGCCTTGGCCCTATCCTCAGAAGAGATCACGGCCGCCTTCGCCTCCTCCAATTCCTTCACCAGCGAATCGATACGCCCATTCATCACGTCCAGTTCTGCAACCGGAACATACCCTTCTCGGGCCTTGGCAATGGCAGCCGGAAGACCATTTGAAAGGAACAGCAACAACGGTCAGCATACCGTAAACACCAGCAGCTCGCAATCGCCAAACAAAACAAGTACTCATCGGCAGTCTCCTAGAGTCGCCGGTTAGCCTCCTGCCCCATGCGGAGGTCACGCTCTAGATGCTCCTTTGCGGCCTGCCGATCAGCCGATTCCCTCTGCAAGCCCTACAAGCAGAATGAACAATTAGCAACTGTAAAAACACAAATTCGGTGCCTAGCCGCTGAGATTCAGCTACTAGACACTCGGGGACTGGCCACTAGAAGAAATTTAGTGCCTAGCCGCTGAAATTCAGCGACTAGACACTCGGGGACTGGCGACTAGAAGAAATTCCGTTCCTAGCTGCTAAAATTCAGCAAGTAGACACTCGGGGACTAGTGACTAGAAGAAATTCAGTGCCTAGCCACTGAAATTCACTGACTAGAAACTCGGGGACTAGTGACTAGAAGAAACTCAGTGCCTAGCCGCTGAAATTCAGTGACTAGACACTTGGGGACTGGACGTACCTGAATGGCGGCACCAAGCATACTGTGAAGTTCACTGGATTCCGTTGAAGGGACCATGAAGGAGGTACGGCCGCGATGAGGTCCAGCGTCCTCATCGACGATCTCCAGCATCTGCGGAGACTGGTTTTCCGCCACGATCGGAAAACCCCTCGCCATGAAGCGTGGGAACGACACGGACGCCCTTGCCGGGGCACTGGTTGCTGGAGCTGGCGGTTCTGTCATCGGAGCCCCCTCAGCTGGCTCTGATTGAGTGGTCTCCACCTCCTCACCACCGGTGGTAGGGTCACTCCCCTTGGTGTTGTCTTTTGCTGCAGCCTTGCCAGGCTCACCTCTCTGCTTCTTTGCACCCTTGGCAGGTGCAACTTTCGTAGCAGGCTTCCTCTTCCTGGGGGGATCGCCTTCCCCCGTGGCGACGACCGGCGGAATTTTAGCCACTGAGGGGTGACCTATCTTCTTAGCGTCGGACCTGCAAAACCTCCAAAGTCAGCAAAGAAATCATACAAAAAATCGCCCAAGAATTGGAAAGGAAAACTCGCGCGCGACTCACTTGGTGACCGGAAGAACAGGTAGCCCATGCTGATGTGGGCGGGCTTGTCTAGCTCCGGGCCCAACTTGCGCGTGAGGCCTTTCTCGAAGACATCCGAAGCCCACGGTACCATGGGCTTCTTTGATGATGAAGCCGCGGTCGCGGGAATCTTCGGATCAGAAGACGCGGCAGTCCCCGAAGGTTGTGGCGACTTCGATGTCGCAGCTTCAGCCGCCTCCCGCTCTAACGCCACCGTAGTTGTCGATGCGATCACCGCGAGCGGAACTTCTACTGCCGTTTCCGCATATTTAGCCTCCGATCGCATCATCGGAGTCGCACACTCCAGGATGTCGTGTGAAGTTTCAGTCACATCGTCGTCGGATTCATCATCTGACTCGAACGCCACTACCGATTTGGATGGTGATGCTAGCTTTGAAGCCGGCTTCTTCGCGGGCGACTTCGGTTCACGCGCGGGTTTCGCCGGCGTGCGCGTTCGCCGTGAGCTATGCTCTTGCAAGATTTCATCGTCTTCATCGCGCTCTTCAAGACTACGTCTCGCCTTGAACTCGTGTTGCTTCTGCATGAGAGTCTTGCGAGCCACGGGCGCTGGGGGAGGAACCTCCCCCTCTTCCTCTTCATCCTCAGAGGATTCTCCTTTGGCACCCTCCTCGATCTCCTGGGGGACCTCTTCGTCGAGTGGGGGGAGCCAGCCCTTGAGAACCTGGAATAACTGAGAGTGGCCACAAATAAGCATCAAGTGATGCGGCTGCAAATTGCACCGCGGGAATCACGACTGAAGATAAATTCGGAGAGAGAGACCTATCGTAGGAGCTTTATTCTTCACAGGCACATACGGGGCGAGCCCGACCGATGTGGTTGTAAATTCCGCGTTGGTAATCTTCTTCAAGGCAGCCTTGTAATCTGTAGCATCCCACGACTCCTTGCTGGTCCGGGAAGGATCGTTCTTCCCACTGTACTCGTACATCTAGGGCGGCCGGGTCGCCAATGGGACCAGGCGCCACTCGAGCTAGCAGTTGTACATGTTGAACAAGGACAACCCTTGGGCCTTCAACTTATAGATCTGGTCCATCATCTCCGTGATGGCCATCCTCTGATTGTCGGGGAGCTTGTCCGTTGGCAGCCGACGGGGCTCGCTTCTCGCCGGAGGGGGTGGACTCCTTCACATAGAACCAGCTCTTCTTCCATTCGCTGGGGGCCTTCTTCGGCAACATGAGCTTGACGAAGTTGACCTTCGGCTTCAACTAAAATGTGACGCCTCCGGCCGCCAAGATCAGGCTGCCGGACCCTTCACGCCCGATGCGGCCATGGAACAGCTCCAACCATAGCGGTAAGTATGGCCTGCAGCCAAGGTAGCATTCAAAGAAGGCGACGAAGATTGCCAGCTACTCGATGTTGTGTGGGCCGAGATCCGACGGCTTGATCGCGTAATATGCGTAGAACCGCCGGAAGAATAGCGAGGTAGGGAACCCCAAGCCCCTCTCCAAATAGCTTGGGAAGCAGATGAACTCGCCAGCACATGGCTTCGGCTCGACCTTGGAAGACGCGGGGATCCGCCAATTCCCCTTATAGAGGACCCCGACATCCTCAAAGGACTTGAGCTACGCCGCAGTGCACTTAGATTTCCCCCATGGACCTTTTGGAGGCGCCATCAGGAAGGAAGCAGCGTCGCTTGATCTGGAGAGTCTAGATCGAGGGAAGACAGAGGGAATGGATGCGCAAGGATGAGAAATATGGGGAAGGGTCTATAGGACTGATCCGCCACTCCCCTTATAAAGAAGTGTTGCCCGCCAATCTCGGGATACCCGTTACCCGCGGTAATTGCGCCGAAGTTACCGTTGGACTACCCAACGGATAATTTGACCAAGCTGACAGTCCAACTCCTTCACTCGACTCGCCTGCAACTATGCCCTATCCAGTCGACGGGGCCGCGACTCGGTAGTGATTGCATTCGCCAAAGCTGCGACTGGAAACCCGGTTGAAATTTTCCTTGGTTTTCGGCAGAGTCCATCACCGATTTGACTGGGCGTCCAAATTGGACTCTCCTACTCCGACTGCCAAATGAACACCTGCGTTTGAATTAACGATGGCCTCGGGGACTACTAATGGGGATATACCGAATGGGGTATGCCTATCAGGACGTTCCGATTGGGCCAAAGGCCTAGCGAGTGGTGGCATGTAGGACGGCGACTAGAATGCGACTAAAGAGAAGACCTGGCGATTGGAGACAAAAGGCCCAGAAGCATACAAGAAGCCTAGTCGGATTACGTCAAAGCCTCCGAGTCCATATCCTTCTCGGTTGTAAACTGTAAACCCTAGCGAGGTGCCCCTTATATAAGCCTCCCTAGGGTACTCTGAGGACTTACGTTCCATCTAACACCCCTTCAAGCGACTCGCTGCTTCGACGCCGAGCTCGCCACCCCTGTAACTCTCTCTCCATCAATCTAATCTAGCAGGAGTAGGTCATTCCCCTCCGGGTTGCTGAACCTGGGTAAACCCATGTGCATCCGCCCCCATCTCGCACCGCAGATGGCCGCCAGCTCTCGCCCCCGATTCTATCAATCGTTGCCTATGGCAGCGACTGCTGTGGCCATTTCCACGACATACAATATATCTTCATAGTATTAGCCCACTTTGAACCACACCTAGTTTGATAACAAACTACTTAACACAAATGCCCTCCTTTGCTGCTACTATAGTAGTCATATACTTAGCCTTTTGTTGTAGTATCTGTCACAATGTCTTAAGTTTGGAACTCATCCAAATCCATCATGGAACATCCTTTCCATTACATTGTGCCACCCATAGTCTAAATTGAGATAAATTTAATGTGTATCTTGTGACAAAACTAGTATCAATTTAACACTTTACAATGAACTATCTGTAACCATTTGTCACCTATACATAATATATTCTTAGTTCTTCCAAAGATCATAAGAATATTCTTTACTATCGTCCAATGATCATCTTATGAGTCATTCTGGTATATGCTCATAAGATTTAGAACATAGGACATATCTAGATATGTACATAGCACGATATATATATTATTGATCAAAATATTCATGTGATTTCACTCATCAAGTGTCAAAACACTTGAATCTTGTTTCATTCACCAAGTGTCAATACACTTGAATCTTTATTCAACCTTTTCCATGTGTCAAGAACCTTTCTTGTCGTTTCCATATTGAACTCATTAATATCTCATATATGTACGTTTGTCATAACCATATTAGCACCTCAATCTATCCATATAGTCATTGATGCCTAATATTCCGGTTTTGCCCAAGTCTTTCATCAAAAATCTAATTTTAATGAAATTATTAACATGTGTCAATAAAAGATACATCATTTCCAATCCACCATGTCATCTACATAATGTATTAGAAATATGTCTCAATGCTCCCACTTAATTTCTTGCAAATGCAAGCATCTTCATCATCTCAGATGAATTTAAACTCTTATAACAGTTTCATCATGGTGAAGATTCCAACTCCGCTATGCTTACTTCAACCATTGAAGTTTGCATGCCCTTTTAGCATCCTTTTATTTAATAAAACCCTTCAGACTGTGTCATATACACGTGCTAGGTACCATTCTATTAGAAGAACCTTGTTTTGTTTATTCAACTACCATATATCAAAATTGACATATGTAGTGGTTGCTACAATAATCCGTCCAGAATAGATATCGCTATGAAAGATCAAATCTTGTCGAAGTCAACTCCCTGAACATTATCGTAAACTCTTTTCTGACATGTCGACTATTTCATAGATGAGAAACATTCATGTTCATCCCTTTTATAGATCCAAAAACGACCGATAGGCTTCACGCCTCTCTGGAGGGTCTTTCAAGTTCAAAACTTGATTTCTCATGTATGCAAACTATCACGGATTTTATGACTTCTAGTCATTTTATGGAGTTAGGGCCCATCATCGCTTCTTTGCATACAGTCGATTCATCATTGTCCAAACAATAACGACTTGTTTATCAAATCTCACTATTTGATTCTTACCTGACCCATACGGTTCAATAGGAACTCTAATCTCCGAGATTACAACCTTTGTAGTCACGAGAGCCATGAGCATTGTGGCCGCTTCTAGGACACTTCCCGGCGCTGCTCTACTTAGCACATGTTGCCTAGGTTCATCAACCTAATCAAAGTTCTGTTGTCCTCCCACTTAACTTCTGCGAAAAATTCCTTCTCAAGAAACTTGACGTTCAAAGTGATAAACTCTTTTGTCTTTAGTGTTATGGAGGAATACCCAATTGTTTCTTTGGGATAACCTACAAAGATGTGCTTATCTGACTTTGATTATAAACATTTTACTTATGCCAAACATACCAAAATTTAAGAAAAGACAACTCAGGTTTTATCCCAAACAATAACTCATATGGTGTCATTTCAACGGATCACGATGGTGCTCTTTTCATTGTAAAAGTGGTAGCCTCTAAAGCTTTAATCCTTAAAACATAGTGGCAGTTTTATAAATGCCACCTTTGATCTTACCATGTCAAACAAGGTTTGATTTCATCTCTCGAATATCCCATACTCCTATGGTTTATCGGGAAACACAAATCATGGAACAATTCCTCAAATCTTAGGTGTTTTTCTAAACATGTAACTCAAATATCATCCTTTATGATCGAATCATAAATTCTTCGTTTTCTCGTTACAATGATTTTCCACTTCATCTTGAAAGCCTTTGAACATTTTTCAAATGTTTCATACTTCTTCCTTATTAAGTAAATATACATATATATCCACTCAAATTTCTAGATAAAGTATATGAAGTTGAAAGTTCCACCGCTCATGGCGACACATAATGGACTATATATATCAATATGCAAAATATCCAATAAGTTAGTCATCCGTCCCTCTTTGGCCTATGAACGGAGTTTCAATTATCTCCAGGAAAGTCTCACAAGCGTCAATTGATCAAAATCAAAGACTCCAAAAAATCCATCAACATGGAGATTCTTCATGTTTTCTTTCCAATATAATTTAAAACGGCGATGTCACTTCGTAAGTGATCTTTCAATCATTTGTCTTGCGACATTTTAACAATAATGTTTATGGATGTGACTTCTCCAACTAGACTTGTAAAAGTGCATCCATCCTTTATGGAATTCGGCAATTATTTGAACAATCATTGTTCTCGTAATACCAGAACAAAATAACAAGTATTAAAACAAATCTTGAAGGCTAGGTTTGATGACAACAAGAAACACAATAACACTTTATTTGTTTTTGATGAACACCATCACATATTCTATTGCTAGTTACTTAGGCCGTTGTAATTCATGAATTGGGTTCTTCTTGTATGACACTTCACACCAACCAATTCGGTATCCAATACCCAAGAACCACATTGTTTAACAAGCAAAGAATATAACCATAACATGTATATCATCTATATACCTTAGATGGACATTTCGAGTCTTTTCTGCCAAATATTATATATATTCTCTTTCAGCATTTCCTTTTCCTTTTAAAAGAATCTATCAACATCCACAATGGCGTCATACACATGACACATAGTCCAAAGCGTGTATAGTCAAATACTAATACCTTTGGAGTTGCACTTTGAAGTTGATCACCATCATCAAATGTTTGGTGTTCTTTCAAAAAATCCATTCTTTAGTAATCTTTTAGTGTAGTAAACATTGTACCTACATCTTCTATTCATCCTTATCATGAAAACTTTCATGATCAAGCTACTATAGCCTATAATGACGAACCTTGAGTATAATGTCAGTTCCCAAAACCTTTTGGGAGATCCGGATGCCTAGCATCTCCATCCTTCACAAATTCTTATACAATATGAGAACATGTATATTGCTAAACTATACTCTATAATTTTGCAACCAAAAACATTGTTTCATATACCACAATATCTTCCACACATGATGGTTTCTGAAACAATTATTTTAGATAACCTCGATATTAAAACAACTTTTGAATATCAAGAATCATGGAGGCGAGCATGATACTTAAGATACTAACACTGGAATTCTTACTCTTGATTCAATACTATTTATTGAATTCCATGGAGTAAGTGAGGTTTTTCTAAAAGTTTTAAATAGTACTTTAAACTTTAGATTGACACTAATAACAATACGATACCAGTTCATAAAGTAAATATCCAAAATTCTATAGTTCTATTATCTCAATTATAAGTAAGTACAAGGTATTAAACGGATGCCAATGACTACAACAAATTATGCAAATTCACATTGATTTTAGTTTATGATAAATTGAGTTCGACTAATCCAAATTACAAATGAACTCCCACTTAAAACCAACATCCCTTGAGTTGTTTTGGTGATTACATGAACCAAATCCACTACACCAAGTCCAATCATCAAGTGAGTCGGTGTAGTTTCAAAGGCGAGCATCTATATGGGCATCATATCTACTATATGACTCATGCTTAACCTTTTGGTCCGTGTTTCGAGGCCATGTCTGTACATGCTAGGCTTGCCAAGTAAGAACCTTAGTACCCGCGTGTGTAAAACTGTCTTACACCCGTTGTATCAAAGCGTAGAGTCGAGTACACCCGATCATCACGTGATGTCTCGAAACACGATCCATAGAACGGTGCATACTTAAGGAAGAACACATTTTTATCCGGATATCTAAATGAGGGATCATCTTATAATGCTACTAAAACACCAAACAAGCAATATAAGATGCAAACATCGAATGTGTAAAGTAAAATGATATGGTTCTTGCACTTGATCACTATCATGTGCATCATGGTATGATCTTTATCATTCCATTCTATGTAAGGCCAAGGTCTATGGAACTTACACGTTAGGTGTGTTGTAAGAGCATCAAGTATACATCAACTTACAACATTACCATATCATGACACTAGCCCAACAACGATCTAAACTAGATGCCTCTAATTTATCAATTGCAAGTTTTACGTGGCTTAGGGCTTTCAAAGATAGAACCAGTCTTACCTACGAACATGGAACCACAGCGATGATAACCAAATTGTTAGCAACTCGTTGTAAATCAGATATTTACTATAGTAGGAGAGATAGACACCCGCTAGCCACTTATGCAAAACTAGTTGCATGTCAAGCGTGGAACATGTCTCATGTGTGAGGACATGTAAAGTTAGTCTGGGCCGCTTCATCCCACTATGCCACCAATATCCAAAATACATAGAAGATGCAATGAAATGATCATCATCGCCCACATACTCTTATGTGTACTACCCATGCAAAGCATCTACGCATAGATTAGGCTCTGATACCACTGTTGGGTTCGTAGAAAACAAAAAATTTCCTACAATGGGAACTAATATACGCCAAGATCTATCTACTAGATACAAGCAACGGGTGGATATACATACATAGAGAACATACCCTCAAAGAACAACAAAGCTTTATTAACGAGATGGAACTCATGGATGATGTAGTCGAACGCTTGCCAATCTCAAGATCGTGTGGAAGTCCTAGCGCTGCAAATCAGCAGCGCATCCATCCTCGCACACACGTTCAGGCCACTGAACAACCTCCACCTCCCCGCTCCAGCAATGCAGCGGAAGCAGCAACTCCTTCTAGACGAAATGCCACTGGTAACATGTATCTCGCTAATCCGAGACCATGGGGGAATAATTCAAGAGGGGGGAGAGATCCTTCACGAGGAGGTGCGAGTGAGAAGGAGTGAGAGGGGGGCCTTTTATAGAAGGAGGGGGTACACCTCCCCATGGCCGGCGCCCCATGGGGGTGACCCCTCACCTCCCCCATTCATGTGGTGGTATCTCCCTCCACATAAATTTGCCCCTTCACATTCTCTATTAAAGTATCCACTATAAATGCATTGAATTTCTCCAAATTTAATGCTCTCTCATTTAATAAAACTCTTTTATTAATTTTATTCAGAATTTTGTTAATTACTTTAATTAACAAACATTCACATAAAACTTCCTGCAACATTTCAATATTACATGCAAAACCATTTTCAGCAATTTCACCCAAAACAATTTTGGTGTTTACTGAAATAATTCTAGCACTTTACAATTCTTTCGTCTAGAACATATTTGCTCCAAATGGTGTTTGGAAACCCTTAAATGTGTCACCCTACGGTTCACGAATAATGCAGACATGATCGAGAGCCCTCTCAGATCAATAATCAGAAGCAGGACCTGGAGATCCATACTAACTCCCACACATTCAACGATGACTTCTGTGATCGAGAGAACCTTTAATGATAGTAACTAAATCCCTTTGTCTTGCGGTATATTACATGTCCGAGATTCAATCATCAGTATCTCAATACTTAGTTTGATCTCGTTACCGACATGCACTCTTTTCTCGTTCCCGTGATATAACATACTAGTGATCACATCACTTGCTTGCAAGCTATCTTAATGTGATATCATCGAGAGGGCCCAGAGTACATCTATCCATCATCAGGTCTGACAAATTCCACTCTTGATCCATGAGCCTCAACATTACACCTTTGGAATACCCGAACCCATCTTTATAGTCACCCTGTTATGGTGTGATGTTATTAAAGTATTCTTCTGGTGTTAGCAATTAACATGATCTCATGGTCTAAGGATAAAGATTACTTTGTATGATGCTATAGCAATATAAACATAATGACTTTGATCATAATGCTTTACTTCGGATGAATGTTCATCACATCATTCACCAATGTTGTGACCTCGTTATTAACAACATCCAATGTCCATGATCAGGAAACCTTGATCATATTTTTAATCAATGAACTAGTTTATAGAGAGGCATAACTAGGAACTTTCTATTTGTTTATTAAACACACATGTATTAAGGTTTCCGTATTAATAAAATTATAGCATGTAAAATAAACTTTTATCATAAACATGGAATAAGATAATAACAACTTTATTATTTTCTCTCGGGCATATTCCCTTCACCTGCATCATCTGCACATACTGGATAAAATTCTCCTCTATTAACAGACAAGGTGTGGGTGATCTAGTTGCGGTTACATCCTCATCTCCTTCCTTCTGCTTAGCTTCCCTCTTATAATGTTGTTCGTTGTGAAAGGAAATATGCCCGAGAGGTAATAATAAAGTGGTTATTATGCTATTCCTGGTTTATAATAGATGTTTATTTTTCATGCTATAATTGTGTTAATAGGAAACATTAATACATGTGTGATTTATAAACAGAAAAGGTTCCTATTAATGCCTCTCTTAGTACTAGCTTGTTAATTAACTGATGGTCATAGGTTTCCTGACCATGAACATTGGATGTTGTTAATAACATAGTCATATTATTGGAGAATGATATGATGATCAGTCACCTGAAGTAGATGTAGCAAAATGCTCATGTCCTCAAGTTTATATTTCTATCATATTAGTAGTAAATCAATGTCCTTAGACCATGATATCACATCAATCACTTTCACCGGAAAGGTACTTTGATTACATCAAATGTCAAACCATAACAGGGTGATTATAACGGTGTCGTCGGGTACTTGGAAAGTGCTAGTTGACGCTCGTGGATCAAGAGTGGGATTCGTCCATCCAGATGACATAGAGATATACTCAGGGCCCGCTCGGTGATATCATATTGACATAGCTTTCAAGCAAGTGATTTGATCGCTAGAATGTTATATTGCAGGAACAAGAAAAAGAGTACTTGTCAGGAACAAGATTAAACAAGGTATGGATGATACCAAGTGATCGGATCTCGGACAAGCAAAATATTGCGAGACAAAAGGAATTTGATAACAGCAAAAAAGGTTTAGAAGATCATTGGATTTTCGTGGAACTAGTGGGAGTCATTATGGATCTCCTGATCCCGCTAATGATTATTGATCAAAGAAAGCCTCGATCATTTTTACATAGTTCTCAAACCCATAGGGAGACACACTTAAGGTTAGTCGACGCAATTGAGTGGATAGGGAACACAGGAGAAGATAATGGACATCATAGAAATTTGTTCTATCGAATCTGCCGAAGTGGTTTTGGGGTATCGAAACAATTCAAGGAAATAAAATGTTAATGTGTTCATTAAATGAAGTACTCATTAAATAAAGTTTTCATTAAATTTAGTTGCATTAAAACAAGATAATTAAAGTGCTTTAATTGAAAGACTTTGGGTTTTTTAGTGGAGAATAAATGGAGAAAGTGGTGATTTAATTATGTGCGAGTGGAGTGTCCACCCACATGAATGAGATAAGGGGAGGGGGCACCCCATGGCGTCGGACAAGGAGGGGGCTTTCCCCCTCTCCCCTATAAAAGGAGGTGGAGACCTCCTCCCTCTCACACACATGCCCACTCCTCTAATATGCCCTTTGGTTGGCATCTTCTCCCTCTTGCTAGCCTTGTACATGGCCACTAGAAAAGGTGCTTAGGCAAAGCCCTGCTCAATATCTTCCCCTCCACCATCTCTACCATGTTGTAGCTCTACTGGAGTTCCCGGGGATCCACTACTTCCGCTGCCCGGCTAGAGCGACGGTCCAGGAGTCGTCGGCACACCGTACATGTGACCGATTACGGAGGCGCTGCCCTCTTCTAGAGCTGATTGTCTACACGTCCTTGAGGACGGTAGTGTAAACTCTACAACAAAAATGTTTGTTTATGGGAACATTATCCCACGTTACAGTCCTCGAGGGTGAGTCCATCTAAAACCGTTACATCTATCTCCTAGATATGATCTTGGTGGTTGCCATTGTAGGAAATTTATTTTTGTTTTCCATGCAACGATCCCCATGAGTGGTATTAGAGCTATGTCTATGCATAGATGCTTTGTACGGCTAGAACACATGGAGATGTGGGCGTTGATGATCATGTTATTGCAAATCTTTTGTACTTCAGATATTGGTGGCATAGTGGGATGAAGCGGCCCAGAAAAACTTTACACGTCCTCGCACATGAGACCTATTCAACGCTTGACATGCAACTAGTTTTGCATAAGTGTCTAGTGAGTGTATGTGTCTCCCACTATAGTTGATATCTGACTTACAATAGTCTTCTTAATAACTTGGTTATCACTGTTGTGGCTGAAGTTCGTAGGTAGAACGGTTTTTTCCTAGAAAGCCCACAATCACGTAAAATATGCAAAAATAAATTAGAGGCGTCTAACTTATTTTTGCAGGGCATGTGATGTGATATGGTCTATGATACAAAGATTGTTGTATGCAATGTGTTTTATTATAAGATAAAACAACTGACATGAGCCATATGGTTGTTATTTTATTTTATGGCATGCGTGCCGAAAAATGGAAATCTATGTATTTAGATTAGTGGATAACAACCATGATGGTGGTACCATGGACCTTGGTGGCACACCGTTGGAATGATGGAAATCATGCCAAGACGCACAAGATGGAGATCAAATGTGAGAAGGACCATATCATATCACATTATATATGCATGTGATGTTTATCCTTTGATGCATCTTATTTTGCATTGATTTGATCGCCTCGGTACTATGTGATTGCCTTGGTAGAATTATAAGAGGATCCCTCCCACTAAATATCAAGATAATAATATGTTCTTCCTTAGTATGCACCGTTAAGAAAGTTTTTCATATCGAAGAACCACGTGATGATCGGATGTGATAGATTCGACATTCGCATACAACAGGTGTAAGATAGTTTTACACACGCGAATACTAAGGTTCTTACTTGACAAGCCTAGCATATACTGACATGGCCTCGGAACATGAATCGAAAGGTAAAGCATGAGTCATATGGATGATATGATGCCTATACGATGCTCGCCATTGGAGCTGCACCACCACTCATGATGATCGGTCGTGGCATAGTGAATTTGGTTCGTGTAATCGCTAAAATGACTAGAGGGATGTCATTTTGAGTGGGAGTTCTCATAATTAATTTTTGAATTTACTTGAACTCTATCTGTTTTAAACCTAGTCTAAATAGTCTTGGCAAAGACATTGTAGATTATGGCACCTCCTGCATTCAATTTTAATGCATTTCTTAAGAAAGAAAAGCTGCAAGACAATGGGTCTAACTTCACCAAGTGGCACCGCAACTTGAGGATTATCCTCGCGGGCATGAAAAGGTCCTATGTGCTTGACGATCCGTTATGTGACGCCCCTAAAATGATGCTCCTCAGGAGGAGCATACTGTGTATGACAAAAAGTCTGATAACTACACTCATGTGCGGTGTGCGATACTCCAATCGTTGGAGCTAGAATTTCAAAAGCGCTTTGAACTTACTAATGGTGATGTCATGGTGGAGGAACTCAAAACTATGTTTGGGGACTAAATCCATGTGGAGAGATATGAAAAGTTCTTTAGCACAAAGATGGAGGAGCACAACTCTATGAACGAGCATGTCATTAAGATGACGGGCTACACTCAACGTCTTGCGACACTGGGATGTGAGATTCCAGTTGATCTCATGATGGATAGGGTTCTACAATCGCTCCCACGAAGTTACAAAGGGTTTGTAATTAATTACAAGATGGATGGTGCGTACAAGTCTCCCACTGAACGTGCAACTATGCTTAAGACTACTGAGGTAGACATCAAAAAGGAACATAAAGTGTTGATGGTCAATAAAACCTCCAGTTTCAAGAAAAGAGGCAAGAAAGGCAAGCCTAAAGATAACTTCAAGATGGACGGCAAACCTGTTGCCGCGCTTGAGAAGAAAACCAAGGGAGGCCCTAAGCCCAATACTGAGTGCTATTACTGCAAAGGGGCTGGTCACTTTAAGCGAAACTTCTCGAAGTACTTGGCATATAAGAAGGCCGGGAAAGTTAACAAAGGTATATGTGATATACATGTTATTGATGTGTACCTTACTAGTAGTCAAAGTAGTACCTGGTTATTTGATAACTGTTCGGTTGCTAATATATGTAACTCGAAATAGGGACTAAGGAATACTCAACCACTAGCGTAGGATGAAGTGACGATGTGCGTTGGCAATGGATCGAGGGTTGATGTGATTGCCATCGGGACGCTGCCACTTCATCTACCATCGGGATTGACAATAAACCTAAATAGTTGTTATTATGTGCCTGCGTTGAGCATGAACATCATGTCTGGATCATGTTTAATGTAAGAAGGTTATTCATTTGTATACGAGAACAATGGTTGTTCCTTTTATATGAATAATATATTTTATGGTCATGCACCTATGTTGAATGGTTTATTTGTTTTGAATCTTGATATTAGTAGTACACATATTCATAATGTGAATGCCAAAAGAATCAAGTTGAATGATGATATTGCTATATATATGTGGCATTGCCGTTTGGGTCATATTGGTGTCAAACGCATGATAAATCTCTATTCTAATGGACTGCTGGAATCACTTGATTATGAATCGTTTGAAACATGTGAACCATGTGTAATGGGCAAGAACTCCGTTCTCCGGAACAATGAAGCGTGCGACCTACTTGCTGGTAATAATACATACCGATGTATGTAGTCCGATGAGTGTGTCGGCACATGGTGGATATCGTTATTTTGTAACCTTCACGGGTGATTTAAGTGGATATGGGTATATTTACTTAATGAAACATAAATATGAAACATTTGAAAAGTTTAAGGAATTTCAGAGTGAAGTAGAAAATCATCCTAACAAAAAGATCAAGTTTCTACGATTCGATCATGGAGGAGAATATCTTAGTTACGAGTTTGGCACACACATGAGAAAATGTGGGATAGTTTCACAACTCACTCCCGCTAGAACACCACAACATAATGGTGTATCTGAATGTCGTAATCGAACTTTATTAGATATGGTATGATCTATAATGTCCCTTACCGATTTGACACTGTCATTTTGGGGTCATGCATTAGAGACAACTACAATCACTTTAAATAGGGCACCACCGGAATCCGTTGAAATTACACCAGATGAATTATGGTTTGGAAAGAAATATAAGCTGTCATTTCTAAAAGTTTGGGGTTGTGATGCTTATGTGAAGAAACTTCAGCCTAATAAGCTCAAACCCAAAGCGGAAAATGTGTCTTCATAGGATACCCAAAAGAAACAATTGGGTACACCTTATATCAATGATCCGAAGGCAATTTTTTTGTTGCCAAGAATGGATCCTTTCTAGGAAAAGAGATTCTCTCAAAAGGTGTCAGTAGTAGGAAGGTAGAACTCGATGAGGTTATTGAACCTTCTCTTCCTAAAGTGGCGAGTAGCGCAACACTGGAATCTGTTCTAGTGTTGACTCCACCAATGGAAGAAGGAAATCATGATGAGGTACCTCCCCCTTCTCATGAAACTCTAATAAAGGGTACTACCAAACCTCGCAGGTCGGGAAAGATACGTACAACTCCTGAATTGTACGGTGATCTAGTCCTAAATTTCATGGTAGATAGAAGCGATGATCTTGCAACGTATGATGAAGCGATGATGAGCCTAGATTCCAACAAATGGCTTTAAGCTATTGATGTCTACGCACTTCTATTCTTGTAGACAGTTGTTGGGCCTCCAAGTGCAGAGGTTTGTAGAACAGCAGCAAGTTTTCCCTTAAGTGGATCACCCAAGGTTTATCGAACTCAGGGAGGAAGTGGTCAAAGGTATTCCCTCTCAAGCAACCCTGCAATCAAGATACAAGAAGTCTCTTGTGTCCCCAACACACCCAATACGCTTGTCAGGTGTATAGGTGCACTAGTTCGGCGAAGAGATAGTGAAACACAAGTGGGATGGATAATTATAAGCGGTAAAGGTGATAGAAAATAACTTGATCGCGTGGAAGAGACTAAAGTAAAACTGAAATAAAGATGGAAGCAAGCAAACATGTAACAGATCTAGTAGCAAACGGTGTTTCAATGCTTAGAAACAAGGCCTAGGGATCATACTTTCACTAGTGAACACTCTCATATAAATATATTCTCTTTATGATACTACTCTTAACTACTCTCCGGTTGGACACTCTAATCGATGGTAGGGCTATAACAGCACACCTCAAAGTAAGTCTTTCCCATCTAGAAAACCCCACACTGTCACCTTGAGCACTAGATGAGTCCAACAAACACCACAATTTCATAAAGACATCCAACTCCAAATATAACTCATAACAAGTATTTTTAATCTCTAGCCTAAGTGCCACCATGGTGAGCATGCTGTCACTTTCACACACATGGGGA
The DNA here is from genome assembly GCA_910589775.1 of Avena eriantha. NCBI lineage: Eukaryota > Viridiplantae > Streptophyta > Magnoliopsida > Poales > Poaceae > Avena > Avena eriantha. Next base: position 108,684,849 of record OU342746.1, on the reverse strand, counting down.
GAGCAGAGATTCATTAAAGCACTTGAGTAGCAAGGTAGATCTACTTGATTACAAAGCTCATGATCACAATATGATCACGCATAGAGAGAGATGAACACATAGCTACCGGTAGAATCCTTAGCCTCGAGAGAGAACTACTCCCTCCTCATCATGGGGATCAGCAATGGTGATGGAGATGGTGGTGGAGATCGATGGAGATGGCGGTGAAGATGGTGAAGAGGCAGCGCCAGTGGCACGGAGGACTCCTTTCCCGCCGCAGGTATCATAGGGGAGCATCGCCACTTAGCACCCTTCCTTCATGGCTTCTTGGGAGCCCTTCCCCATGGAGATGGGATCTATGGGGGAGGCAAAACATGGCTTTGGTGGCTGCAAATTCGTGGGTGGAGGTCTCCTGGCGAATTATGTTTCCTCCCTTTATGTAGCATTTCGGATTCCCATCATCCCATCTTGGCCTGCAGTAAATCGGGCCTAAAAGGCCCGTCCGGACACGGAATCAGCTAAATTTTATATCCAGAACGTTTGTCGCGAAATTTCCAACAAATTTATAGTTGAAAAGTGTTCTGTTTGACGCCGTCTTCGACCCAAAACGTGACCATCTTCAAAAAGAGTTCTGAGACAGATTTCTGGAAAATCCCAATTTGACTCCAACAAGGTTTCCACTTGTATTCTTGGTAATTCCTACACATCAAAGTGTAAAATAAAAACATTGTGCACTTTTGCAACTATTAGTAGGTTAGTCCAAGAAATCATATGAATAGTACTCCAAAGTCTGGGCAAAACATAAGAAAGTAGATAAAACCAAGCATGGAACATCAAAACTTATAGATACATTTGCAATGTATCAACATCCCCAAGCTTAACTCCTTCTCTTCCTCGAGTAGGTAAGTGATAAAAAGAAAGAATAATTTTTGAGGTGACATGCACCATAATAAACTTGATCAAAGTATTTGTAAAGCATTGAAAGCTGGGATTAAAGTACTTCAACATAGCATGAAGGATAAAGTTGTAGCAATAAGACATAGCAACTATGTTGCAACATGAAAAGGCACAAACAAAAGATTCATGAATAACAATGCTTTGCAAGATGTTTGTTTGTTTCACATAAAGAAAACATAGCATAGTGGCATTCAGCTTGTCCTTAGCAAACCTAAATGCATAGGACACCTTCAAAGTTTACAAGAGTGACTAGATACAAATAGTTTAAAACAAGCAATATCAATGTATGCATCAATCAACAAGTCTTGGGACAATGCACATACAACTAAGAATGGCCACTATGCTCTCAAAGTAGGTGCATAAAGGTAGAAAGTGGAGACTCAATATATAAGTGGAAGAAGGTCCTTCATAGAAGGAAGCAGAGATTCAAGTTACATAAAGAGCTTCCAAAAATTATGGTACTTATAGCTTTCAGCTCTCATTGCCCCTATCATAAGCATCTTGAAGTGATTAAGGTTAAAGTGAACAAACTATGGTGTACATGCTTTCCGAAGTATAAGTCAGAAATCTCATGTCCCTTGAATACGAGGGCCGCTCCTCATGCTACTCAAATTTAGTCATCAGTAAGTTCTTGTCATCGTAAGTACACGTGTATCATAGAGAACCGCCAACGGGGTACCCATTGCCCGATGATACGGAAGAATCCCCATATCAAAATGACAAGGCAAGCAGACAACAAGCATCTCAGCAATTTTCTTATTTACCATGGGAATATGGTGCTTTTTTCTCTCTTTCCTCTTTTCATGATATCTTTTTTTCTTTTTCTCTCTTTTTTTCTCAATAGGACTCTTTTTTTATAAGAAGAACGCTTCATAGACAGCTCATTATGGTTACGCTGCAGGTTTCCACCATGTCAGCATGGATTAGACCAGCGGCCCAGGCGTTTCTCTAACACATATACATAACTCCATGGACTTACAAGCTCCCCTTTCATTTCACACCGACGATATCCATAGACAAAAGAGCATGATATCAACTAGGTACAAAGTACCTGTGCAATGTTGAAAGCTTTCCCCATGACAGCATGGTTCTGCTAATTCCCAACAAATAAGTGAAAGCATATACAATATATATGACACAATGGTTCAAGTTTATTAAGGGTAAGAAAATTAAAGTGTGCCATCAAGTTCGTGAGAGCTTTAATCACTAGTTTTCTCATAACAAGTGGAAGGTAAACAAAAGCATGAATTTACTTGGAATAGCATAAGCTAGTAGGTAGGTATGGTGGACTCTTTGGAATAAATTGGTTTAGGGATTTGGATGCATGAGTGGAACTCATACTTTGTGGTGGAGGCTAGCAAACGACTGGGAGCGACAAACTAAGAGAGCAATAATGGTCATAATCATGCAGAGCGACAAAACATCATTGATCAAAGCATAAAGTGATACTACAAGTTGAAAACTAAAGGATCATAAAGGCTATGGTGACTTGAGATAGTCATAACATGGTGTGAGCATGCGCCAAGTCAACCCAAATAAAACATCAAAGGAGAATACCACTATACTATGCTTTAATATGCTAAAACAACGCATGATTCATCCAAGGCACATTAAGCAATCTCAATTGTTTATAACAAGTCATGCTATAGCAAATAATACTAAGCATAAAGCCAAAATAATATCAAGCATGGCATGACAAAGCATAGGTCACAGTCAAAAACAAGCTCTTTTTACCACATAAGCATGAACTTTCCTACTCTTTTCCAAACCAAACCAAACTATTTGCAAACCAATATATGAAAGAGGGGGTCCAACCAATTTATTCAGAAAACTAAGCAAACCAAAGCAAACGAAAACCAAAACAAAAACGAAAAAGAAGATGCTCCAAGAAAAACACAAATGTGCATGAAACAATAAAAATGAAGCGTTTGGAAGAAACCTGGATTTTTATTGATGAAGAAGGGGATGCCTTGGGCATCTCCAAGATTTGATGCTTGTACTTCTTGGATAATTCTTGGGGTGACACGCGTGGCATCCCCGAGCTTGAGCTTTAGTCCATCCTTCATCTCATTACTCATTCCTTCCATACACCTGGAATTTTTCCTTCATACAAAACTTCACACAATCTTTATTAGCAACATTAATGCACTTAAGATAAATAAGTCTTAAGGTTCAGTTCTAACACCAAATAATCTTCCATTAGAACACTAGCTACTGTAGCACTTCCCTCAAAAATCTCAATTCCCCAAAAGAACATAAGAAGGAACCAACAAGAAGTAAATGCAGAAAATGGCAGAAATCTTTCAAAACAGACCAGCAGGTAAAGACGAATTTTTTCGAAGACCTTTTGTTGCTCAAATAAAAAAGTGTTGAACTAACGACAGTTAGATAACAACCTGGGTCAGAAGCACAAACAATTACAGCTCAATCCGAAATACAGACCTCTTTCACGAATTTTTACGGTGAAGCACATAAATCTGTTTCGGGACAGCAACTTTCCCAATCATTACTTCTCTCTCATTAGAGGTTACTCTTGGCACAAAAAGCAAATAAAAAGGATAAGGAGAGGTTTTTACAGAGGTAATAACTTCAAAGACTCATCTAAATTTTTTGGATTATCTCCCAATAAGTACTTTTCTTTAACGCCTTTAAGTTAGGCTTGATAGTTTGCGAAGATGCTCACATAAGAAATATGAATTGAAGTAAAAGAGAGCATCAAGAAGAAAATTCAAAACACATTTAAGGACAAGTCATGAAAGCACAAAGCAACAAGCATAGGAAAGCAAAACAAGTGCAACTTCAAAATTTTCAACATAAAGAGGGGAAACTTAATATTATTGAGATGCATAAAACCATGTTTCCCTCTATCATAATAACTTTCAGTAACATCATGAATAAAATTAACAATATAACGATCACATAAAACATTCTTATCATGAGCCACATGCATATAATCATTATTACTCTCCACATAGGCATAGTCATTCTTATTAATTGTAGTGGGAGCAAATTCAACAAGATAGCTATCATTATTATTCTCATCACCATAATCATCAAATATAGGAGACATATTGTAATCATTAATTTTCTCCTCAATAGTAGGTGGACTGAAATAACATATTCATCATTGTAATCATCATATATTGGAGGCATAGTATCATCAAAGTAAATTTTATCCTCCGTGCTTGGGGGACTAAAAATATCTTGCTCATCAAAACTAGCTTCCCCAAGCTTAGACTTTTCCATAGCATTAGCAATAATGGTGTCCAAAGAATTCATACTAACAACATTTCTATTAGCATGCAAATAAAGTTCCATAGGTTTTTTAATTTTCTCTTCAAACACTTCATGTCCTAACTCAAGATAAATACTATAAAGCTCTCTAATTTTGTTGTTGTTTTCCATTAAGCCTAACTAGTGAAAACAAGAAACAAAAAGACAAAATTGCAAAATCTAAAGGAAATAACTTCGAGCACTCACACCGGAGGATGTGAGTACCTTTTACCTTACCTCCTCGGCAACGGCGCCAGAAAATAGCTTGATGTCTACGCACTTCTATTCTTGTAGACAGTTGTTGGGCCTCCAAGTGCAGAGGTTTGTAGAACAGCAGCAAGTTTTCCCTTAAGTGGATCACCCAAGGTTTATCGAACTCAGGGAGGAAGTGGTCAAAGGTATTCCCTCTCAAGCAACCCTACAATCAAGATACAAGAAGTCTCTTGTGTCCCCAACACACCCAATACACTTGTCAGGTGTATAGGTGTACTAGTTCGGCGAAGAGATAGTGAAACACAAGTGGGATGGACAATTATAAGCGGTACCGGTGATATAAAATAACTTGATAGCGTGCAAGAGACTAAAGTAAAACTGAAATAAAGATAGAAGCAAGCAAACGATCTAGTAGTAAACAGTGTTTCAATGCTTAGAAACAAGGCCTAGGGATCATACTTTCACTAGTGAACACTCTCATATAAATATATTCTCTTTATGATACTACTCTTAAGTATTATCCGGTTGGACACTCTATCGATGGTAGGGCTATAAAAGCACACCTCAAAGTAAGTCTTTCCCATCTAGAAAACCCCACACTGTCACCTTGAGCACTAGATGAGTCCAACAAACACCACAATTTCATAAAGACATCCAAGTCCAAATATAACTCATAACAAGTATTTGTAATCTCTAGCCTAAGTGCCAGCATGGTGAGCATACTGTCACTTTCACACACATGGGGAGAGCAGAGATTCATTAAAGCACTTGAGTAGCAAGGTAGATCTATTTGATTACAAAGCTCATGATCACAATATGATCATGCATAGAGAGAGAGATGAACACATAGCTATCAGTAGAACCCTTAGCCTCGAGAGAGAAGTACTCCCTCCTCATCATGGGGATCAGCAATTGTGATGGAGATGGTGGTGGAGATCGATGGAGATGGCGGTGAAGATGGTGAAGAGGTAGCGGCGGTGGCACGGAGGACTCCTTCCCCGCCGCCGGTATCACAAGGGAGCACCGCCCCTTAGCACCCTTCCTTCATGGCTTCTTGGGAGCCCTTCTCCATGGAGATGGGATCTATGAGGGAGGCAAAAACGTGGCTTTGGTGGCTGCAAATTCGTGGGTGGAGGTCTCTTGGGCGAATTAGGTTTCCTCCCTTTATATAGCTTTTCAGATTCCCATTATCCCATCTTGGGCTGCAGTAAATCGGGTCTAAAAGGCACGTCCGGACTCGGAATCAGCTAAATTTTATGTCCAGAATGTTTGTCACAAAATTGCCAACAACTTTCTAGTTGAAAAGGTTTCTGTTTGACGCCGTATTAGACCCGAAACGTGACCATCTTCGAAAAGAGTTCTGAGACAGATTTCTGGAAAATCCCAATTTGACTCGAACAAGGTTTCCACTTGTATTCTTGGTAATTCCTACACATCAACGTGTAAAACAAGAACATTGTGCACTTTTACAACTATTAGTAGGTTAGTCAAAGAAACCATATGAAAATTACTCCAAAGTCTGGGCAAATCATAAGAAAGTAGATAAAACCAAGAATGGAACATCAAAACTTATAGATACATTTGCAATGTATCAGCTATGCAATCTGAGATGGAATCCATGTACAAAACCAAGTTTGGACTTTGGTGGACTTATCTTATGACCGAAAGGCCATTGAAAATAAATGGATTTTCAAAAAAAAACGGACGCTGACGATAATGTGACCGTCTATAAAGCACGACTTGTCGTGGAGGGGTTCTAACAAATTCAAGAAATTGACTACAATGAGACTTTCTCACCGGTAGAGATGCTAAAGTCTGTTAGGATTATGTTAGCAATTGCTGAATTTTTCGATTATAAAATATGATAGATGGATGTGAAGACAACTTTCCTTAATGAAAACGTTGAGGAAGAGTTGTATATGATGCAATGGAATACCTCGAACCTTACGCTCTGAGCTCAAGCCTATTAACCAGAAGTGGACAGGACGTACTACCGTGGGGTCGCGCAGCCACACACAGTAGGCCCACCTCGTGGAGCAGGGCACAGTATCGTCCAACCATGCCACCCCCTTTTAGAACATCGGGACTAGAGTGAGCGGCATAATCGATAGGTAACGTGACCAAGACATACACAAATGAATATGTATATCGGTGACTTGCAATATACATCAGAGTCACACAATCTAGAAATAATAGAAACATAAATATTCAACGCCATACGGCAAGATCTAAATATCCTAGATAGATACAATATTTTAGGATACATCCTCATACATCACGCAACAGAGTATCAAGCGGAAGCGGAAAACATGATCTGAGTATGAATAAGAAGCAAATCGGCATAAGATGCCCTGAAAGTAAGCACACCCCACCCACAGATCTCATGGATCTCCATCCCCAGAATCTCTACACCGGACAGTCGTTGCCCCCATCATCTGTCTCCCCAACCCAGTAACCTTCCTCAGAGTATACATGTCCATCTGAACCAAATATTTATCGTGTGAAACCCTAGGGGTACTCAGCAAATCTTAATGCATCTAAAGGGAACAACCTGGGTGACGCAAGTGCAACTAAAGATAATATCTACCAAGTTCTATGGATACACACTACACATCCGCCCAACCAGAGATGGACAGACGCTCATAATTAATAGCATCAGTTATATAAGCAACATAAATAAACATCATTCGCCCTCCTTCTCGCTTACCAACGAGAAGGCGGGAGAACATCCCATCCGTTGGTAATTTTATTAACCATTCCATGAGTATTGCACTTTTTACTAGCCATATCCTAGTCAAATTAAAGGGGTACTTTAGTTATGCTTGTCTATGATCGAGAAACTGTGCTCCAAGTCGTCCATAACCGCGGACACGGCTTTCCGAAAGATTTATCCTACAGGGGTGCACAAATAGCAACACACACATGATCAACCTCAGGAAGAACCAAATAAAACACAACGAGGCCTCACAATAATGCATTCACAGGATTCATAAATTATTTTAGGAGCCACCCTAATAAGCTACCTGCAACAAAGTTGGCCGGCTCCGAGACGGACCCAGGGTTTGCGACAATGGATGTAAACGACTAGGAACTCAGAAGTGTGACTGGGCTTGTTGATACCGCGTAAATATTCCGCATTCCTAAAAAGTACTGGTGATCGACGCACAATCGTAAATAAAGTAGTAAAGCATGGCATAAGTATAAGATAGTAATAAATCCCCAAACTAGTTTGCGGCCCCAAGAAATAAAGTGTGAATCTAGCTTAGACGAAGGGGCATCCATAGAGTCTCCCGTATGTAGATAGTGCGAATAGTCAAGGAATAGGAATCAAGTACTCGGGGTCCTACGGGACACAAGTGAGCTTAAACAACCAAATAGCAGATAATGCTCACCGATGCCTCTTTCATTAGTTATCCCATTACTAGTTAGGTGAAGTTGTTTAGGTACCTCGTTATCCAAAGACTCGCACAAACCCTACACATGTAGTCCTACGACTCGCATGGCTCAAAGAACTACTGTAGTAATGTCTCATGGGATTGACGAACAAGCTTCGGTGGGGTTTAAAAGTAAAAGCTATGCAACACTTGGGATTCAATTTAATGCAATCGCAACTCAGTGATGCAAGAGTGAGATAGAAGCATAGGTACTATATGTACGCAATCATGGGGAATTATTTGCCTGGCAGTTCTGTTGCGGAATAAGAAGGATCTGGGTAATACTCCTGAGACTCCTAGTATTCTCCTTGCTCAGTGTCTATCCGGATAAAAGCCAAACACACAAGGGCCAAAATAAATACATTACACAATCATATAAATCATATGCAACAAGCAAACAAGGTATGTGATGATGTAATTATGCACAATTGCATGGTATAACATAGAATAGCATGGGTGAGGTGTGGAAACAATAATAAAGCACTTCATTAATTTATTTAGGCATGTTTTACTCCCATAAATAGTTATGATTATTTAATATTTATATGATGCATAGTTTAATTCATATCATCGAATGCATAATCAGAACGGTCTCGTCGCACTGATCGACTTAGACATATTATTTGACAAATTTGGAATTATGGAATTAAAGTTATGAATTTATTAGAAAAAGGCATTAATTGGCATTTAAATGATTTCAAATTTTAAATTGCTCAAAAATTGTTTTGGATGGCATATTTGAATTGCTCACATTTTTCTGATAAAAAACATATATCAGTTGCAAAATTTGAATTTATGAATTTAAAATTATTATTTGATGCAAATAATTCCAAAAGGTGTCAAATGTCACAGGTTTAACTTGTTAGGGTTGACTCTGGTAAAATTTGAATTTATATTTGGATTCATGTTTAAATTTGAATCACTTTTCATTTTGAAACTTTTGCAAATTTGAAATATATGAATTTATTTAGATATAGTTTATATTCTGATTTTTCAGAAAATGGCCAGAACTTTTGCCACCGGGGGACTTTCTACCCACCGTCACCGACATGCGGGTCCATGGCAGCGAGGCCACCTCACGCGCGCTGACAGAGGGGCCTACAATGTGGGACGCGGAGGGATCTGTCTGTGATCGACAAAAAACTCCGGGGGGCATTCCGCAAAAGTGCGACCCATGTGTGATCCTAACACTTCTCTGAACCACGAGATCCCGACAGCGACGACACTTTACAGCGAGGATGGCAGCGCAACAGCTGCGCGAAAGGGGGTGCGCAAAGAGCAGCGAGGGTCTGGAGGGGAACAGGCGGCGCGTGGGTTGCTAGTCGAGTTGTTCTACTGCAGAGCGTGAGAGCGCGGCAGCGACGGGGACCTTAATCGGGCAGCGAAAACGGAAGTGGCTAAAAGGGGAAGGTCAGTAGGGGAGGTGGTGCTCACCGCATTTGATTTTCTCACCGAAATCGGAGTTGGGGCGGCCGGAGATGGCGTGGCGACAACGATAGAGGCGGCCCTGCTCGGGCTTGACAGGGGGATGGCCGGGAGTGGCTCTTTGCGGCTTCGGCTCCTTCCCGACGAGGCGCTTCGACGCAGATGAAGAAGAAGACACGATGACATGGCTCAGCTCCTCCTGTTTTTGGCCATGGCGGCGTTGCGTTACAGGTCTCGGTGGCATGGGATAAAAGGAAGGAGGGAGAGGGGAATAAATCTATGGTTCCAGGGGGTACCTCGGATAGGGATAAGGAGGGGCTCGGGCTACTATCGTTGTCGATGGAGGGAGACAGTGACCTGTCGCACTGGACGCTTTCTGTCTGCAATGAGAGAGAGAGAGAGGCGACATCTACAAACAGAAAGAAAAAGAAGAATAGGAGCCGGTGTTCTCTCCGTCAAAGCGGTACGGGTCGAGCCAGCTGTTCTGGGCCTGCCCAAGAGGGAGGACGGTGGTGGCTAGGCTACTGCTACAGGGCTAGGCCAAAAAGGGGACTGCAGGCCAGGTAAGCTATTCTCCTTTTTTTAGTTTTATTTTATTATTAGCTTTGTTTTCTTTTGTTTTGTTTCAAATTCAAAACAACCTCTAACTCAGGTTATTTTGCAACTATGCAGGTGATTATTAAAAGAAAGTTAAGGCATCCAAAAAGAGATTAAGTAGGAGGAAAAAGATGGAACTGGAAATTTATTTGGATCATCTTGTTTGAATTGACTTCGAACAAGCTTCACTCAAAATATTTCATAAAGCAACCAAATAGAAGAAAAAGAAGAGGGGATTTGCATGGGCCATGCATGATTCAAATGGACCACTAGTACTAGTTGTGAAGACATCTACCTACCCATATGGCCATTTATTTATGCATGCATTCAAATTTGAATATAGCAAATATTTAGGAAAGCTTGATCTCTCATATTGTATGGATTAAAACAAGCATAAGTGAATATAGATAAGCCATGCTAGTGTGTGGTTCCACTGGAAGAATATTTGACCCATTTATATTTAGACATGCTCACCCTTTTAAAACAAACCATATAAAGATATAAGCAACCCCCACATGTGGTATAGAAGTGGATCCATCTTTATATATGTGAGCTAGACAAGAACCAAAGAAGTGCAACTGCCCACATATAGTTTGGATATTGGAATTATAAGGTGGTGTCATAGAAAAGGTGGTGGAGTTAAGAAAAGATATGCCCTCAACTCAACTTGGGCATCAAGCATTTATCAAGAACCAAATACAGTGTATCAAGAGGCAACTACAATATATAATGCATATGGGATAACAACCAAAAAGAGAGGTTTTATATGATGCACAAATACAAGGTGGCATGGTGACATGAGCATGATAGAATGATGATACACAAATAAATGTAGGAAGTAACATTTTCTTATTAAACCATGTAGCATTACAGATGTTAGACTGGATGCTACATGCAACCTAAAGATTTTGTTGATCCTAAGGATTCTAACAAGGTATGCAAACTTCAGCGATCCATTTATGGACCGAAGCAAGCATCTTAAACTTGGAATCTCGATTTGATGAAGTAATCAAAGGTTTTGGACTTGTCCAAACCATCGTAGAAGCTTGTATTTGAGGCCCCACAAGTATAGGGGGTGTATCGCAGTATTTTCGATAAGTAAGAGTGTCGAACCCAACGAGGAGCGGAAGGTGCTGACTAGTGGTATGGATCAGGAATTCTCTGCAAATACTTAGCAAACAGATTTTTAGGGGTTTTTGATAATGCAGGTAAATAAAGTACGAGTAAATAAAAGACAATAAGAATAAATGCAGCAAGTGGCCCAATCCTTTATTCAGCAAAGGACAAGCCAGTTGTATTACTTAAGATGACCAAACGTTCTCGAGGACACACGAGAAGACTGTCAAGTGCTTTCGCTTCATTTAGTTGATTAATCTTCTTTAGTTTGCTAAGTGTTATGTGGGTGAACCTGTGCTAATGTACCGACCTTCCTAGTACTAATACATACTTGTGATTATACCCCTTGCAAACATCCGTAAGTACAAGAAAGTAATTAAGGTAGAAACCTAACCATAGATTTAAACTCTAAGACCCTGACATCCCTTGTGCAATGGTTTCCTAACGGGGGTTTAGGTTTCTGCGACTCCGGCAACCCCTACGATTAGTAGCCAAATACACAATGCATTCCCCTAGGCCCATATAGGTGAAGTGTCATGTAGTCGACGTTCACATGACACCACTAGAAGAAGTACACCACAACTTATCAAACCATTGAATCTTTCTCAACACAATTCCACTACTAACAACATGACTTCTCCCATGTCCTCAAGAACAAAATGAACTACTCACAAGACATCATATGGATCATGATATGAGATGGAATAATGATGTTTAACTTTTTATCAATTCGTTGCCCAAGGACAGCACCTACAACAAAATCACTAGCATCACACATTATTTCAAAGGGTAAACTCCAATCAGGTCGGTGAACGATACGAGCTGTAGTTAAAGCCTTCTTAAGAGTTTCAAAAGCTTCCTTACAATCATCATCAAAAACAAAGGGTACATCTTTTTGAAGAAGAGTAGTGAGGGGTTTTGATATCTTAGAGAAATCTTTAATAAACCTTCTATAGAAACTAGCATGAGCAAGGATACTACGAATACCTTTGATGTCTCTTCGACAGGGCATTTTCTCAATTGCCTCAACTTTAGCTCTATCCACTTCTGTGCCTCTTTCAGAAACCTTATGCCCAAGGACAATCCCTTCATTAACCATGAAGTGGCATTTCTCCCAATTAAGAACAAGATTAGTTTCTTCACACCTCTGCAAAACTTTATCAAGGTTGTGCAGACAATTATCAAAAGAAGTTCCATAGACGGATAAGTCATCCATGAACACTTCCACAATTTTCTCACAAAAACCATGAAAGATAGCAGACGTGCATCTTTGAAAAGTAGCAGGAGCATTACATAAACCAAAAGGCATACGTTTATAATCATAGGTTCCGTAGGGACATGTAAAAGTAGTTTTTTCTTGATCTGGTTGTTTAACAGCTATTTGAGAGAAACCGGAGTATCCATCAAGAAAACAAAAAATGGGTATTTTTAGACAACCTTTCTAACATTTGATCGATGAAAGGAAGCGGGTATTGATCTTTCTTAGTAACCTTGTTAACTTTCCTGAAATCAATGCACATTCTATAGCCTACTACTATTCTTTGGGAAATAAGCTCATCATTATCATTAGGAACAACGGTAATTCCTCCCTTTTTAGGAACACAATGAACAGGACTAAACCATTCACTATCAGCAATAGGGTAAATAATACCAGCATCAAGGAGTTTCAATACCTCATTTCTTACCACTTCCTTCATCTTAGGATTTAGACGCCGTTGGTGCTCTACTACTGGCTTTGCATCTGGCTCTATATTGATAGCATGCTGACATATAGTAGGATAAATCCCTTTTAAATCATCCAGAGTATAGCCCATAGCCTCTCGGTGATTCTTCAAAACCTCCAATAATCGTTTCTCTTCCTTCCCTGAAAGTTTAGAGCTAATAATAACAGGATATATCTTTTTATCATCAATGTAAGCATATTTAAGATCGTCAGGGAGAGGTTTTATATCGAAAACCGGATCCTTTTTAGGTCGCAATGTGGTACCCAAGTCTTCTACAGGCAAGTTATGCTTAAGCATCTTAGGTTGACGACGGGGATCTCGTCAATCTCATTCCTTTCTTCCACGAAGATCTCACTTTCGTGATCTTCCATAAATTGCTGCAAAACATTGTTAGGAGCAAGAGAAATAGACGCAAGTTGTTCAACTCGAAAATCCTCATTATGGGTTTCATTTTCACAAGGTTCTTTAGTAAATTTCGAAAAATTAAACTCATAAGATTCCCCATCAAACTTAGTCAAGATTTTCTCCCTCTTGCAATCTATAATAGCTCCACAAGTACTCAAGAAAGTTCTACCAAAAATGATGGGATAAGTTTTACTAGCAGCTGAACCAAGTACTAGAAAATCAGCGGGATATTTAATCTTACCACAAAGAACTTCTACATCCCGCACAATACCAATTGGAGAAATGGTCTCTCTATTTGCAAGGTGAATAACCACATCAATCTCTTCCAACTCGCAGGGACTGATTTCATGCATAATTTCTTTATAAAGCTCATAAGGAATAGTACTTGAACTTGCACCAATATCACACAAACCATAATAGCAATGATCACCAATTCTAACAGAAAGCACAGGGACACTAGCCTTTTTAGTTCTATTAGGATGTGCGACAATATTAGAAGCGTCCTCACAAAAGACTATGTGCCCATCTTCTACACTTTTAGTGACAAGATCTTTAACAATTACTACAACAGGTTCAATATTTATTTGTTCATCAGGTTTTACAGTTCTCTTTTCACTTTTAGTGATTACACTAGTTATCATAGGATGATCCTTTACCTTATCTGGGAAGGGTATCTTCTCGATATAAGGTTCAGGTAAAATGTGATCACTAGTGCAATACTCAGTACTCCCAACAGGAACACAGTCAACAATATCTTTATAAGGTGCATGGCACTTGCTCCATCCTTTTTTTGCGATTTCAATATAAGAAGCAAAAGACTTAAAACAATTTGTAATAACTTGTAAATCAAGACCATAAGCATTACTAATATTTTGAAAATCATCGGTTCCCATAAAAGATTCAATGCATTCATAATCATAATTTATACCTGAATTTCTACCTTTGTCATTCTCCCATGCTTCAGCATTGTCTTGAATACGGTCCAGAAGAGCCCATTTAGCTTCTTCTTCCATGCAAGTGAATTATCCACCACAAGAAGCATCCAATAAATCCTTATCATGTAGAGAAAGCCTTGCATAAAAGTTATTGATAATAATTTTGTTTGGGGAGCTCATGAATGGGACATTTGAGCATTAGTAACTTCAATCTCCCCCAAGCTTGAGCTGTACTATCTCCATCAAGAGGCCAAAAGTTGTATATTTGATTCTGATCTTTATGAATCTCACTAGGAGGATAAAACTTTGAATAAAAGAGAGGCACTATTTCCTCCCATTCAAGAGCTTGACCATTCTTCAGCAGCTTATACCAGTCCTCAGCTCTTCCTTTCTGTGATAATGAGAATAACTTCTTCTTAACTTGATCTATAGTAATACTTGCACACTTGAACAACCCACATAATTCGTGTATAAAGAGCAAATGAACATCGTGATGGACAGTTCCATCCCCAACATAATAGTTATCCATAACACGATCAATAATTCTTGTAGGTATTTTAAAAGTATCATTCTCAGCAGGTGGTGATTCATCTACTACCTTAGCAGTGGTAGTAGCATTACGAAATAAGAAACTCAGCAAATTATACATAATGAAAATAAAGCAACTAATAGAAGTAAACAATACTCACAGTAGAAGTTTCCTTTACTAGTTCCACTCTCCAATAGTGCTTCACTCCCCGGCAACGGCACCAGAAATAGTCTTGATGACCCACAAGTATAGGGGGTGTATCGCAGTATTTTTGATAAGTAAGAGTGTCGAACCCAACGAGGAGCAGAAGGTGCTGGCTAGCGGTATGGATCAGGAATTCTCTGCAAATACTTAGCAAATGGATTTTTAGGGTTTTTTGATAATGCAGGTAAATAAAGTACGAGTAAATAAAAGACAATAAGAATAAATGCAGCAAGTGGCCCAATCCTTTATTCAGCAAAGGACAAGCCGGTTGTATTACTTAAGATGACCAAACGTTCTCGAGGACACACGAGAAGACTGTCAAGTGCTTTCGCTTCATTTAGTTGATTAATCTTCTTTAGTTGTCTAAGTGTTGTGTGGGTGAACCTGTGCTAATGTACCGACCTTCCTAGGACTAATACATACTTGTGATTATACCCCTTGCAAACATCCATAAGTACAAGAAAGTAATTAAGGTAGAAACCTAACCACAGCTTTAAACTCTAAGACCCTGACATCCCTTGTGCAATGGTTTCCTAACGGGGTTTAGGTTTCTGTCAATCCGGCAACCCCTACGATTAGTAGCAAAATACACAATGCATTCCCCTAGGCCCATATAGGTGAAGTGTCATGTAGTCGACATTCACATGACACCACTAGAAGAAGTACACCACAACTTAAATATCAAACCATTGAATCTTTCTCAACACAATTCCATTACTAACAATATGACTTCTCCCATGTCCTCAAGAGCAAAACGAACTACTCACAAGACATCATATGGATCATGATAAGATATGGAATAATGATGTATAACAATCTGAACATAAACAATAATTCAATGGTTCACTCAATAGCATCAACTACAAAGACTAATCAACACCGGGAAAGTTTCCCCTAAGAACTATGCAAGATTCAACCCAATTGTTACAGCAATATGGAGGTGGTGATGATGGTGATGATGGTGGTGGTGATGATTATGATCATCCTGATGAAGTCCATCTTGATGGTGGTGTTGATGGCGACGATCTCCCCTCTCCGGTAAAGAATTCCCCTGGCAGAAATTTCTACCGAAGAGATATGTCTCTCTCGATGTTTTCCGCCCTGTAGAGGCGGCAGAATCTTTCTATGGTCGCTACCCCGAGTCTTAGGGTTTCGGGAGGATAATATACGCTAGAGGGGAGAGCTAGGGGTGGACCAGGGCGGCCACACCACCTGGTGGCGCGGCCTAGGCTAGCTCATGCCAGGCGGTGGTGTGGGCCCCTTGTGGCCAGTCTCAGCCTCCCCTTCTGGCTTCCTTCGTCTTCTGGAAAAATAGGATTTTCCATGTATTTTCCCAGCTTTTGTGATCTTCGCAAATTCTGCCTCCAAACAACACCTTTTCCATCAGAATCCTGACTGCAGCGGTCCATGCTCCAAAAGTCATCAACCATGCAAAAACAGGTGAAATAACATAAGTAACATCTCTTAATATGAAATATATCAATGAATAACAGTGAATTATGATATAGAATTGTGATGCAACATGGACGTATCAGTATTTACAAGAAAGTTAGAAAATGAATATTCTCATAATTGGACGGGACAAAAGCCGAAGTCAATATTTCACCGAGGGGGACACGGAGCCAGAACACTAGACGGAGAGGGGCCAGGGGCCGCCCACACCACCTGGCCGCGCGGCCAGGCCTGGCTCGCGGTAGGGGGTGGTGTGGCCGCCTAGGGCACCCCCTCGGCCTCCCCTTTTGCCTATAAGGTGCCTCCGATACAGAAACGCTAAGTACCCGATCAAAATTCCACGAAAGAGTCTGTAGCCGCCGTCATCTCTATACCTAGATCGGGAGGGATCTGAAGCTCTTCCCGGCACCCTGCCGGAAGGGAGAATTCACCCTAGAGGCCTTCTTCATCACCATGCAAGCCTCCGGTGTGATGCGTGAGTAGTTCATCCTTGGACTACAGGTCCATGTAGTAGCTAGATGGTTGGTTCTCCTCCTTTGTGCTATCATGTTTAGATCTTGTCAGCTCTGTTCATGATCAAGATCATCTATTTTTAATCATACATGTTGTGTTTGCGGGGATCCAATGGATATTGAGATGCTATTTCAGATTGATTATTTATTCTATCATGTCTTTGTTATTTGTGATCTTGCATGCTCTCCGTTGTTAGTAGATATCTTGGCCGAGTAGATGGAAGCAACTCCAAGAGGGAGTATTTATGCTCGATAGTGGGTTCATGCCTCTAGTAATCTGGGGAAGTGACAGAAATCTCTAAGGTACTAGATGTGATGTTGCTACTAGGGAAAAAAATAACAATCCTTTGTTCATAGAACAATCGTATTGTTTACTTTACACGCAATGCTTAATGCAATTATCTATTGCTTGCAACTTAATACTGGAGGGGCTTGGGATGATAACCTGAAGGTGGATTATTAGCCATATATGCAGTTGGATTACGGTCTATGTATAATGTTGTAATTCCCAATCAAATCTCATAGGAGTCAAGATGATTAGTATATGCATGTACGCTTTCTCGATGTTTGTCAATTGCCCCGCTGTAGTTTGTTCACCCAACATGTCATCTATCTTAAGAAGAATCACCTCTAGTGAACTATGGACCTCGGTCCTTTCTGTCACCATCAATCTACAACTG
Source organism: Avena eriantha (assembly GCA_910589775.1). Taxonomy (NCBI): domain Eukaryota; kingdom Viridiplantae; phylum Streptophyta; class Magnoliopsida; order Poales; family Poaceae; genus Avena; species Avena eriantha. The sequence continues at coordinate 108,667,414 of OU342746.1, read as the reverse complement.
TTTACTGTTTTCTTTTTACTTTCCGCAAGCTATTAGTTTGTTCCACACAATACGTTTAATCCTTTGTTTTCAGCAAAACCGGTGAGATTGACTACCTCACTATAAGTTGGGGCCAAAGTTCTGTGGTTGTGTTGTGCAGGATTCCAAGTTGGAAACAACACCTTGGAGGTGTTTCCTTAATCCTACGGGTTCGATAACCTTGGTTTCATAACTGAGGGAAACTTACTGTTGTGCTCATCATACCTTCCTCTTGGGGTTCCCCAATGAGCTCGATATCAACCACGAGCCAGCAAGTATTTTTCTGGCGCCGTTGCCGGGGAGTCAAGGACATCTTCACAAGGGGAGTCCCTCATAACCAATCTCTTTACTTTGTTTTATTTGTTTTTCTTAGTTTATTTTCGCTTTGTTTACTTGTTTCTTTATCAAAACACACACAAAAATTAGTTGTACTAGTTTGCTTTCTTTATTAAAAACACACAGAAAAAATTATTAGTTCCTATCTTAAGTTGCCATTATGTCTAGCATTGCTCCAATCACTATGTCACCTGAGGAAATGATTTTCACTTTTAAACAAGGAATTGAAGAGAGTTTCAAAGAAGCTTGGTCTAGAATCTCTGATTTACATGAAAAAACTGAACCTAAAATGACTCAAAGCTTGTTTCTTGGCAGTTTTTACCTTGGAATTACTCTTTGCTATAGATATGCTTTGGATGCTTTAGTGGGAGGATATTTCCTCCAATGCAATGAGGATGATGCTTTTAATGCCATAAATAAGTCGGTCTTTACTTACAACTTGCCTAGCAAACCTGATTCTTCCTTTATAAACATATTTGCTAGATTGAACACTCTTGAGACCAACACTGCTAGTTTAAAAGATTGCTATAGTACGCTTAGAGAGCATCATGACTATGTTCCAATAAATTCTGAACCCTCAAAATGGCTTCCCAGAGTAAAGATTGTTATAAATAATGAAACTTTTCATGCTCGCTGTGATATCATGTCTGAATTCTGTCTTATGCCTAAAGATATCTATGAATCTTTGAATCTTTGGGGACTTTCTAAAGGAGGAGGATAAATATTTCTTGCTAATAATGCCACAATATTACCCGTTGGAATTGCTGAAGGAGTGTTTACAAAGATCTTAGGGAAATGGTTTCTACTGATTATCTTGTTATTGAATGTGTAGGAAAAGGACAAATTACACTTGGAAGATCCCTATTAAAACTCCTTGGAGCAATAATAGATGTGAAAAAGGGCACCATGTATTTTTCTGCTCCACCAAACAATCATATGTTCCCCAAGGTTAAGAATAAAAGTAAGAGAGGTAAGGGCAAGAAATTTGGTTTTAATGCTTCTTCATTTGAGAATACTTGATTCTTTTTCTTGCTTCTTATGCCTAACTTAAAGGCGTTAAAGAAAAGTACTTATTGGGAGATAACCCAAAAGTTTTAGATGAGTCTTGGAATTATTACGTCTATAATAACCGCTCCTTATCCTTTTTATTTGATTTTTGTGCCAAGAGTAACCTCTAATAAGAGAGAAGTAAGGATTGGGAAAGTTGCTGTCCCGAAACAGCTTTTTGTGCTTTACTGTAAACATTCGTGTAAAATCTCTGCACGTCGTTTTGAGGCGTGAATTTTTCTTCTTCTGCCCTAGGTTGTTATCTAACTTTTGTTAGTTCAACACTTTTCTATTTGAGCAACATAAGGTCTTCGAAAAAATTTGCTTTTACCCACTGGTCTGTTTTTCTGCCATTATTTGCATTTGCTTCTTGTTGATTCCTTTTTGGGTTCTCTTTGGGGAATTGAGCTTTTTGAGGGAAGTGCTACAGTAGCTTGTGTTTTAATGGAAGTTTATTGGTGTTGAAACTAAACCCAAAGACTTATTATCTTGAGTACATTAATGTAGATAATAAAGATTGTGTTAAGTTTTGTATGAAGGAAAACTTTCAGGTGTATGGAGAGAATGATGTAATACGATGAAGAATGAACTAAACCTCAAGCTTGGGGATGCCACGCGTGTCACCCCAAGAAATATCCAAGAAGTACAAGCGTCAAAGCTTGGGGATGCCCAAGGCATCCCCTTATTCATCAATAAAAATCATGGGTTTCTTCCAAACACTTCATTTTTATTGTTTCATGCACAATTGTGTTGTTCTTGGAGTGTCTTCATTTTTGTTTTTGGTTTTTGTTTTCTTGGTTTGCTTAGTTTTCTTGAATAAATTGGTTGGACCCCCTCTTTCATACATTAGTTTTCAAATAAGTTTGGTTTGGTTTTGAAAAGAGTAGGAAAAGTCCATGCTTAAGTGGTAAAAAGAGTTGTTTTTGACTATGGCCTATGTTTTTTCATGTCATGCTTGATATTGTTTTGGCTTTATGCTTAGTGATTTTTGCTGTAGTATGACATGTTATAAACAATTGAGATTGCTTAATATGCCTTGAAAGAATCATGCGTTGTTTTAGCATATTAAAGCATAGTATTGTGGTATTCTCCTTTGATGCTTTATTTGGGTTAAATTGGCACATGCTCACACCATGTTATGACTATTTTAAGTCACCATAGCCTTTATCTTGTAATATCACTTTATGCTTTAATTAATGATGTTTTGTCGTGTTGCATGATTATGGCCATTATTGCTCTCTTAATTGGCCGCTCCCAGTCTTTTGCTAGCCTCCATAACCAAGTATGAGTTCCACTCATGCATCCAACTCCAAATAAAACAACGTTATTCCAAAGAGTCCACCATACCTACCTATTAGCATTTGCTATTCCAAGTATATTCATGTTTTATCTACCCTCTGAATGAAACTTGTTATGAGAAAACTAGTGATTAAAGCTCTCATGAACTTGATGGCACACTTTACTTTTCTTGCCCCTAATAAACTTGAACCATTGTGTCGTGTATGTTGTATATGCTTGCACTTATATGTTGGGGATTAGCAGAACCATGCTGTCATGGGGAACGCTTTCAACATTGCACTTGTACATTGTACCTAGTTGATATCATGCTCTTTTGTCTATGGATGTCGTCGGTGTGAAATGAAAGGGGAGATTGTAAGTCCATGGAGTTATGTATGTGTGTTAGAGAAACGCCTGGGCCGCCGGTCTAATCCATGCCTAATCATGGTGGAAACCTGCAGCGTAACTATAATGAGCAATCTATGAAGCATTGTTCTTATAAAAAAAGAGACAGAGATTGAGAAAAAGAGAAAAAAAGAGAGAAAAGAGGAAAGAGAGAAAAAAGCACCATTTTCCCATGGTAAATAAGAAGATTGCTGAGATGCTAGTTGTCTGCTTGCCTTATCATTTTGATATGTGGATTCTTCCGTATCATCGGGCAAGGGGTACCTTGTTGGCGGTTCTCTATGATACACATGTACTTACTATGACAAGAACTTATCGGTAACTAAACTTGAATAGCATGAGGAGCGGCCCTTGTATTCAAGGGACATGAGATTTCCAACTTATGCTTTGTCAAGCATATATTCCATAGTTTGTTCACTTTAACCTTAATCACTTCAAGATGCTTATGATAGGGGCAATGAGAGCTGAAAGCTAATAATTACCATAATTTTTGGAAGCTCTTTATGAAACTTGAATCCCTGCTTCCTTCTATGAAGGCCTTTCTTCCACTTTTATATTGAGTCTCCACCTTCTATTTTTATGCACCTATTGAGAGAGCTTAGTGGCCATTCTTAGTTTAATGTGCATTGTCCCAAGACTTGTTGATTGATGCATAACTTTGATATTGCTTGTTCTTAAACTATTTGTATCTAGTCACGTGTATGAACTTTGAAGGTGTCTTATGCATTTATGTTTGCTACTCTATGAGGGACAAGCTGAATGCCACTATGCGATGTTTTCTTTATGTGAAATAAACAAACGTCTTGCAAAGCATTGTTATTCATGAATCTTTTGTTTGTGCCTTTTCATGTTACAACATAGTTGCTATGTGTTATTGTTAGAACTTTATCTTTCATGCTATGATGAAGTACTATGATCCCAGCTATCAATGTTTTACAAATAATTTGATCAAGTTTATGATGGTGCATGTCACCTAAATTTTTTTTATCACTTACCTACTCGAGGACGAGCAGGAGTTAAGCTTGGGGATGTTGATACGTTGCAAACGTATTTGTAATTTTTGATGTTCCAGGCTTGGTTTATATCTACTTTCTTATGTTTTGTCCACACTTTGGATTATTTTACACACTTTCTTGGACTAACCTATTAACAAGATGCCATAGTGCCACTTGCCTGTTTTCTGCTGTTTTTGGTTCCAGGAAAGTCAGAAAATGAATATTCTCGGAATTGGACGGGACAAAAGCCGGAGTCAATATTTCACCGAGGGGGACACTGTGGGGCCCCTAGATTAATCCTCCGAGAATCCCTGTTATGCATACAACCACGATCCCATGATCAGTTAGTCGTGGCACATAACCGACAAGTATCAAAGTAAGCATCCAACACATAACGAATACATGTCATACCTCATTTGCCATTATGGCTACATCGATCAACATCAGCGAAACTTCATCAAGTGCAGAGCCCAAGCCATGCCTTAACCTATAGGAAACTGGCTGGGAGAATTTCCTAGCTCGCATAGTCGCCACACCACCTTCTCCCTGAGATCTGGCCAAGTTTATAGCTAGGGAAAATGCCAGTGGGTACTTTGAATGTACTCGCAAACCACCTTAAGATAACATTAATAATAACAAGAGGATATGCATTATGGCTGTGTAGTAGGAGGGCTTCAACAGAGGTTCTTTTCTCAAATAGTTTCTCTTGTAGATATAGCATCTACATATCTTTGCTGAAAACTTTTGTAAACATTTTGGAAACCATTTTGAAAAGTTTTGGAAAACCTTAGGACTGGGTCACCCATTTGTTCCTTTCTTCCGGTCGTCCCACGACCAAACTCCTTTCAATCTGTTCTGACCATCTCATGGTCAGAACAGGTATCCTTTCTGACCATCCCATGGTCAAAACATTTCAAAGCCATTGCTTTTCAGAAATCCTTTTTGAAACAAAACCAGCACCACTCTACAGCAACATTCCCAACCGTCCTTGACCGTGGACACGGCTATTCGAATAGATTTACACTCTACAGAGGTTGTACACTTTACCCACACCATCCGGGTACACTACCCTGATCTTCACCGATCGTGGGTCGAGTAATCGATCAAGACTCTCTGGATTCCCACTCCAATATAAGTGCCTACCCTATGAGTGTTACTCCCCTCAAAACGAGGACGTCCGATACCGAGGACCAACCAGAGCGATTTTTCCACTTCTCGAGTGTGCACTTTCAATGAGGGGCTCATAGTAACGCGTGGAGGCCAGCAGACCCTTCGTTCCTTCTCTAGGTCGATGTCCCACATGGACCTTTATCGGAGAAGGCCCACCCTCCAGGGATCGCGATCCCCTGTAGTTGTTGTGAGGCAGCTTATACTAGAATAGACAAACATCAAATCCAGCCCTGTCCCATTCCAGAGTAATGTGGTTGCACGAGTTGATTGTTCTAGCAAAACTGCAAAGAACCGAGTGCATTTTCGTAAACCTTTTTCCTCCAGCTTTCCTTCATCATTTTGTAAAACAAACCTTTTTCTTTCTCAACATCTCTTGGGAGGTCCCACCTCACCAAGGTTTTATCATAAAACATTTGGTAAAAACTTTGTCGAGGGTCTTCCCATCCTCTAGTTTTGCTTCGGCTAAAACGAGCTCTCCAAAGGGTATGTTGTTACACCATCTACCATACTAAGGACAAGTAGGTGTCATCAAGGGGGTTGTACTTAATGGTACAAAAGTGTAATAGTTCGGAGGAGCCAAACCACTACCATATATACCTCAACATATAGTAAAACAGCGGAGTTTTAATAAACAGTAGATAAAACATGCATACGTAAAACAGTAGGACAAGGCTTATGAGCAAGAAGGTGGCTTGCCTAAGATCAGCAATCTGGCAATATGTCCCTGGACTTGTTCTTTAGATAACCAAGAATACCAATACCAATAATTATAAGATCTCTTCTTCTCGGCGTCAATACGAGCGCAACTATCGTCGTCAAGGCAACACATGCAAACAAACCAAGCCACAATCAACACAAGGCATACAAGCACCAATAAAATACAGCAAGAAATTGAATAATATCAAATTAAGATTCAGATGGTCTTGAGAGGATTGGATTTAGGAGATTGAGATGGCCTTGGAGAAGGGAATGAACACCCCTTAGGGTTTATTGTCGAGGGACTACCTAAGAGGGGGTTTTGGACCAATGACCTATTCAGTATGATACCATTGTGTACCAATGATACCATCAGATAGGTGTTGATAAAATGAAACCAACAAAAGTGGTTTCACTAATTTATCACTTTTCTTTAATTTCTTATGAATATTCTAGTGATAAAAGCTCTAGTTTTAGGAAATAATTCATTAGAAAAGTTCTGGAGCTCCAAAAATTATTTCCTTGGATGGTTAGGTAGGGATTGATGTACTTGATCACTGAGTGTTGGAATCAGGTCAAAATATTTAACATAATTCCCTTAGGAAATTTCCAAAGGTAGTTCTGCAAGGTTTTTGTATTTTTCTCCAGATTAATTCTACAAAAGTTCTTGAATTTATTCCAAAGTAATTTGGTAGGCATTTAAAGTGCCTTTCTGTAGGAATTGGATTCACTCTATTTGGAGATGTTAAACTCCAGGAGTGATTTATTTGGTGATGAAACCACTTACAGAAGTAATTAAATCACTAAAACTCAACAGAGGATCAATAAATAGTGAGCTCCTGGGTTTAGACAGGTATTGATGTACCAAATCACTGGGATTTGGAAGCAACCCAAAATACGTTGCAAATTTACCTAGGGAATTTTCTAAAGTCAGATTATGACTGTTTTTGTTATTTTGGCTACAGAAAAGATAATGCTCCACTTGGCATGGGACAAATTTTATCTAACATGTATTTTAGATACCCAACATTGGTAGATGGATTTACTCTATTTCGTGGTGTGGAACTCCTTTGAAGATTTATTGACTGAAAAAGGTACTATCTAGGAGATAAATCTACAGAGAAATATACAAAGGTTATTTGGCCAAACTTTTGGTACTGCATGTTTGGGAAAACATGTGAGAACATGTATAAATTTGTATATGCCCAGAATGGAGTGATTTACATTTTATTTAGCAATTAAACTAACTGGCCAGAAACAGATCTGGAAGGGCTTAATAAAAGAAAAAGGAGAAAAATGCCCTGCGGGCCGGATCTGAGGGAACTAGGCCGCTCAGGCGAAGGCCGGCCCAACTACACCTGTGGGGCCGTGCGTGCTGCCGAAATTCAAACGGCCTGGGACGGGCCCGCCGGTCAGCGGCTCACTGCCCCGAAGCGGTACGCGCTGCTGTCGGCCGTTCGATCGAGTTTGTATCGACGGCGGATGGGCGTCGTCTACCTCAGGCGGTGGTGGTGGCGAGTTAACCCTAGTTGGGCTCGAGGTGGCAGGGTGGGGCTTGCCAGGAGGTGTTCCGGTGTCGGGGAGGTGGCGGAGGGACGCGGCGCACGACGACGGTCCCAACGAGGGGCGGCAAGGGCCCGTTCCGTGACGGGAGAGACCTTGCGTGGCAGCGACCGAGAGGGGCTCGTCGGAGCTCGACACCGCAGCACCTAGGACCTGCTCCCTGCTGAAAATAAGGGCAGGATTAGATGCGGGGAAGCAAGGGGAGTCCAGCAGTACGACATGCAGAGGGAGAGAGGTATGGGGGAAGGAGCTTTGCTCGATTGGGAGGAGAGGGCCAAAGCTCCTTTCTCTTCTTGTTTCTAGCAGGACAAAGCAAGGGGGAGGGAGAGGGGTGGCTGGGGAGATGAGAGGAGGTGAATGAGTGGCCAGAGAGGCTCGGGGGTGGCCTCCTAGCCTTAAATCCGAAAGAGATGGTTCAAGCTTAGCTTGGCTCATGGGGGAGCTTGGACTTGGTCCATGGCCTTGCTATTGGGCAATGTGGGCGGTGGAGAGGGCACTGCGGTCATGCAGGAGACAGAGAGGAGGTGGGGTGGAGTGCTGCAAGAAGTAAGGACAAGGTGTGACCAAAGTGTGTATCTCTCCTTCCTCCAAGCACTAAAGACAAGGGGAAGAGGGTTGCTACAGTGTCTCTCGACCAGACAGATGAGAGGTGTGCTGTGCAAGTTTGTTTGACCAGAATGGTGTAGGTTTGGTGGGTTTTTGATTTGAGGATTTCTTTACTTGACAATTTTGATCAAATAGGTGGTTATGAAGAAAATCCAAATATTTGCATTGGATCAGATGAGGAAATGGTACTGGGAGGTAGATGAGGTTAAGGGACCTCTCTAGGAATTATTTGTGATTTTTCTAAGGATTTTAAGTCCACTTAAAATCATTTATTCAAAAAGTACAGAATTGAAGTATTGGAGCTCATTTGATAAATTGACATCGGACAAGGTTGGTGTTTGGTTTGCAATGGTCCCAAATGTGAATACACACTTAGGGGAATTTTCCAAAGATTTATTGAGGCTTCAAAGTATTTAAAACAATTATTATTCCATTTCTACCATATAAGAATATAGGCAAAAAGAAATAATAAAGCTCTTCAAAAATATTTATTTTTGAAGTGGGAAGATGGGGTATGATATATGGATCTCAATTGAGCCAAAAGTTGGGGAAGTGTTTTGGCAAAAACTAAACTTTCCTTTATGGAAGAAGATTTGGAGGACTTGTCTAATAAAGAGATTAATTAGATTTGGAGCCATAATAATTATGGATAATATTTGATAAATCTGAGTGATCAAGGTAGATTATGTAGACAAGGTGTAGCAAGCATTTTCAACCTTGGGATTGGAGAATCCAAGTTGATTTTGGTGAAAACTAGAGATTTAAGGATCTTGGGTAAGATTGTTTTCATGCCACCAAAACCTTGCTGGATCTTGGAGCTCAGGGCTCCCCTTGGGGCATGGGGTATATGGATGTATATACCAAGTGATGTATATTGCCATGGTGTATGGGTTTGAGCTTGATCCTGCTTGAGCTCACCAAGACATGCTTTCAAACTTTGAATAAAATAATCCTGCCAAAGGAGGTTATCAACTAGCCTTCAAAACCTTATGGTTTTAAGAAGCACAAGGATCCACTTGGAACAAGTTAAGTAGATATTGATAGACATATATGAGTAGAACATAAACATGCAAATAGTTAGTCCATTATGGGTTGGATGGTGGTGTGAGCTTCTATCAAAGTAGGCATGATGACTAGATTTGCAGGAAAAGTTATTTTCTTGTCTGAAAAACCATCAAGGACAAGTGGGTTGGAGGATGATATAACCAAGGGAAATAGTGGTCCTTGGTATTCCTTATAATGGTTAACAATATGGTTCAGATGCATCTTCAAAAATGCACAAGGGTTGAGAAAGGGAGGCATTCAAAAAGGTGATGTTGGAAATAGTTTTCTAGACTTAGCCAAATTTGGCACATTTAGGATTTTTGACTAGAGTAGGAGATGGGATGTTTTTGACGGGTTGCAAGGTACCCAAGCATCATCAAGTGTATGATGTTGAAGTGTATATTCAGTAGAAAGGATCCATGCTTGATATTGGTCTTCGTTGACTTGGAAACTTCTAGAAGGGATATGTTCAGAATTGATCTGGTTAAGGGTTTTAGATGATCACCTAGTGGCTAGAGATCAGATCCATCTTGTATTCCTTCTTAGGATTTGGTGATATTAAAGTATCTTGATCCTAGAGGATGAGCTCCTAGAGTAGCTCATACTATCTCCTAAGCAGACAAATCAAGCAGCAGATCAAGGTAATTCATCTTACAAACAAATCAACTACTACTAGGGTTACCATCAAGCTTAGCTTGAGGTAAGGATGGGTATTTTGAATAGGTTGGAGTTTGAAAAAAGTAAGGTCCTTGGTATCTCTACCAAGAGTAGAATTCAAAAGCTTACAAAAAGGTTTTGGAGATCCTAGAGGTAAGAGTAGTTGAAGGTTCTATCTCTAAAACATAAGGAGTTTATATTATATATCTCTCCATAGTTTAGGGAAATAGAAGCTACTAAAATAGTTGGTTTGGAAAGGCTTCTTGGCTCAGGTTTAGAAATGCCAGAACATTTGAGAATATGGAAAGTAAGCCAAGACTATTTTGGGAAGTAGCTTTTGTCAACTGGTGTTAAGGTACGAGAGTATATCATATAATACACATTCATATGCATAAGCATATCCAAACAACAAGCAAACACTTTAGCATTAAACATGACAAAGTTTTTGTTCCCCCTAATTGTTGCATTCTGGACAACTAATCAGGGTTGCAGAAATTGGGATGTTACAGATCTTTCCCCCTTAAAAGAATCTCGTCCCGAGATTCCAGAGAGTAGGGTTAGGGGATTTTGAGCCGGGTTGATACTAGGTTTCTTACACGTACTATCTTATGGACTCCGTCTTTGAAAGTGACTACTCTGTCAATGAAGTTGAGCTTCAGTCTTCCGGGATGCACTGGGAGTTGAGCAGAGTCCAGTTCTGATAGCGAGGGATTACCTTCGTTTCCTTCCGGACTCTAAATCTCGAGGGCTTAGACTGGGCAGGCTATCTCGATGCTGAAGTTCACGGGGTACTCGATAGAGGATAGAATCTACGGTTGGGAGTACCTCCCTGTAAGGATTAACAGCTCTTCCTTAAGGTCGTAGCGTATCCTAGTTAACGATTTTAGGGTCGGGACTTCTGAGTTCGCTTCTACAAAGGGTTACCCTATTTTTGTGGGAAAAACATAGTCTTTCTCCCTTAGGATTAAAAGGGTTATATTGGAGAGTTAACATAGTCCTTCCTTCTTGGAGCCGCAGATGGATGTTTTGAATGCTGACGTCCATATCACTCCTGGAGTCGAGATCGTCAGAAGTCGTCCCATTCGGGAGGTCTTATGAAGTATCCTCGGGTAGACAGTCTTCTGAGGATTGAGTGGAAAGACGCAGTCTTTCCACCTTAGAGCTTCACTAGGGTGCTTTAGGAGTGGTGCAGATCTTCTATCCGGGAGTGCTGACCTGATGTTAGCAGAAAGTTGTATCTTCCTAGAGTCTTGAGCTGGGGTCTTCGAGTGACGCCTTATTTTATCAACCTTGGCGGGGCTGGTTTCTTAAGGAAGCCTTTAAGGTGGTTAGCTCAAGGTATTTTAGCGGTTTACGACTCTTCTTGATAGTGCTTCGTCAGGGTAGAGGCATCTTTCTTTAGAGAGGTTGTCTTCACTTGAACACTTAGCGTTGTTTCTGCTCAAAGACTGAGTAGACTAGTGGTCTTCACGCTTCCTTATCATCTGGCTTCAGGGGTAGTTCTAACCTTCTAGGGAGAAACTTCCCGTCGGGTTGGGGGGGGGGTCGACTATAATAGGTAGTCCCCTGAGGTGGTCGGAACCTCTAATATATTGAAGGTCAGCGTAGTTAGGTCGTCACTTCTTGTCTTAGTTGATTTATCGAGTGGTTTCCTTTGGATATTGAGGATCCTTCAGGGGTTGGCTTCCAGTTTCAACGAGATTTCTTACTGTAGTAGACTGATGAAGGGTGGGTTGCGCTATTGACGAATCTTGAGAGATGAGTTGGACGAGGTATGCCATCCTGCTGAGGTGAAGTCTTTGAGTTGATTTTGACTTGTCGATGTCGAACTCTTGGTTCTTGCGATGCTTTTCCTCTCGCATAATCTCGAGGTTGGTCTGGGTCTCATTACCGACATCTAACACAAGGGTTTCCTGAGTTACTAGGTGGGTTATCGCTCCTCGCATCACATTTTTAAGGAGGTCAGGGCAATCCAGAACGTACAAACAAGACGAACAGAGCGAGGGGATCGCAATGTCCTTGCCCAACAACACGCATCAAACAACACAGGATGCACATAGGCAAGCAAACACGGTCAACGCTAGGGACCAAGGAGTTAACTACTCGCGAGGTAGGGGAATCCTATTCTTAGGACCATTGACCCTAGATATCGTGTTTCTTCAGGTCGGAGTCATTATCTTGCAGATGAAGACTTCGTCACTTCTTGATAGTGCAACACTTGATGTCTTCTAATTATGGGGATTCCGCTAGTATAGCGATACTGTAGTCTCCTTGTGTTTGCTGGTAGTTGCTTGTCTTCATCTTGTTCTCATTGTCTTCACTGGGTTCTAGGTCCTAGTCATTTAAAATCCTTAGGTTTGAAGTTTGGACGAGAGTTAGAGGAAACCATTTTCGAAAGCATTTACTTAGAGTAAGAGAAGAGGTAGAACTTTTTGAAACTCATTGAGAAACTAGTTTTCGAAAGCCGGGGTTTTCAAAATAAGGTTCTTGTCTAACGACCATGCTAACTAAGGTTCTCCTATAGTCAAGATGGCTCTGATACCAAGTCTCTGGGGCCCCCGGATTAATCCTCTGAGAATCCCTGTTATGCATACAACCACGATCCCATGATCAGTTAGTCATGGCACATAACCGACAAGTATCTAAGTAAACATCCAACACATAACGAATACCTGTCATACCTTATTTGCCATTATGGCTACATCGATCAACATCAGCGGAACTTCATCAAGCGTAGAGCCCGAGCCATGCCTTAACCTACAGGTAACTGACTGGGAGAACGTCCTAGCTCGCATAGTCGCCACACCACCTTCTCCTTGAGATCTGGCCAAGTTAATAGCCAGGGACAATGCCAGTGAGTACTTTGAAAGTACTCCCAAACCACCTTAAGATAACATTAATAATAACAAGAGGATATGCATTATGGCTGTGTAGTAGGAGGGCTTCAAGAGAGGTTCTTTTCTCAAATAGTTTCTCTTGTAGATATAGCATCTACATATCTTTGCTGAAAATTTTTGTAAACATTTTGGAAACCATTTTGAAAAGTTTTGGAAAACCTTAGGACTGGGTCACCCATTTGTTCCTTTCTTCCGGTCGTCCCACGACCAAACTCCTTTCAATCTGTTCTGACCATCACATGGTCAGAACAGGTATCCTTTCCGACCATCCCATGGTCAAAAAATTTCAAAGCCATTGCTTTTCAGAAATCCTTTTTGAAAACAAAAGTAGTACCGCTCTAAAGCAACCTTCCCAATCGTCCATAACCGTGACCACGGCTATTCGAATAGATTTACACTCTACAGAGGTTGTACACTTTACCATAACCATCCGGGTACACTACCCTGATCTTCACTGATCGTGGGTCGAGTAACCGATCAAGACTCTCTGGATGCCCACTCCAATGTAAGTGCCTACCCTATGAGTGTTACTCCCCTCAAAACTGGGACGTCGGGTACCGAGGACCAACCGGAGCGCCTTTTCCACTTCTCGAGTGTGCGCTTTCAATGAGGGGCTCATAGTAATGCGTGGAGGCCAGCAGACCCTTTGTTCCTTCTAGGTCGATGTCCCACATGGACCTTTATCGGAGAAGGCCCACCCCTCAGGGATCGCGATCCCCTATAGTTCTTGCGAGGCAGCTTATACCAGAATAGACAAACATCAAATCCAGCCCTGTCCCATTCCAGAGTAATGTGGTTGCATGGGTTAATTCTTCTAGCAAAACTGCAAAGAACCGGGTGCGTTTTCGTAAACCTTTTTCCTCCAGCTTTCCTTCATCATTTTGTAAAACAAACCTTTTTCTTTCTCAACATCTCTTGGGAGGTCCCACCTCACCAAGGTTTTAGGATAAAACATTTGGTAAAAGCTTTGTCGGGGGTCCTCCCATCCTCTAGTTTTTCTTCGGCTAAAACGGGGTCTCCAAAGGGTATGGTGTGTTACACCATCTACCATACTAAGGACAAGTAGGTGTCATCAAGGTGGTTGTACTTAATAGTACAAAAGTGTAATAGTTCGGAGGAGCCAAACCACTACCATATATACGTCAACATATAGTAAAATAGTGCAGTTTTAATAAACAGTAGATAAAACATGCATAAGTAAAACAGTAGGACAAGGCTTATGAGCAAGAAGGTGGCTTTCCTGAGATCAGCAATATGGCAATATGTCCCTGGACTTCTTCTTTAGATAACCAAGAATACCAATACCAATAATAATAAGATCTCTTCTTCTCGACGTCAATACGAGCGCAACTATCGTCGTCAAGACAGCACATGCAAACAAACCAAGCCACAATAAACACAAGGCATACAAGCACCAATACAATACATAAAGAAATTGAATAATATCGAATTAAAATTCAGATGGTTTTGAGAGGATTGGATTTAGGAGATTGAGATGGCCTTGGAGAAGGGAATGAACACCCCTTAGGTTTTATTGTTGAGGGACTACCTAAGAGGGGGTTTTGGACCAATGACCTATTCAGTATGATACCATTGTGTACCAATGATACCATCAGATAGGTGTTGATAAAATGAAACCAACAAAAGTGGTTTCACTAATTTATCACTTTTCTTTAATTTCTTATGAATATTCTAGTGATAAAAGCTCTAGTTTTAGGAAATAATTCATCCGAAAAGTTTTGGAGCTCCAAAAATTATTTCCTTGGATGGTTAGGTAGGGATTGATGTACTTGATCACTGAGTGTTGGAATCAAGTCAAAATATTTAACATAATGCCCTCAGGAAATTTCCAAAGGAAGTTCTGCAAGATTTTTGTCTTTTTCACCAGATTAATTCTACAGAAGTTCTTGAATTGATTCCAAAGGAATTTGGTAGGAATTTCGAGTGTCTTCCTGTAGGAATTGGATTCACTTTGTTTGGAGATGTCAAACCCCTAGAGTGATTTATTTGGTGATGAAACCACTTACAGAAGTAATTAAATCACTAAAACTCAACAGAGGATCAATAAATAGTAAGCTCCTGTGTTTAGACACGTAATTATGTACCACATCACTGGAATTTGGAAGCAACCCAAAATACTTTGCATATTTACCTAGGGAATTTTCTAAACTCAGATTATGACTGTTTTTGTTATTTTGGCTACAGAAAAGATAATGCTCCACTTGGCATGGGACAAATTTTATCTAACATGTATTTCAGATACCCAACACTGGCAGTTGGATTTACTCTATTTCGTGGTGTGGAACTCCTTTGAAGATTTATTGATTGAAAAAGGTACTATCTAGGAGATAAATCTATAGAGAAATATACAGAGGTTATTTGGCCAAACTTTTGGTACTGCATGTTTGGGAAAACATGTGAGAACATGTATAAATTTGTATATGCCCAGAATGGAGTGATTTACATTTTATTTCGCAATTAAACTAACTGGCCAGAAACAGATCTGGAAGGGCTTAATAAAAGAAAAAGGAGAAAAATGCCCTGCGGGCCAGATCTGAGGGAACCAGGCCGCTCAGGGGATGGCCAGCCCAACTACACCCGCGGGGCCGTGTGCGTTGCCGAAATTCAAACGTCCTGGGACAGGCCCGCCGGTCAGCGGCTCACTGCGCCGAAGCGGTACACGCTGCTGACAGCCGTTCGATCGACTTTGGATCGATGGTGAATGGGGTCGTCTACCCCAGGTGGCGGTGGCGACTTAACCCTAGTTGGGCTTGGGGCGGCATGGTGGGGCTTACCAGGAGGTGTTCTGGTGTCGGGGAGTTGGCGGAGGGACGCGGCGCACAACGGCGGTCCCAACGAGGTGCGGGAAGGGCCCGTTCTGTGACGAGAGAGACCTCGCGTGGCGGCGACTGAGAGGGGCTCGTCGGAGCTCGACACCGCAGCACCCAGGACCTGCTCCCTGCTGAAAATAAGGGCAGGATTAGATGCGGGGAAGCAAGGGGAGTCCAGCAGTACGACATGTAGAGGGAGAGAGGTATGGGGGAAGGATCTTTGCTCGATTGGGAGGAGAGGGCCGAAGCTCCTTGCTCTTCTTATTTCTAGCAAGACAAAGCAAGGGGGAGGGAGAGGGGTGGCTAGGGAGATGAGAGGAGGTGAATGAGTGTCCAGAGAGGCTCGGGGGTGGCCTCCTAGCCTTAAATCCGAAAGGTCTGGTTCAAGGTGAGCTTGGCTCATGGGGGAGCTTGGACATGGTCCATGGCCTTGCTATTGGGTAATGTGGGAAGTGGAGAGTGCACTGGGGTCGTGCAGGAGACAGAGAGGAGGTGGGGTGGAGTACTGCAAGAAGTAAGGACAAGGTGTGACCAAAGTGTGTATGTCTCCTTCCTCCAAGCACTAAAGACAAGGGGAAGAGAGTTGCTACAGTGATGCTACAGTGTCTCTCAACCAGAGGGATGAGAGGTGTGATGTGCAAGTTTGTTTGACCAGAATGGTGTAGGTTTGGTGGGTTTTTGATTTGAGGATTTGTTTACTTGGCAATTTTTATCAAATAGGTGGTTATTGAAGAAAGTCCAAAAATTTGCATTGGACCAGATGAGTAAATGGTACTGGGAGGTAGATGAGGTTAAGGTACCTCGCTAGGAATTATTTGTGATTTTTCTAAGGATTTTAAGTCCACTTAAAATCATTTATTCAAAAAGTACAGAATTGAAGTATTAGAGCTCATTTGATAAATTGACATTGGACAAGGTTGGTGTTTGGTTTGAGATGGTCCCAAATGTGAATACACACTAAGGGTAATTTTCCAAAGATTTATTGAGGCTTCAAAGTATTTAAACAATTATTATTCCATTTTTGCCATATAAGAATATAGGCAAAAAGAAATAATAAAGCTCTTCAAAAATATTTATTTTTGAATTGGGAAGATGGGGTATGATATATGGATCTCAATTGAGCCAAAAGTTGGGGAAATGTTTTGGCAAAAACCAAACTTTCCTTTATGGAAGAAGATTTGGAGGACTTGTCTAATAAAAAGATTAATTAGATTTGGAGCCATAATAATTATGGATAATATTTGATAAATCTGAGTGATCAAGGTATATTATGTAGACAAGGTGTAGCAAGCATTTGCAACCTTGGAATTGGAGAATCCAAGTTGATTTTGGTGAAAACTAGAGATTTAAGGATCTTGGGTAAGATTGTTTTCATGCCACCAAAAACTTGCTGGATCTTGGATCTCAGGGCTCCGCTTGCGGCATGGGGTATATGGATGGATAGACCAATTTATGTAGATTTCCATGGTGTAGGGGTTTGAGCTTGATCCTGCTTGAGCTCACCAAGACAGGCTTTCAAACTTTGAATAAAATAATCCTGCCAAAGGAGGTTATCAACTAGCCTTCAAAACCTTATGGTTTTAAGAAGCACAAGGATCCACTTGGAACAAGTTAAGTAGATATTGATAGACCTATATGAGTAGAACATAAACATGCAAATAGTTAGTCCATTCAAGGTTGGATGGTGGTGTGAGCTTCTATCAAAGTAGGCATGATGACTAGATTTGCAAGAAAAGTTATTTTCTTGTCTGAAAAACCATCAAGGACAAATTGGTTGGAGGATGATCTAACCAAGGGAAATAGTGGTCCTTGGTAGTCCTTAGTATGTTTAAAAATATGGTTCAGATGCATTTTCAAAAATGCACAAGGGTTCAAAAAGGGAGGCATTCAAAAAGGTGATGTTGGAAATAGTTTTCTAGACTTGGCCAAATTTGGCAGATTTAGAATTTTTGACTAGAGTAGGAGATGGGATGTTTTTGACGGATTGCAAGGTACCCAAGCATCATCAATTGTATGATGTTGAAGTGTTGATTGAGTAGAAAGTATCCATGCTTGATATTGGTCTTCGTTGACTTGGAAACTTCTAGAAGGGATATCTTCCGAATTGATCTGATTAAGGGTTTTAGATGATCACCTAGTGGCTAGAGATCAGATCCAGCTTGTATTCCTTATTAGGATTGGGTGATCTTAAAGTATATTGATCCTAGAGGATGAGCTCCTAGAGTAGCTCATACTATCTCCTAAGCAGACAAATCAAGCAGCAGATCAAGGCAATTCATCTTACAAACAAATCAACTACTACTAGGGTTACCATCAAACTTAGATTGAGGTAAGGATGGGTATTTTGAATAGGTTGGAGTTTGAAAAAGGTAAGGTCCTTGGTATCTCTACCAATAGTAGAATTCAAAATCTTACAAAAAGGGTTTGGACATCCTAGAGGTAAGAGTAGTTGAAGGTTCTGTCTCTAAAACATAAGGAGTTTATATTATATATCTCTACATGGTTTAGGGAAATAGAAGCTACTAAAATAGTTGGTTTGCAAAGGCTTCTTGGCTCAGGTTTTGAAATGCCAGAACATTTGAGAATATGGAAAGTAAGCCAAGACTATTTTGGGAAGTAGCTTTTGTCAACTAGTGTTAAGGTACGGGAGTATATCATCTAATACACATTCATATGCATAAGCATATCCAAACAACAAGCAAACACTTCAGCATTAAACATGAAATTTTTTTTGTTCCCCTTGATTTTTGCATTCTGGACAACTAATCAGGGTTGCCGAAATTGGGATGTTACAGACACGGAGCCAGAATACGATACGGAGAGGGGCCAGGGGCCCTTCATACCACCTGACCGTGCGGCCAAGCCTTGCCCGCACTAGGGGGTGGTGTGGCCGCCTAGGGCACCCCCTCAGACTCCCCTTTCGCCTAAAAGGTGCCTCCGATACAGAAACCCTAAGTACCCGATAAAAATTCCACGAAAGAATATGTAGCCGCCGTCATCTCCATCCCTAGATCAGGAGGGATCTGAAGCTCTTCCGGGCACCCTGTCGGAGGGGAGAATTCAGCCTGGAGGCCTTCTTCATCACCATGCAAGCTTCTGGTGTGATGCGTGAGTAGTTCATCCTTAGACTACGGGTCCATGTAGTAGTTAGATGGTTGGTTCTCCTCCTTTGTGCTATCATGTTTAGATCTTGTGAGCTCCGTTCATGATCAAGATCATATATTTGTAATCATACATGTTGTGTTTGCGGGGATCCAATGGATATTTAGATGCTATTTCAGATTGATTATTGATTCTATCATGTATTTGTTATTTGTGATCTTGCATGCTCTCCGTTGTTAGTAGATATCCTGGCCGAGTAGATGCTAGCAACTCCAAGAGGGAGTATTTATGCTCGATAGTGAGTTCATGCCTCTAGTAATTTGGGGAAGTGACAAAAATCTCTAAGGTACTAGATGTGATGTTGCTACTAGGGAAAAAACAGCAATTATTTGTTCATAGAACAATTGTATTGTTTACTTTACATGCAATGCTTAATACAATTATCTATTGCTTGCAAGTTAATACTGAAGGGGGTTTGAATGATAACCTGAAGGTGGATTATTAGTCATAGATGCAGTTGGATTACGGTCTATGTATAATGTTGTAATGCCCAATCAAATTCATAGGAGTCAATATGATTAGTATATGCATGTATGTTTTCTCGATGTTTGTCAATTGCCCCGCTGTAATTTTTTCACCCAACATGTCATCTATCTTAAGGATAATCACCTCTAGTGAACTATGGACCCCGGTCCTTTCTTTCACCATCAATCTACAACTGTTTACTATTTTCTGTTTACTTTCTACAAGCTATTACTTTCTTCCACACAATACGTTTAATCCTTTGTTTTTAGCAAAACTGGTGAGATTGACAACCTCACTGTAAGTTGGGGGCAAAGTTCTGTGGTTGTGTTGTGCAGGATTCCAATTGGAAACAACACCTTGGAGGTGTTTCCTTGCTCCTACTGGTTCGATAACCTTGGTTTCATAACTGAGGGGAACTTACTACTATGCTCATCATACCTTCCTCTTGGGGTTCCCCAACGAGCTCGATATCAACCACGAGCCAGCACATACATATTATGGGCATCAAGATCTATAGAGATAAATCAAGACGCTTAATAGGATTATCCCAAAGTACATACCTTGACAAGATTTTGAAGAAGTTCAAAATGGACAGAAGTAAGATGTTGCATGGTACTATTTTGAGTAAGACTCAAAGTCCAGCTACAGCAACAGATAGAGAAATGATGGACCATGTCCCCTATGCCTCAGCCATAGGTTCACTTATGTATGCTACGTTGTGTACAAGACCAGACGTGGCACATGCTGTTAGTTTGACTAGAAGGTACCAATCTGATCTAGGTTTGGAACACTAGAAGGAAGTTAAGGATGTATTTAAATACTTGAGAAGAACTAAAGACATGTTTCTCATATATGATAGCTTCGACACCGATCCGGATGACTCTAAGTCACAATCTAGTTATGTGTTCTTAATGAATGGTGCAGCGTTGAGTTGGAGGAGATCCAAGCAACCAGTGATAGCGAGATCTACAATGGAGGCGCAATATATCTCTGCTTCAGAAGCAGTGGCGGAAATAGTTTGGATGAAGGAGTTCATTTCTGAACTGGGTGTGGTTCCAAGTACTTTGGATCCAATGGTAATCTATTGTGACAATAATGGTGCCATAGCAAATGCTAAGGAACCAAGGTCTCACAAGAATTCCAAGCATATAAAGCATCAGTTTAACTCCATCCGGGAACATGTTCAGGATGGCGATGTAGAGATTTGCAAAGTAGACACGGATCTGAATGTGGCCGACCCATTGACTAAAGCTCTCCCAAGGGCAAAACATGATCATCACCAAAACTCTATGGGTGTTAGATTTATGACTATGTAAACTAGATTATTGACTCTAGTGCAAGTGGGATGAAAGGAATATGCCTGAGAGGAAAGAATAAAGTGGTTATTATGCTATTCCAGGTTTATAATATATGTTTATTTTTATGCTATAATTGTGTTAATAGGAAACACTAATACATGTGTGATTTATAAACAGAAAATGTTCTTAGTAATGCTTCTCTTAATACTATCTTGTTGATTAACTGATGATCACATGTTTCCTGATCATGAACATTGGATGTTGTTAATAACAAGGTCATATCATTGGAGAATGATATGATGAACCGTCCCCGAAGTAGATGTAGCAATATGTTCATGTCCTCAAGTTTGTATTCACTACAAGAAAAGTTGGCTTTTACAACGGACGATTTTCGTGGTTGAAGGCTCGTTTTTCGTGGCTAAAAAGTCTTCTACTACGGATGGCCATCGTGGTAAAAGCCTCGTCACAAAAGAATCTACCACGGTTTTTTTCCTGACCATGGCAGATCGCAACCTTCAGCCACAAAAACTTGTTCCATCGTAGATCTGTTCGCCAGCCACGTTGACTGCTGACATCATGCAAACTACCACATGGCAGTCGCTGTTAGCGGCCAGTTACCACCGTTAACGGCCATAGAAACCATCGTAGAAGTGTTATGGGCTAACCCCGTGGGTGGCCCGATCTTCACGGATCTCGTGGTTAAATCGATGGGAAAGCGAGGGGAAAGGGAGAAGGTAGCGGAAGCGGATGCACACCTCGCGAAGAACATGATGAACACACGCAAAACTCACATGATAGAAGGCCGATTGCTCCCACCGGTGGCCACCAGTCCGATAGAATCCTCGCAAGGAAAGATCGGTCAACATGCTCCCTCGATCCCATGCGGAGAGGGAAGAACACCTTGGAGAGGGTCTTGACATCTTGGCAAAGGGACACCAATTCCAAGGCCTTGTACAATGAGGGAGGCGCGTGCAAACTCCAATGAGGTGGTGACGATAGTCGATCCCCTTTGGTAGAAGGGGATGAGACAAAACTAGAGATTCCACAAAGGGGGTTTTCTTTAGTCTATCATCTATGCCTAAGGGATACATGAGGGGGTGGGGGCTCTATTTATAGGCCAACCACAAGTTCAGGGGTAGTTTGGGCATAAAACTAGGGTTTGGTGCGGAATAGAGGGGTACATGGGCCAACGGCACAGCTGTTGGCTCGCAGGCCCATTACTTAGGCCGGACAGTCCGGGTCGGAGTGACCGGACAGTCTGGGGTAGACGGACACTCCGGATAGTTTCCGGGCAGTGTCCGAACTAGCACCCAGAATGTCCGAGCCCAGATGGGTCTGGGGTAGGCCGAACACTCCGGCTGAGTCGCGCCGGACACTCCGGCTAGAGTCAGGCGGACACTCCAGGGCGATGATGACAGAAACTCCGAGCGATGACGGCAGAGACTCCAGTTCTTGAGCTGGCTGCTCCTGGTCCATCTTCTTGGTTGACTTGGGGACAATCTTGGGGACTTGGCGTTGTAGATGTAGTAGCGTCCACAGGACGTGCTGCATCAGCTCCCCCCCTCAAAAAGAGTCATCCTCGACTCTTCATGCTCATCACTAAGAAGATGATGTCCACAGACCTTCTTGATCCTAGGGTTCACCATATAGTCATCCTTGAGAAGCTTGATGTGGCAACTCTTCAATGTTCCTTCACCTTCCATGAAGCCTACAAAGCTCACAACAAAAGCGAAGCAACACTCAAAGAGTAGCCAATTCATGAAGATTCTAGCATGAATCCTCAAGTAGAAGGAAGTCACTTTATAATGTAGACATAGTAGCTCATTGAAGGGTAGCCCTAGGTAACTCTCTTCAATTCGTCTTGGCAACTCTTTGTCCATAGAGCTTGACGAGTACACAATTGTACCTTCACACAACAAAGACCAAGCAAAATATGTTTGTGTGTGATAGAGGACCATGTCATTGGTGGCATGTCCATTCTTGTTCACAACATGATTAGCACAACTCAAGTATTGCAAACGAAATGTGTATGCAAGGTCAAAGTGCATGGAAGTTAATTGAACATCCTCGAAATGTGGGAACTCGAAAACTCCATATAACATCTTAGTGTGGCACTCAAAGGAATGGACTAAAATATTGGTCAACATCTTTGATGCAAGGATAGGTGAATTCGGCAAAAACACACGAGGAAAGATATCCAAAACAACATCATTATGTGTGCAAACCAACCATTGGAAAGAACAATTGTTCAATATGTTGGATGTCATACACATATCATCAAAAGCCAAAATCATGGGGGTATGAGTATCGCAAGCGGTAGCAAAAACAACATGTTTGCAAACAAACCATATGAAAGAGTAGGTGGTCCTTATGTTTGTTGCAACAACTATATGAGAGACTTGGAAACTCTCATGACAATACATGCTCAAAATGGCATTATGGTTGCACACAAAATATCGGAAAGAGAAATTGTTCAAAAAATTTGTGGCAACACACAAAGCATCAATATCAAATAGCAACGAAACATGATTGTCACAACGTGAAAGAATACCATTAACATGATTCCAAGCAAACCATATGAAAGAGCAAATTTTCAACATGAAAGATGCAAAGCATGCAAAAGGTATCAGAGCTGGGTTCGATCTTGAACTCATGTGGGGGATGCTCTCTAGAGCTCTTTTTGTCAACTCGTGCTCAACCGAGGTTGACATTCTTGTGTGGGTACCTACACACATCAAAAACAAAAGGAAGAATGTGTGTGTGCATGGTAGAGAAACACATCATCCATCATGACATATCTCTTCTTGTGCACATCACCATTAGTGTCAATCAAGTATGAAAAATATGCATGGTGAGTATGCAAGTGGGGAACATGCTTATAATGGCAATCATCAAAATCTCCAAAATTTGAGAAAGCTATGGGGGCCATCTCAATATAAACCACATGAGAATTATTGTTGCAAGCAAAACAAGTGAAAGAGCAATTATTCAACTTATTGCAAGCAATGGGGGAGATTGTAAAACATTCATGACAAAGCATGGTTCGAGGGGTACCATTGGTAACATCATTGCAAGCAAAACATTGGAAAGAGCAATTGTTCAACAAAGTGCATGCAATGATATCATCAATGTAACGTTTAGAGCATATCATGTCTATGGCAATATCATGTCAATAGAAGGATTCCACATGGTCATCATGATGCATAGCAAAATCAACACATGGGAATAAGAATGGAACATATGTCATGTCACAAGTATCATACATAGCATGCAAGTCATCACAAATCATCATGTCCACTAGTGGGATCATGGCATCATCAACACCCGTATTGTTTCCTTGTTCATACCTCTCATATGAAGTGGGTGTTGTGGTAGCATTGGCCTCCATGTGGGCGACTTCTTCATCATGTATGGGGATGGCATCATCTTCATCCAAGCTTGTCACTTCTTGATCCATGGAACCTAGCACATCACGAGAAAACACACTAGAGGTAGAGGGTAAGTCGTTAGAAATCAAAGTCGTCTCACATGACCTATCAACTACAACTCTCAACTCACTAGGTGTATCACCCATGCCCTCCAAGTGGAAGCACTCAATCTCACATATGGTGGAGTCACTCATATCACTCTTGTTTTCACTCAAGTGGGCTAAGTGGCTCTCATACTCACATGGGATTGGTACCACATCATCACTCAAGCATATGGGGGTAGGCTCAGCTCTCTCAACTCCTTGCGCCTCCTTTGGTGAAGGGAAAGTCCCATGCTCACCATTCTCTACCTTGTCGTCGCCATCTTGCACCTTGGCTTGTGTAGTCCTCGTGACGTACTCGTCCAACATGGCAAAGTAGAGGTCTTCATCTTCCTCATCCATGAAGTTGCATGCTTCATATGGTACATCAAGTTTGGCTGTTGAAGCTTGATGGCATGGAGGAGAGATTGATATTGGTGCCATTGTGGTGGTGGCACGAGTAGTTGAAGGTGCCTTATGATGGTGTTGACGGAGGTCATT